>JBAIZZ010000378.1:442720-590220 GCA_037355905.1 Heliconius aoede
TGCCCCCGATAGGGAATCAAACCCACAATCCTACGCCACGACTGGCCTCATTTTTCTATTATAAAGTAAAAATTTGAATTATATTCAATTCCATATTGTACAAAAATATTGTATTCGTTCTCAGTAAAAGAGTAAAATCGATTTAAACGTTTACTATAGAGATTTCCTTTGACGATTTCAACTTATAAATCGCCTCTTGAAAAATTGTGTCTTTTGATGGAAATGATTTCGCAAAGAAGCGACATGTATAAATACAATCTTTATAAAATAATACTTCAATATTAGGGGAGGGCGCCGTGGCACTGGGGCGCATGGTTGTGGGTTCCATTTCTACGGGAGAATAAAATATTTAATATCTTCATTTGCCTCGCTCTGGTAATGAGGCAAAATGCAGCGTTGAGTTCTACCACTCAACACGCAATGCCTTCAGAATTCAGCGTGAAAAAAGAGCTTTTACACTTGGTTTCCACATTCTCTCTGCATACTGCTATGTGCCCAATATACTTTAAACCGAAAATATGTACTTTTATGACACACTAGCTTTTACCTGCCGCTGCTAACGTGGTCAAATAGAAATAACTACTTGTGTTGTTTGACATACGATATGTGTCCGAGGTGCGGTCTGACCGCAGCTCTGTGGACTACATGGAAACAGATTAACTTGACGTAGTTATTAGCCTATAAGCCATCGATAAGTGGACCATCCAACAAAATCATTCATTCATTCATTTTACAATTTGAAACCATTTTACAATTTGAATCAGTTGTTCCTGAGATTAGGGCGTTCAACCTACTGACTCATTAGCTTTATTAAATTAGGCATCACGACAATCAATAATCTTCCGAGTAGTTCCGAGGGGTAGTATACTAAAGAGGGGTGTATATACTAAAACGTTGTCCCACTGCACCACGACGGCCTCGTGGTTAATAATGAAACATGCCGTCTTTTAAAACTTCCGGGTGTTCCAAATATTGATCAATTCACACCTAGGATTCTTTATAAACTCTATTTTTACCTATTTTACAGTAAAAAAATCAAATCGACCTCATCATGTATCCCGTATGCAGCAATGTAGGTAGAAGGAATGCGTTCCCCATTTTCCGCTGAATTCTGGAGGCATTGCATGTTGAGTGGCGGAACTCAATGCCGCGCATTGCTTCGACAACCGAGATTTCTTCTAGTAGAGATCGAACCCACAACCAGTCGCGTTTACAGTCAGTACACACTTGTGCCCCTGCGCCACGACTGGCCAAAATTACATATTTCAAAACAAAAACCTGAGCGAGGTAAAAGTCTCTTAAAATAATTATTTAGCTGGAAACGTTCTGTCGAGCAGTGATTATATTACAGTTGAAAAAACGTGCCCAGTTTTTATCGTTGCATTCTTTATGCATAAAATATTCGCGAGCACGTCTAGCTAGTCTCGAAGACTATACTGACTAAACTTCATTTTTATGTCCTAAATATTTTGAATTAGATAAGTGGTTCTTAGCTTTTTTTATTACGCATACAGTTGAGATGTGCTCGACAGGACAGAAGATCGACTGGAGATACCTCGGTTGAACTTCAAGAACACGGTATCGAAGATAGGAAGGTCACGTAAAAAGCATGAGGACCACCCTTAGGGCATTGTACATATGTACATATGTTCGCGACTCACACATAAACCGATACGGGGACACATGTAAAATAGTTTTTCACGATAAAAAGAAAGACAGAGAGCCTATTGCCAATACAAGCTGTGAATAATCTACAAGTATTATCTATAGCAACTATTATAGTAATAGATAGTACCTAAAATATGATCTAAAACCAGACTAAGTAACTCCAAGTCCAAGTCTTCATAAATGATTCAATACACTCGTGTCAAAAAGGTTATTTTAGAAACGTCTTGAACGAATATTCTTAAGTGCTCCAGATATAATATTATTGCGTTTAGAGGGTTTCTTGTTTCTTATTCGAAACTACTTGATGTCTATATCCAGTGTAGGCACTGTATATTTGATATATACACATATCGAGTATATAGTGGAGTATACCGAACCTAGTGTCTCAGTTCTCCATTTTATGTGACCACATCGGAGGAATAAAATGAAATTAGAATGTAATTTTATATTTAGATACTTCCGTTCCCCATTTTCCGCCGGATTCTTGAGGCATTGCGTTTTGAGAGGCGGAACTCAACACCGTGCTTTGCCTCTGCACCAGAGTTAGGAAATTAAAATATTAAGTATTTCGTTCCCTGAGTGGCAATTGAACCTACAACGATCGCGTTTATTGTGCTATGACTGTCTCAAAATTTCACATAAAAAATCTCAGATGCTGTGCCGAAGCACCACAGCTTCTGATTGTAAGCGCGATGGTTGTGGGTTCAATTCCCATTCTGGGCGTGAATTATTTTAATGTGAATGTAATATTTCAAAGGTCTTACCTTTCAATACTGTAATAGGCGATGCAATAGTCACTGTTGCCTTTGGCACGAACTAGAACAAAATACATATAAATATTTTATGCTGCCTTGTACTTGGTAATTTATATTATACGCACTAATATTATTATGAGGCTGAATAGTTTGGTTGAACGCGCTGATCACGGAAAATTTAAAAAAAATATATATTGAGGTGAATAGTAGGTACATTTATCGACGAAGGCTATGTTAAATGTTAATAGTTTCGATGTAGCCCACTGTACCTGCGATAGAAGAGCATGCCAGCCGGTTTTTGGGTGCACTATAGACGCAAATTCAATTTGTATTCTATTTAGGCGAATATTTAAATAAATACAACACGCAATGACACGAAAGTGGAAACAGAGTGTCAAGATAAACCGATACGTTGAGCTCGGCCATTCAATAACCGATAGAATAGAATAGAGTATACTTTATTGCAAACATAAAACAAAGAAATATATAAGAAGAACAACTATATAAAAAAAACACGTATGACAAGGCTATTAAGCTTTAAGCAACCCTTAAAAAAAAACAAAAAAAAGTTCTACCGACATTTTTAACGTCAAACATCCCATCTACGGTGAATTAAGATCGTCATGGCACGGACCATTCATAACGACTATTCATGGAGCGAAATCATGGTATTTGATATGGATAAGAGACAAGTACGATATAATTACACTTTAAAATTTTTTGAAATGAGTAAATTTTTACTTTTCAACAAAGTATTTATATTAAACCGCTACACTACCGTCGCGTAGTCAGAGACTCTTGTGTTATGACACTCCATTCTATACTTCCCACCCAATTTTCTAGACATTGCGTGTTGACTGGCGGAATTCAACGTCGCACCAGTCGCTTTGTACACCAGAGCGAGGAAATCAATATAATTAATTGTCTCGACTAGGTATCAAACTCACGACCGTCACATTTACAGTCACATGCTGTGCTGCGCCACGACAGTGTTTTCACTTGATTATAATATAAATATATCAACTTATATATTTTATATATTTATATTTACAATACATATAAGTAGGTAATAACATTTATAAATGTAGGAAAAGTTAATTTACTATTGTACCGACTAATTCTACCAATACCAAAAATAACATACAATAAATAGAAAAATCACTTAGATTAAACAAAAAATAAGGCTAGATGCCGGCTGACTATAAACCAATGTGTCTTTGGAGCCGAGAACACACCACGTGGGTAGCGTGAGTCACTCGCCACCTAGATTTCTTATAAACGGTACGAAATGTTCGTACTTAATAATAAATATACGCACTAGATTGCCTTGAGGTTCAATTGAAGATACTATATTAAATAAATACAGTTAAGACACTCCGTTCCGTAGATTCTGTGAAAATAGAAGTGAATGAAACTCAGGAAAAGATAACGCGTTAATCTATAAAAAATAATAAAGAGTAATAATAATTTTAACTTTATTGAATAAAAAAAAACATGTACCCTCAACCATCTCTAACCACTGATCCTAATATCACCATTCTTTAGTAAATGCTTATTATATGCACCTATATATTTAAACTGGCCTTCGATAGTAGCACGCTACATTAAATAATTTAATTTAAAAATTACTGCCACTCAACAGTCCAGGCTTCTAGAATTCTATATATTCTATATAATTCTATAGGGTAGCGAGAACTTAATGTTAAGACTAAAACGTAATACTAAAATACTAAAATGTAATTGCGAAATCTGAAATCTTAGCAATAATTAATAACAACTTTATTGTTTATTTGCAATTGGTTTTATATATTCCAAATAAAATGTTCATTAATAAAAGTAAGAGAAGGCTGTGGGTTCGAAATTCCCTCCGGTTCCGCCCCTCAACCAGCGATGCTGCAAGCTCGAATTCGAACGGAAAGAAAAGGAATAATACCAAAGACGTAAAACATCCCCAAACATAAACCAGACAAATCTGAATTTCAAACGACAATTGAATTAAAATTTCAACTCCAGGGGAGCCGCTCGGAGTTATGTCACTACGATGATGCATACTGAATGTATTACACGAACAGAACAGGTTATACAAAACCGGCTATGCACTGAGTCATAAATAGTAGGTAGTGTTGCCGGAATACATATATACATATACATACAGACGTGTGAGGTCGACGTGGCTTGAAAGGCGACGGTTGTGGGTTCGATTCCCAGTCGTGGGAAAAAAAATCCTAACACCAAGTTCCCTCTGTCTGTTCTGCTACATACGGAATACAGCGTAAAGCAAAAAAATAACAAAGAAATATCTATATTATCGAAATGCCTTTGTAGTTTGTCAACAGATATTTACTGTGATAAAGAGAACTAATAGACGTCATCGTGACGCAGTTACAACACTCATTCAGCACGTCAAGTGAATGACTGAGCGCGATGGTTGTGGCTTCGATGCCAACTTTGGGAAATTGTATATATTTAAATGATATTCGTTCGATACAAAAAATTCGGTAACGGAGGCAATCTTATTTCTGTTTACTGAGGTAAGCTCATGATAAAAGATGTGTAGAAATGAAAATTATTTTCCAAAACATATATAATATAACAATTTTTTGTTTTACATAAAATTGTTTTATATAAAAACAAATTCGCAAGCACAAATATATTGAGAATAGAGATGACATTCGACACAACTCTTCATTTTTTTATCACTATAGATTATATGTATATATGACGTGTTAACAACCTATCTCTTTCACGTTCTCAATGTAACGAGACATTATAAAGCAATCTACAAACGCTAATTGGTTCGAAAGTTATTAGTAAAAAAAAATAATCATATTGACACTACGTTATGACACAGAAATGACGTAGTGTTAAGATTCATTTTTCCATGAAGACATTCCATTTCTCACTTTCTGCAGAATTATCGAGGCACTGTATTCCGGGACTTAACGACGCACTACGCCTTGTTACCAAGGTGAGGAAAATATAAATATTTCATTCCCAACCGTGGGAATCAAATCCACAGCCGCCGCTGTTACACTAGCACGCATGTACGACTGCACCAATAGAACCCTTATATCACATATTCATTATATTATGATTTATCTTAAAATTAATTAAAACTCTAAACTAGTTGGAATCGAAAAATACTTTTCGTTTTGGATAGCCCTCTTATCAGGGTAGGATAGCCTTCTTTGTAGAATGGGCTCTATTGTACCGCGTTTATCGTTCAATTTAACCGGATGTGCAATTAATCCTAAAAATTAAAAATATATATCTAGTACTAACTAGCTACTTCCATTCTATCATGTGAGCGAGGCCGCAGTAAATGCTACTAGTATACAAATATGAACATTCCCTCAAAATGGATTTAACCTGCTATCCTCGCGTCTACTAAAAAATATCTAAGCTTAATTTCAATAGTATAACAACAAGTTAAACAACATAATGCCTTAATTATCACCAAGTTACCGCCACATCTCGATTAGTTATAGAGATCGCAGTCGACGGTAGGACGTCGACCCGCATGCCATCTCGCTCGCATACAGCCACCGAACCCATCTACCGTCCCCTTCTAACCAATTAATTTTTCGCAGCTTTTTCTTTGATACGTATTTCCGCACGCCTGATTCTGCTATTCGTTGGTGAACACGCAACAATTTCTTTATATGAATAACGACATTATATTGCCTAACAGTTATTTGTGTTATGCGGCGTTGAGTTCCGCAACTCAAAACGCAATGTCTCGAAATTGGGCGGCAAAAAGGGTATAGGATGACTTAACACTAGGTGAAGGTATTTTAACTGTGGGCTGATGGCTTCAGCACCTTCTCATAATGCGTGATAATTTGATACCCAACTATATTATACGCCTGTACATATATGTATTACACGGTATTGAGTTCCGCAACGGAATCTGTAAAATCTCTAAACTGAAAGTGGAGAAAGGAATATTTTAACACTAGGTAAAGCTGTTTCGCACATTGCACATTGAGTTCAGCAACCTAGCACTGTCTCTAAATGGTTGATAAGTGGATAACATACTAATAACATGTGAGTTAATTGTCTATTTAAACACTAAATAGCAGAAGATGTTTTAAGATATATATTAGTAAAGAAAAGGCTAAAGGCCAAAAGTGTTTCTGCATGACATTTATCAATTGGCCTCCTGATTCTATGACTTATATGATCATAAGATATATATGTCACACTATTATTATGAAATAAAAATCACAATAAATTGTTAACTACTAATGTGTAATACTCTCAAGATTTTCCATTCCCATTAAAACATTTCCATTCTCCACCTTCTGTGGATTTGTCGAGGTATTGAAAACATATGAGAACTTACAAATAAACAGATAAGAACTAATAAATTAATTAACTTGATACATAAAGCTATACCTGTTGTACATAACAACAAAAATTAATTAATCAGTCTCACTTTGAACCGACATGTACATACAGGCTTTTACCAGCTTCATGCTGAATCCCCGACCACAGGAGGAAATTTACAAAAAAAATTGAATCTCTAAGGTAAGAATTAAACCTTCAATCATTACATTCCCAGCCTGTTGCTGTGTTTCTGCACCACAATGATCTCTAAGTCCATACATACACTAATCAGCCATTACTAGGAACAAAACTAATTTGAGAATATATAGTCTTGGCTATAAATTTTCCCAGTTGAACCCTGTCGTGGCACAGGGCACAAGGTGTGACTGTAAACGCGACTGCTTTTGGATTTGATCTCCACTCGAGGAGATGAAATATTTATTTAAATTTATATTTCCATTTCTTCACTCTGGTGTTGTGGCAAAGCACAGCATTGACCTCTACCACTCAACACGCAATGTCTCCAGAATTCGGCAGAAAGTGGGAAACTCTCTGCCTTAACACTAGGTTCCCTCTGCTGTGTGCGGGATACAACGTGAAGCTGGCTATAAATTGTTAAATTACAATATTGCATGTTAAGAAGATACTTAATAGAGGTTATCACTTATAATATTATTTTCTTAGTTTCATGCCATCTCTCGCATATAGCAGGCTACATAGAGAAAATAGTGAAAATACACTCTGCTCCATACACATTGCCAAATTTTCTGCACAACTCCCTTATGGAGACGGTTCTTTGTCAGAGAAAGCAAATTATTATATTCAAACACATTGTTGTTAATTTGCAATCACTTTAACTACAATCAGTATATATTACAAGAGCATTATCTCAACTTACCCTATCTTAATATTACTTACTTTATAAAAGTGATATAAGTTGTGGGTATCTTAATAATTCATAGCTAACTACTAGAACAATCCATAACATAAATGAAAATGGTTCTTTCTTTAGGTACACCACAGTCACATTTACAGCGAAGCCAATAAAGCAATCTTCATTCATATAAATATTTGGAAAATTACTGTAAATTTTACACTTACTATATAACGTAGCAGATAAAAATTGCACAAACAAGTTACACACACAAGTTTAATATATTTAATTTAGAAATCAATCAGAAAATGCATAACGGAAATATTTATTACCAGCATTTTAACAACTTATTTTTAAATTACTAAAAACATTAATCACAATGGCGGCGTGTACGTAAAAAAATAATAAAAAAACATTTTTTTATTAGTTGTTTTGTAGAATATATATAATATATAGACGTTACAATAAATATAAGCGTCGGAATTTCTATTTAGTATTGTTACTTTCTCAACAAAGTTCATATTGTAATAATATAAGAGATTAGCCAATAGAAAAAAATTAGAAAGAAAGAATTCTAAAAAATATACTTACATTTTGTTCTATAAGCACGAATAATTTGTTTATGCACAATTACAATAACATAAATAATGAAAATCGAAACCGCCCAGCTGGCAGATTTGCGAACACAAGTCTCAGCCAGAAAACAAGCACAGACTATATATGACTATTTGTAAAATGCATTTTCGTTCAGAAATGTAGGTATGAACAGGATATGAAACATATTTTGATTGTAATTTTTTTATTTTAAAATATTAAATATTTTATATTGATTTGTAAATGAAAATATTATTTATATCAAGTATTTTCTGATTATACTTATGCAAGTCGAGAAACTTTAAAGCGGCATCTAGTAAAGCATAGACTTCATTTACATAGTTGTTTAGTATAGACATCAATCATGTAAGTGGTAATGTATTACACAGGTGGCGCTAACAGTTTCGCGCTGTAATAATATTTAAATTTATTTTTAGCCTAATTTTTAAAGGTATTAAAACTTAGCTGCTTAATAATTATATTGTTTAACTATAAATTTTTTTTTTTAAAATATTTTCCTTAATTAGTTTTTAAAGATGTGAACTAGACAAAGAATATAAATATAACATATACTACATACATTTAATGTTAAAATTAAGACGAAAATCTAACTCAACTTTCAATGGGAATAAAAAATTAAATTTAATTTATGTAAGAAAAAATATATATTTTTTCAACAACACATTTATTGTACAGCATTGTCATGTCACAGATAGTGATTTATGATTTAGCAATCAAAATTCATGTATTTTAAATTATAATTAGAGTACATATAATCTTTACACTATGACTATTAACAAGCAATGGTTTGGATGTTCTATTTATTTTAAAATATTTTTTAGTATCACGCTGCATTCCCCACATAACGGGGGAGGCAAAGGGAACTTAAGTCCCTCACTTTCTGCTAAATCTCTGGAGGAATCTAGTTGCGGAGTCAAATAATTGTAAGATTTGTTATCATAAATTATATTTTAAAGATGCAGGCAGTAGGTCAGTTGATCTCGTGGCGCAGTGGAACAAGCGTGCGATTGTTAACGGGGGACTGTAGGTTGTGGGTTCAATTCTCACTCGACAAAATTAAATATTTAACATTCTCATATCCTTGCTCTGGTAACGAGGTAAGCTCCATCACTCAACACGCACTGCCTCCAAGATATCTGCGGCAAATTTACAAACAATCGATATAGAAATTTCTATTATATTATTACATCTAACAGCACTACAGCAAATAGTTATTTTAATACATTTCTATAATTATTTCATAAACAAAGGACAATCAAACGCATATTTTGAAATATAATAAATAATTAAATTACTATTTACTGGTTCTATCTTATATTGATAGCAGAAATTAATTATAGCTTTAAAGACAAAACGCAGTATTGGTTCCGCCGCTCAATAAGCAATGTCTCAAATTCGGGCAAGAAGTGGAGAATAGTGTTATGACACTAAGTTTATTCTTGAGCTGCGCAGGGTAATTCCCCGTAGAGATCGAACCCACACCCGACATCACTTTATTTAAAAAAAATTATCACCCCATCGCATTTAACGGGATGAACAAGTCAATTTATGATAAGTTTCATTAATTTTGTCAAGTTGAGGACAAGTTTACCCCAAAACCTACCGACGCGACGACCGATAGTCGGCAAGTCGGCAACTTAATTACACAGCACCACTTAGTTGAACATGTAAATTAATTACGCTCTATCTCCGGTCAAGACGGCCAAACTTGTATACTTGTCATTATTTAAAGTACTTTGATGTTTGTTGAAGGTCATCGAGTTTTGATTTGTCTGCCAATTAGTGGCCCTCGTGGTGTAGTGGGACAACGTGTTGCTTGCGATCTTAGTGGGTTTGCTTCAAATTGATTGATGAAATCCAAATTCCGATTGATGAATGGAATTATTTTTTTCTGTATGCACAAGAAAAAGTATGCTGGGTTCTGATATTCAATATATAGCGCCTTGAGCTTGGGCAGAAAATGGAGAATAAAGTGTTAACACTAGGTTCCCCCTGCCTACCCTGCTATATTCAGGACACAGTGTGAAGCATAAAATACATATTTAGATAATCCGTAGTGTTCGATTTATGCTACTCGAAATGAGTGGTGAGTGAGGAAAAGTAAACTATTTTCATATCCTATGGTAACAAGACAAAGCGCTGCGTTCAAAAAATGTGTGAGGGAACGAAATATTTTGATACTAGGTTCCCTCTACTTACCTTATACGCGAAATACTGCGTGATATTACAAAACCATGATGTGACAGATGATTTACAAAAAAATACACATTTAAAATATATATATATATATATCTATTCATAATTTTATTTGTCATTTTTTTGCTTTACGTTGTGATATTGGGCGACATGCACACATTGCTATGTGCGTGATGCAGCGTGAAGATCTAAAGGTTGGCAGAGGGAACCTGGGATCCTAGTGTTGATATATTGGTTTCCCATTACAACACTTTCAATTTCGCCGAATTCTTGAAAAATTGTGTGTTCAGTGGCTCAACGCCTTGCTTTGCCTCGTTAACAGAGCGAGAAAATGAAAATATATATTTCAATCCCTTGTGTGGAAATCGAACCTATAACTGTCGCATTTACAGCCACACGCTTGTGTTAACTTGCTATATTTACGGACGATAATAAAAATCTGTAATACGTCATAGCAAAAGCAAGCAAATATTGTTTAATCCGCACCGCATCCGTTGATTCGCAGCCGTGTTCTAAACAAATGTATAGAAGACATTATATTTAATTTGAGATAATTTTTTACATTGGGCTGGACCTCTGTAAAAGCCTACTCCTTAAAATAAATAAATAAAGTAATTTATACGAACTGCAGTTGTCTTTACAGAATACAACACTTGTGCCCCTGCACCACGAAGGACTTTCACTCTTTCTAAATATATTTTAAAAGTTTCCAACGTTAATGGTTAAATATTTTTAACGAGCCATTTACTTTTAAAAGAAGTAAACTGCACTGAGCTTGATCTTAGCGTAACGAGGTCTTATTCTACCTGCGTTATTATTTTATTAAGTTTTATGCCGTGTAGGTAAAACGCTGAGTACTCGTGGTTTTATATAATTTCTTTTTCTTTTAATTATTTCTCAATTTTAACCGAATCTGCGACGTGGTAGAGGGTGATGCATTTATATTTCTATATTATGTGCGTGTATTCTTACACAATGTTGGGTTTGTTTTTTCTTTTTTAGTTTTATCAATCGAGTATTTTTGTTTTTGTTAGAGGTCTTCATAACAAAAAAAAAAAATAGCAGGGCATGGACTAGTCGCGTAGATTCCGTACTGGGTTCAGGATGTAAGTCAAGGATAAGTACAACTTAAACTAAACTGCAATTTAATTAATTAAAGTTTGCGCTCGTAAGCACCGATTTTCTATGAAATGAATTACAATAAATTTATAATAGCTTTTTTGTAATAAAAAATTCTTTTATGTGAACTACACTACACTAATACTAGTTCAATTTTAGTTTTTTTTTCTCGTCGTATGGTAAGTGCTAAATTCGTGCTACATTCATAACTAGATTATGGTCTACGGAAAATATCTTATATGTTATATTTACGCAGCGAATTTCATACAAAATGTAGCAAAAACGACGCTCGTATCATTTGATTGCCTTAACTTAAAAATTTGACTTTTTCTGTGCCCCAAGGGATCAAAAACTTAAATATTTTACCTTTTTAATTTTTTTTACATAATTTGATATTAATTTTATTTGGATACTTTAAAGTGATTTCGAGATAAATGGTCTTGAAAGGGGCATACCGACAGCGAAGTTATCCTAAAAATTTCAGTTTTTATATTTTGAAGTACGGAATCCTAAAAATGAATCTCCGAATATGTACGTGTATAACTATTGAATGACTGCATCAAATGAATCACGTCTTATTTATTGTATTATTAATGAAAGAACAAGGTAGGGTCCACAGAGGGTGAGAAAAAGTCCAAATCACCAAACGACTTAGCCGTAGCCACGAGCAAAGCTCTAAAATAAACTAGGCCTCAAATATTAAATAAAATCATCACTTCTCCGCAACTCAGATTGCTTACCAAAAATTAAAATAAACAATCAGAAAAATCCAGCAACGCTTCACGAAATCTCCTAAATAATTAAAGTTTAATTTAAATTCACTGTAATACGCTACTAACCTTTAAATATTAGAGTGAGAGATTTATACCAAAAATGGTTTAATATCCAGAACTGAAAGCCAGACCAGGTCATCAGCTTGTCACTGTACAGTCGACTGGGCTTGGTTTATCAGCAAAGCGTTAAATTTTGATTTATATTCACTCGGCGATTCCGCCTGCGAGTGCCAACATTGCAATTACTATACATTTTTGTACAAACGCCGATTGGATTGGAGGTTCGGACTTTGTTTTGTGGGTGAATTTGGTTTTAATATTGTTTTTAGATAACGTGTAGAAAATTTTATCGCAGCTGGATAGCGGGACCTGCGCTTCTAATCCCAGGCACATCTTGGTATTCTTGGACCCCATACCATTTTCGGATCCCGTGAGTTGCAAGATTAAAGATATAGCCGTGTTAAGTTCTACCACACAATATGGGAAGTGTCCCGCCACTCTGCCACTCAACACGCAATGCCTCCTGAATTCAGCGGAAAGTGACGAACGGAATTGTCTGGAGTGTCTTAACCCCAGGTCTCAAGGTTCCCTCTGCCTACACTACTATTTTTTTAACTTGTATACAAGCTAAAAATATATATAAAAGTACATTTATCGCACAATTCTGTGCTATTTGCTTTATGCCACGATCCATACATACATACCATATAACTATTGAATTATACAGATTTCAATTCACTCCTACAAGGAACGAGCGAGCTTTGAGGAAAACGAAGCGGCCAAAGAGATGGGCCAGTGTATCGTTCGAACTTTAGGCATCATTTAACAATATTCTACAGCATCTCTTCTACGTCTTTAATAATATTGCGGGTGATGTACGGGGGGTTATTGCAATATAAACTTTTATAATAAATTTTCTATAGGTTTTGTTTTGAGAACAAATATATGTATCAGAATTTTATACATGTCTCGTTTCAGGTGAACAGCAGTTTAGCCCTTTCAGAAAAACAATATATTATTTAGGTAATAAGCAAATCTAGTCCTAGTTACTATAAGACGACAAAGGATCCTTTAAACAGTTATAGCGATAATAATATATTGTAAAGTAAATAATGAGCGTATTATAAAAGTGCAGTTCAAATACTATTATTATCTGTGCAGGATTCAGCGTGAAGTTATTCCGCTGAAATTATACGCTGAATCCCGAACAGTAGGCAGAGGGAACCTGGGATCTAGTGTTAAGACAATTATTCAATTCGTTCAAAGGCATTGCGTGTTGAGTGGCGGAACCCAACGCCGAGCTTTGCCTCGTTATCAGAGAAAATGAATTAATTAAATATTATTAAGTACTTTTGAATTGATTGATTATGAAGCTACCACCGGCTTGGAAATTAATTATTTACTAATTTATTTACTAAATAGTTGTAAAATGTAGTATTTTTTTAATATGCTATGATACATAATGGTCCAAAGACCATTAATATAAAACCAGAAATATAAAATCTTTATTCGGCAATTTGTACAGATACAAATTGCCGAAAAAAGACCAATTCATATTTGTATCGTAATATGTACGAGTCAAGTGTTCATATACGAGTACGATATATACGGTAAGTAACAAAGAAACGTCTGTGACAGAGGGTTCTAGCCATTTAAACATTTTTAAGAAAATTGTTACTGAGCATCAAAAATCTAAAGCTTATTAGGATTATTTTCATATAATCTGTATCGAACTGTTCCCTAACTGGACTTAGAAAGTTTAATGTCAGTATGTAGTGAAGCTGGAGATTGTAGCGCACTACGAGAAAATTCCTTGAAGTTCCTACCGGAAATAGATAAATGGGGTTTTCCATCTTGCGTCTGTAAGTCCACGCAAACAAAGTTCCAATAAACAAGACGACTAGTACAATATATTAGTTCTGCATCTATATTGAGAAGAATATTGAAAAAAAGTGACTATAAAAATTATTTGTATGAATTTGGCAAAGGCCGGCGTTGAGTTCCGCAACTCAATACGCAATAACTTTGCCTAATTTGTTATATTCGGTATAAAGTATGAAGTTAAAAAAAGTACGTATACCACGTATGGAATTTACACAAATATTTCGTTAAAAAGAATAGGAATTTTTCAACAAAATAAAAATTAAATATAGATAGAGTATATTTTTATTTACTTCATATTAAACACAACCATGAAACAGCTCCGTGCTAAAATATTTGTTGCAGAATACTGGAATAAAAGTAGATTTTATTCTTGAAACACGGGTCTGCTACCTGTGGACTGCAGTGTGATGTAAAATGCTGCATTTTGAAAGTTTCGTCTACTACGTACGTACTTACATATATACGAGTATGTTACTGTTACAGTACAGTACAACTTCAAGTTACGTCGATTTAAAATAAGTTTTTCAACTTCGTATCTCGCAAATAGTAGGATAATTAGAGTACTAGTGATAAGACTCACCGTTCCCTACGTACTGCCCTATTTTCGACACAGTTTTTGTTGAGTGGGGGATTTCAACACTGTGCAGTGTCAGAGCGAGGAAGTGAAAGTTGTATTTATTCCACTAAGTGGCAATCGAATCCGTCACGTTTGTAGTCACCATGTTATTGTCCCATTAAATTTTTCGTTACATTTTTTTTCTAGTGGAATTTAGGTTTGACTTATGGTTGTTAATAAAAATCCCAAACATAAGTCTAAGTTAGTATGAGCGTACACGCCAAGTTCTGATAACGAAAATGACTAAAAAGTCCAAACTCAAACTCAAGCTTACAAAAAAAAAAACAAGAAAACAAATAATAAAAGAAAAATTTCCTTTAACAAATATATTCAGCAAAAATCTTCACCAACCATTTCGTACGGAACGTACGAACGAGGTTATATATTTGAGAAAATGTCTTATCTAGTACACATTGATTGTAGAGTCCACAAAGAATGCACTGGAGTACGTCCGCCGCAGTACGTCCCCAGGTATTCCAGGTATACTTATAGCGTTCTAGGATTCCTAGAAATTTTACCGTCCATTTCTATTCGATCAGGCCTCTTTGGGACCTTGGGAAGCCATGTATGAGAATATATTTGAGATCAAAGTTGATCTTTATTTATTAGATGATTAAGAAATTCATACGCAATCGTGTGGACTATCATACATATAGGGATATTATTGTTATAATATTTGTTATAATAGTTATGTTTAACTAATATGTATGGTCATTCCTTGTATTGATATTTACAATATCGAAATATTATATTAACAGTTATGTCAACTGTGAGATCATTCAGATGTATTTAAAAATAGCTCTATGTTTTATCATATATCAGAGAAAGCAGAAGAAACCTAATCTTTAAACGCTCTACTCCACATTCTGTACAATTTCCCAGACATTGTGTGTTTCATTCGCTTGGTTGTGTAACGAGGCAAAGTGCGGCATTGAGTTCCGCTACTGTGTCTCCAGAATTCGGCGGAAAATGTGGAACAGAGTGTCTTAATACTAGGTTCCCTATGCTGGATGTGGGATACAGTGTGACGTTAAGAACGCTTACCTGAAGTATTGAGAAGTACCTAATGAGAATATTTTTACTGAGAACATATTCTCAAGGGACCGGACAAGACCAAGATTCTAAATATTACAGTCGAAACTAGAACAAAATAGAAGCGAATACAGTATGGGTCATAAAATCCAAACAAAGTTGTGAGCGGCAACTGGTAATGTACAAAATAATATAATATTCAATAATGAATAATTTAAATGTATATAATATATAAATAAAAGTGTAAACGAAGCCGTTGTGGTGCAGCGGTACAAGCGCGTGACTGTAACGTGTTGTGTATGGGTTTTATCGCTCGAGGGAATAAATTATTATTTATTTATATTCACGTTTGTTCGATCTGGTACGAAAAGCAAAGGCAAAAGCGATTCCCTTCCTTGCATTCCCTTGCCTGAAGCTGTAACAAAACAAAAACAAAAGAAAAAGTAATTTTTTTACCATATTGCCCATAAAAGGCGAAAGGACAGTTCTATAATTTTAGCAACTTCTTCTATGGTCTATGGCTGTATAGTAAAAGTTTAATTCAAAGGAGCTTTTGAAGCAACGCCACTGAAAAGATCACAGAGCTCAGTAGTTTAAACAGTAGATGCTTGCAAGCGTGAAATCGAATAGAAAATATTTTGATATATATTTTAGATGATCAATCAGGTTTATAAATTAATTGACTACAAAATTTAGGTCTTTGTGGTGCAGACGTCTTGATTATAAGTTCGAATCCTACGTGGAGCAATGATTTTTTCATTTCTCTTCACTTCAAATTTTCATGTCCGCGTCGGACTGTTGTAAGCTCGACTCTTAATGCTGTAGTTGTAAGCTCGACTCTTAATTGGAAAAATGAAGTATTTTCACTTCCTCGTTCTCAAAACAAGACAAAGTCCGTACTTTGTTAAGCGTTAAGTATCACTACTTAACACGCATTATCTTGAAAATTGGGTGGAATGTGGGCAACCGAGTGTTTTAACACTATCTTCCCTATTCTTACCCTGTAAAATGAGGGATACAGCGTGAATATCAAATGATAATACTTCCATTCAAATCTTTTCACATTTTAAGAAAATATCTTCCCTCAAAAATGCACTCTACGAAACTTCCAATTCGAATGCGAATTAGGAATCGACTTTCATTCCGTCATCCGTTAGAGCCCTCTCTTTAATTAACGATATTTTTGAGGGTTTATCATTGTTTATTTTTAACATTTTCATGTAACTTTTATCTTTTTGGAAGCTTTGTGGGGTTCGGTTAAATAGCTATGTGCTTAGGTTAATATGGATGATTAGAATAGGAACTTTTTGAAATATAATTATTTTAAGTTTAGGTAGATATTTATATCTTTCCGTTGGGTAGTATATTAAGTAACGCTGTAGAGGCCGTCAAGAACAAAAGCATACTATACAGTCGAAGACAAATATAATAAAACTACAGAGACACTTTGATCAAATTGGTGGAAAGTATATAACGGAGTGTTTTATTTCTTTTTACCTATTCTGACAATATTATAAAATATATACATGTACCTATTAAAATCATCGTGGGCCAGTGCGAAAGCTCCCTTTCTATCTGTAAACTGACCGTAAACGTCGAAGTTGGGGGTGCTTACATGAGACAGTGGATATTTTCATTGGTAAGACAGAGAGCAGCGGTAAATAAAAAAGTAAATAACAAATGAAAATTTTTGAACGTTATCTGACGTTAAGAAATTTACTATCAATTTATTAAAATTGCTCCAGAACTGAGAAGAACAGAAGTAAAAAACTCTACAGCAAGCGCAAAGTACAGCCTATTACACTATTCAATAATATTTCCAGGATAAAGATATATGGAATTTATATCTATTGAATGTCATGCAGGATAGCTGACGGTTCATGTAATAATCAAATTATATCATCGATACTGAAAAGAGCAACTGTTGAGTTTCTTGCCGGCTTTTGCCGGCGCTTAAAGCCTCCCGAAGTGGTGGTAGCTTAATGTCTACATATTCATTCAAGTAGTCTATTTGAATAAAGAATATTTTAAATTGGAATTAGTTTATCAATGTCTATTTAAATACAAATTGATATAATCCAAATTCGATCGTCCATTCAATAATGGACTTTTAAACATTTAATAATTAATTACTCTTAACCATTCGCGTCTGTATCACAACCGCTTCATCTGCACAAAGGATACATTAAATATTTGCAGCTATATATCTATTATGGTTAATAAGCAGTATGGTTACTCTAACTGTTATATTATTAGTGAATATATTAATGTAAAATAGATTCGTTAGCTTATGTAATATTGTATAATAATAATAAATTTATTAACATTCTGTCTGTTTTGGGATCTATCTTAGTTCATTTTTGTTTTTATATATTTTGCTAGAAAAAATCCAATCATTATATCCACCGTTTCCTATTTATTTTGATACATTGATCAGTGGCAAAGCGTCAAATAGTAAACACGATGGTTCTCGGTTCGATTTTCACTCGGGGGAATAAATTACATTCTGTAATAAGTTCCTCCTGCGTGTCTTTTGTTGTGGATTTTTTTCGCAAACTTCTAAAATAAAATAAATGTGAATTCTCCAAGGATTAATTAGTTTATAGTTATTTTTATTACCAGTCTAAACGTGGCTTTATCGGGTAAATTTTATTGTAATTTATTTACATAAATTAATAATCTAATTGTACATATAATATAAAAATAACGTCCAAATCCGTTCGGTAGCTTTTGCGTATAATTCGAGCCGACATCCGTCAATCCTCACAACCTTTCACATTTATAATATAAGTAGGATGCATTAGGTCCTTGGGAATTCCTTTGTCCCGCGTGACGTCGATTGAGCTGGATGCAAATCGTAAACTCCCTACCGTCTTCGTGTCCTTAATTACCGCGCTCGTTGAACTCACTCACTGTCCGAACCACTCGTGCTTTTTATGTTGGTTTTTAGTATAACGAATTGTAAGCTTTTAGCTGAACGGAATTAGAATTTTTTTTTGTGGTTTTTTGTATTTTTACGGTTCTGTATCTCACAAAGAAACGTTATACCTCACAGATTGGTAACAATCTGTTTGTCAAGACCATTTACATAAAGATTGCGTAGAACTCAACTTAGAATATTAGTACAAGAAATGAAACATAAATTAAAAAAAAAAATTCTATATATATCACAAGAAAAAAATATTTCACACTTTTGTAGTCTCTTGATTCTAAACTCTTGATTCTTGAGTGCTAAAACAAAACGATTATTTTAACGTTAAAACAATAAAACTTTCAAAATCAGTGTAGTGACCTAGGTCTTAGTTATGGTAAGATAATAAAGTATATAATTATTACTATTCTTATACGAAATGTACTTATGTAATTATTAAGAAGTTATTACATCTCAGACAGACAAACAGTTTCATCATATAGAAAACATCCAAGGAATTTAATATGAATAAGTGACACAATATTCCGCACGTTCGGCGAAGCAAGAAACAGGAAATTAACTGGATACCGTGTCCTCCTCAATAAATAATAATAATATGGAGATAATATATATTTTTTCAAGAAATATGTCTATTATTTTTTATTATATGATTTTTTTTTATTAATGCCATAACATTTTTTTAAACATCTAGTGCAGGTAGAACCTAGTGTTGAGATAGTTCATTCTCCACTCTTTGCCCCGATCTAAACACTGTATGAGTGGTGAAACTCAACATAGCAGCTTATGTCATCAGAGCGGTGAATGAAAATATTATTTCTTTTCTCGAGTGGGGAACGAACTCCAACTATCGCGTTAACTATAAAAGCTGCCCCACTGCGCCTCGATGGACTTCTTCTTCTCTTCTTTTTATGTACCGCTAGAATAGACTGCAAATTATGCATTATTAACTCAAATGTTCGGCAAAAAGTGGTGAACGGAAGTATCTTAATCAAAACGGTAAGTAATAATACTAGGTTCCCTTCACCTATTCTCCTATAAGCGGAATACATCGTAAAGCTACACAAAAAATAAACATTTACTACAAAACGCAATTCGTACCATCAAATACTAAATAAAACCTTCTTGAAATACTCTCAAGCAGTCTCGAGACTTCTATTCTATTGTGCTGTGTGAATTACTTTACTAGACGTTGTTTTACTTCCATTGTTTAAAAAGGTTTACGGAACTAAGTTTTAATTATTATTGAGCTTTAAAAGTTCAAATTTCAACCCGGCTTCGTACTAGTGTTGTAAGGAATTAAGATTTTTACGGCCGATGGAATCATTAAACCGTTACCTTTAACTAGTTCACAATATATGAAATGTAAATACAAATGGACAGACTGACGAACAGATAGCTAAACATCAAAAGTCAGGACAAAGTCTGTAAGGGCTCCTGAATTTGTTCCCTTGGCCTCGAAGACTACGAAACCCAAAAAAATATTTATTATTTAGTAGTATATATTGCTGAAAGGAAGGAAAGGTTGAAGTGTGGTGTCTTAATAGGAAAAGAGTATCTTATTACTAGGTTCCCAAGATATCTCTGCTTATCCTGCTATTTACAGGATACAATATGAAGCTACAAAAAAAAAGAAAAAAGTGAACCACTAATTTATTTTTAATTTCTTTTTAAGAATATACTAGTTGAACCCCTCCATGTTAGCTTAAACTATTTTTTGTGGAAAATGAAGATTTTTCAGATTTCAGATTCAGATTTTTTTTCGTATAAACAATATATTCGGCTGTACTCGGCACCCGACAATAAGTGACATTTCAGTCCGATGAAAGCCTTTGAAAATAGAATGTCACTTGTTTCATCGTTTTACTGATTTTATATTTTGCCATATATATGAAATTGCTGAAATATTTCACCCTATGTTATATTTATATGATTTTTTTTTTTTAAAGTTTAACTTTAATTGAAAAAGCGCCGCCTCCCAACCAGCGAGCTCTCGAATGTTGAGTGCAATGTGATAAACGGAATGTCTGAACATTAGGTTCCCTCTACGTATCCTGCTATTTGGGAAAAACTGTGAAGCTGCTAAATAAAGAGAAAATAATTAGTATCTATCTTTTAATAATGGATATACCTCTAGATATAAGATAATATGATTATTGCATTCACAAGCAAAAGTGCATTTCAATACTATCTGAATGCTTTATTACGAATGCATTCTATGAAATATTAGATAGCATAGTGACGCGCAGGTATAAACAATTCATTTTATACTACCGTAGTACTGACATATGAGAGATAGTAATTTTTATTATAAATTGAGGCCGTCGTGACGCAGTGAGCTCCTCAACACTGAACCACTACATGCAATGCTTTGAAAATTCGGTGGAAAATGAGGAACAGAGTGTCAAAACACTAAGTTCTCTGTCTACCTTGCTATATGCGTAAAAAGGCGTGGAGTTGACGTATTTCATTTTAATATTAGTTACGGCAGAAAATACATAGCACGTTTTTAACAATGAAGGCATAGATAACATAGAGTGAAGACGCTACATTCTTCGCTCTTCCGTTAAAATTCCATACACTCTAGATATTGAGTGGTGGAATTTAACATCCCATTTTAACCCAACGGTGCACAGAAATACAAATAATCATATAATAATTACACCAGTTTATCGAACCCAGAACCATTACGCTAACAGTCACGTCGCTATCCGAACACTACGTCGGCCTCCTCGGAAATTTCAAATATTTCTGAATATTCAGTACTTGTATATTAATAAGGAAATTATTGAGTACGTAAGTAATTTTGTTAATATATTCCTTCACTTCTAACATCGGTCTAAGAGCTCGTTCGTGGCTTTGAAACTAACGAAGGGGAAATTAACATTTCCTCCGAGGTGCTCCACGAAACTCTCTGTGAAGTCTGGAAATTAGAAGTGATGATAAATACTATTACTATAAGAGGTTATTTATTTAGTGTTACAACACTTCGTATTCCATTTTCAATGCGAATTCTATAATTCGGAATAAAAGTGTCTATACACTGTGTGTTGAGAGAAAGCACTCTACGCCGTATATTAATTACCAGGCTCGTCGAACTCACTACCATCGTGTTAACAGTCAGACCCTATCGCTCAACGCTATAATAGGCTCAGCAAATTTATTATAAAAATTAAGATATCTATTAAAAATCTTGGCAGAGAAGAGTAGAAAAAATATATATTTTTTAAATTTTAAATGATGATGGACAAAGAAATATATTTTTAGGGTACTTGAAAAGAATGACCTCTTAGATATTTGTCTGACTGACTGTCCTTCTCCCAAGACCCTGAAGATCTCGTGGAGGTAGCAAGCTAGAATATAAATATGAAATATTTAAGTCTACAGTTCCATGGAGAAAAGAAAAAAACACTTCTGAGTTAACGCAATCGCATCTCATTTATAATTCTACTCCAAAAGATATTCCAATAAAGATTCTCAGCACGTTCAACCCAAACATCAAATTATAGTAATATCAAAATAATGCTACCAAATTGAAATGCTCACAGGAATGAATTACATGCTTATTGATTATTGTGTTATATGTTAATTGGTAGATTATTCAGATTTGAACTGACAGTTGTTTAGTTACGCGATGTGCCTGACGGTTATATGAATTAATAATGGGCTAGATAGTGTGCGGGATACAGCGTGAAGCTGATTTCATTTACTATAATGTATTTTTTTGAAATTCACGCTGTATCCCACCCATAGCAGATTAGGCAGAAGGAACCTGGGAACCTAATAAATGGTAACAGATACGACGTTTGCCGCTTTCTTCTGAATTCTGCATTGCAAGTTGAGTGGCGGAGCAATCATGGACGCCACCGCAACGGAGAAATAAAAATATGAAATATTTCATTTTCTTGAGTGGGAACCGAACTTACAACCTGCTTAGTTTAGCCACAAGCCTGTCCCCCTGCGACACGACTGGCCTCAATTTGAGGACTCCCAGTCCTTAATGTAAGGGTTAAATTTCCGACACTTCCAAATTTAATTTCTCAACGTACTGACAACAACAACAACAACCAATGGAAACGTGGACATGTTTGTCATCGAAGGCAAACGCTAGTAATTTATACACAAGTGTACTGTCACATCCACTTAATTAGTATTTGCTATTACAATATGCATTTCCGGTACAGCGGTGCTTTCTGTATGGCAGCGTGTTTCTCTCTTTGTTATAGTGACGACTTATCTTATACATATCTTTGATTAATATTTAATATATTTTTTTATTGATATAGGTGTTTAATTCAATAGAACAAAGGACACTTGACAGGGTACGTAATGGGAAGCTAGTGTTAAAACACTCCGTTCCCCCTCACCAGCTAATTTTCGAGATATCGTTGTGTTGTATGGAGAAAAATAAAGTTGTGCTTTATCCTGTTACGAGAACAAGCAAATGAATAGCGTGAGAATCGAACCCACAACCGTCGCGTATTCGGCCTGGAAAAAATAATTCTTATTAAGGTGCAAAGATGCAATTCAAGAATAATAAATATTTTTTTTTCCCCTAAGAAGACTTATTTTTTTTTTTAAGTTATATTGCTTGTTTGTTATAAAATTGTTTTTTCAGACATCCTTCGACTTTCGGAAGGTGGAAAACGGAATATTTTATCTCTCTGTTTGCTATTATAGCAGAGAGAGATATACAGGATACGGTGTACAGCTGACAAATAAAGAACTAAAGTTACAAATTAAACTACTTGGTATAAACCTCGAAATACATTACATTACATAACATTCGAAATCGCAATATCCTAACTTACATTTGATATAATTAATAGATATTATATTAGATATACAATGTATTTCCGGTATAGCGATCTGTTTTGTGGTAGCTGTACCTTTTATATGTTTAATGTTTCGTTCGTGAAGCTATCACGCTGTATCCCGCACTGGAACCTACGGTAACGCCACTACCCATTTTATCTGTAACCTGTTATGACTTAATCCGCTTACAGCACTCCTCAAAGTGGAAATCGAACCCACTACTGTCTTGTTTACAGTACGGGAACGGATGAGGAGAGGAGTAGGGTAGTGTCTTTATTCAGAAATCAAATTACAAAAACTTGTATGATTTCAATTAAAATGATTCCCTAGTTGGTATTTAATATAACACGATGTATTTCCGTTGTATCAAGTTTTTCTAGTAAATACAGAAATTATTATTATATTATTACATGGAAAAGACAAGGCAAGTGAGTGAACGTGTATATATATGTTTAATTTTGATCCAAAAGTATCAAAATTTGTGTGCGACAATTATTACGTAATTCAGATTATTAAATATATAATCCTGATTTCTTCTTATATGAATCCTATGAAAATTTTAACGTAGAAGGATTTGAAACTGTATTGGATAATTTTTAAAATGTGTGAGTTCAAATCTAGCTCCTTACAAATATTTTAATAAGTAACACTTAAAAATTGTATAAAAAAATTATGGTGCAGTTCACACGGGTGAAGCCAGGCGGGTCGCTAGTATAGAAATATACAATGTCGATATCACCTTGTTAATTACGTATGTATTTGACCTGCGAATGCGACAGCGGTTGGATTACTATTACAATTACGATAATATGCTAGTTATAATAATTTAAATTTGCACATATTATAGATACGGGCGTATATATAGGTATGGCCGTCGAAAAGAAATGTTAAATATTTCATTTCCTCGAATAGGATCGAACCCACATTATGTCGCGTTTACAGTCACACGCTTGTGCTGCGCTGCGACTGGCCTCAATTTACTTTTTATTCATGGCCATAACTGTCTTTCAATATAATTATATATTTTAAAATATATATGGGCTTGATGTCTCTCATTGACAAATTGTATTTCAGGATAACTGTAATGTGATGCTAATGAATAGTGACGTGGCGCAGCAGTACAGCGCCTGAAATGTGATGGTATTATGTAAATGCGATGGTTTGGGTTCGATTCCTGCTGGGGGAATAACTATTTTCATACGGGAACGTCTGAGGGCGTCGTGATATTTACAGCATGACCTAATAAAAGTGTATTCAAAAATCAATTAAAACAAAATTGTGAAATAATCACTTTACAAAGAAAAATATCAAGTTAGGAAGCTACAACATGTATCCACAACAGCCGCCAATATCCAATACGCAACTCTGTGAAAATGTTCTCACGAATTACAAAAAAATATTTAAATCGAACGTGTCGTTACATACTTAGTATAAAATACTCAATGCGCTCGGGAGCGCTCCGTGCCCTCGCGCAAATCTGACCAGATCATGATTTAGTATAAATAATACCCCGCTGGTGTTCATCATTTTGTGTTTATAGGATGAGGGAAAACGGATATCTGTCACGTTTGTTTCCGTTGTATTAGATAACAATTCTATTGACATTTGTTTATTAGTATTTGGAAATGAGGTGATATTATAGATTCAGTTTCTTTCTGGTAAAACCAAATGCAGGCCGCGTTTTGTTTTGTCCACTTTAGTGTCTCCATGTTTGCTTCTTGTTTTTCCACAATCAGAATGATTTATAACTGTAAAATTAAATTACTCATATAGATAATGTCTATAATTATTATTAGTTAACAAACACAAGATTCTGTAGAATTATTTTATACATGAGAAAGACTACAAAAGCAGTGAAATTGTGTCGATCGGAGGTTTCACTAGCGAGATCTATCAAAGCCCGTAATTTTTCTTTAGGGGTGAGTTACTCTCACCTCTACTCACCCGGTGACGCTGTCAAGACCAGTCCAGGTCGACAGCAATAAAGTCTATTCGTAAAAAAACGATCGGAGGCAGTTGCTTGTAGGCAACGGCTCTTACCGGAAGGATGCTCCTGTTCAGTATTATTATTAGGTGATACATTTCACTTATTACAATAACTTAGAACTTGTATGCGAATAATTTCACTTTCGATTTTTAAAAATATATATTTTTCTAATCAGTGTCTTATGTGCTTTTTACCTCTAAAATACAAAGTTTTATGTAATCTAACTAACTAAAAATAATAAGTTTTATCTATAGTCGGTTAAGTAGTTTTGGCATGAAAGTTTGATAAACAAACTTATATTCATATTTATAATATTATAATAGTACGATTTACAAATCTTAATGTATCACCATTTGCCTGAGAGAGAGAGAGAGAGAGAGAGAGAGAGACGATTAAAGACCAAACGGCATTAACAAGGGAAAAGCTAATTATCATGCAAACTATTTGCGTACAGGACACAGAGAGATCAGTTTTAGAGGGTGGACTAATGGAATATGTACCAATTAGGGGATGCACATCAATTAAGCCTATAATGGCAGGTTCATGGGCCAGCGGCACCATTGTGAGTTCGATATCCACCCGAAATAATTAAATATTTTATATTTTCAATTCCTCGCTCTGGTAACGATTTAAAGAGCAGCGTTGAACTCCGTCTCTCAACATGTAATGTCTCCAAAATCATCAGAAAGTGAGGAACGAAAGTGTTTTAATGGGAACGGGGTCTCAATAGTATCAATAAGACCCCGTTCCCATTAAAACACTACCGTTATCTAGATATGTTAATATTAAATCATATTAATTCTGAAGTTCGATGGACCGTTTGCTTTCCATAGCAAATCTACACATTTAACGCCTCAGGCACAAATTACATGATTGAACGAGTATTTAATAAATGGAAAGTGCAACGTTGTTACAAACATGCATCGATGTGTGCAATTTTCAGAGTTATTCGTGTGTCGTGTCCAACGAATCGCCGAAAACAATCGTGTACTTCCGCCCTGCTGGGCGTCCGAGCACTGCGGGCTGTAATAGACAGAAAAAATATGATTGAAAATCATGAAATTGCAAGAGATTTCACTATCCATTTCCATATTGTTTTGATGTTTGAAAAAATACTGTTGGATTCCCCTACTTTCCACCTAATTTTCTAAATATTGCCCGATACGATGCCTTATGTCATTACGAGAGCCATGAAATGAAAATAATCCAATACCATGAGTGTAAATTGACGCCACGATCGTCGCATTTACAGCGCTATACCAACAAGCCCCCTCTCATATGCTTATCTTTATATACAGATCCAAGTACTTATAATCTTATTTTTGCAATTACTTACCAGTACCGGACGGCGTCTCCCCTACTGTATTTATAAATACACTCGCATGTTCATAGCAACTGGTTTCATATAAAAAGTGACCTACTTAATTACATTATATTGGTACGATGAAATCTTTTCGTATATTTTTTAGTTAATTTATGTATCAAAGATCCCGTTTGAGAACAACCGCTTAGTTTGTTTTCAAGTTGTCCTTGGAACTTTAATACAGTGATTTTTTTTATTTCTATTATAACAGTTTCACGCTGTATCCCGCATATAGCAGGAAAAGCAGAGGGAAACTAATGATAATGATGATATAAGAAATTCAATCTTCAAAGACCTTTTGAAGCTTGATCTTTCTCAGATGAGTGTTTATGTGCATCATATATATCGGTACTGTACCGTGTACTTGACAGTTAGACCTGACCGCTGCCTTCCATCACTATCTATACGAGATGACTATTGCGACTCGGGACATCAATACACGAACTAGTCAAGATTAATATTATATAAAAAATATATAGATTGAATTATTAGCTCAGTTATTTATGTGTATTGTCATGTATATTTTAGTAATATTATTTTATTTATTTACAAGTAACTTACTGTTATAACATTCCATTTCCAGCCTACAACAATGGCGTTTACTGACAGTGTAACGCTGCCCACCAGGATAACCAGTATTTATGTTATTTAATTCATGTCTCTCATAAAGACTTAATACCAAAGATTCCCTCGAAAATCCAACTAGGCGGCCTTGGATTTGGATTCCATAGGGAGGGTATAATGACTTATTATAAACAGGATAGTAAAAAGGTGTTTTTTTTTTATCTTTTGAATATAATTTAGTAGAAGGATTTGTGATGATACCACAGTACTTATTATGTATTATACTTTGACCTTTTTGTACGTGACCAGATGCGGGGCTGACTCTTGTACCCTTTAAGATTATTTTTTAAAATTAACAACATGTTTTTAAAACTTGATTTCATAAATAATATACTAAGTCTTTATGAGAGATATAGATTCTTTTAGAATGTCTTTGTGAAATATAAAATTGTAAAATAAATGTTTCAGCTCGTAATGGCGAATAATTTTTGCGTCAACCGTAAGATTTAATGAGACGTCTGTCAGTTAGTTCTACGCTTTGAATTGCGAGCTTTATTGGAGAGCTAAACTTCAGAGAAATAAAGCTATAGAATAGAAAGTAGGAATATCGGAACTATAGGATGAAATAGTGCATATTAAGGCGTATATAAACATAATAAGTAATAGTTAAGATATAGTTATTAATGTCATGATTAATTTAATTTAAAAATAAGATGAAAATAAATATCAGGTAAATATAATAGTGACGATAAAAAAGGTGAATATTGCATTCAGATAATATGTAGTGGGCGGTATTAAGTTCCACTACTAAGACACTGTCAGATTGTGGCTTGACGATTTTTAATAGTTAAAATAAGAAATAAATCAGCTTCACGCTGTATCTCGCGCACAGCAGGGTTGACGGGGAACTTAGTGTTAAAACATTCCCCTTCCCATTTTCTGCCAAATTATCTTCCAAATATCTAGAGGTATTGAGTGTCGAGTGGCAGAACTCAATACCTCTTTGTCTCGACACCAGAGCGAAGAAATGAAAATATAAAATGAAATAAATGTCGATGCTCGAATGGGGATCGCACCCACAAACGTCGCGTTACAGTCACCTTTTGCCGCTCTTGTGCCGCTGCGCTACGACAGTTTCAATAATAATTTTAATAGTAAATGTGTGTTAATTTGATTGTAACTATCGGGGCGCAGGAGCACATATGTCCGACGGTTATGGGTTTGATTGTGGCAAGACACAATATGGCGTTTAGCTACATCACATGACACGCAATGTCTCAGGCTCGAGCGGATAGCGGGATACAGCTTAAAAGTAAGAAAATAATGGAATAAAACATTTGAATTTATCTTGTGTTTCTTTTATAAATAATATTCCACATTATTGTTTTAATTCCCTTATTGTGAAACAAAACTGGATGTTCCAAGCGTTTTGAACCCATTACATTCTTTGTACAATACAAACTTAATTTAAAATCCAATTTTAGTTGCATTAAGTGTAAAACGCTAGTTGATTTTAATGAAATGTATGAATAATATAAGAGGGCAACAGCTGCGTGCTCATGATACAACAGTTTTATGATAGCTTTAACTTTTACTACATTTTCCTTTGGTCTGTACCATATAAAAAGTAACAGGCAAATAATTTATTAATTTTTTACTTGTAGAAAACAGAGCGTTTTAGTACCAGGTTCTATTAAGGATAACAACGCGTGGTGTTAAACTCCGCCACTCAACACAAAATGCAATAAAACAATTGAATAAAAAGTGGGAAACGGAGTGTCTCAATAGTTTTATGATCACCGTGCTATGCTGGATTAATCTTGAAGAAGATTAATTATAAGCTCATACATTGACACTTCAGTAACTGTTGTTTATTTTTATTTTGATTTCGTCGCTATTGTAACGAGGCACAGCGCGGCGTTGAGTTCTGCTACTCAATACGCAATGCTTGCCTTCAAGCATTCGCTGGAAAGTTCCTTTACCTATCCTGCTATGTGCGGGATATACCGTAAAGTAGCATCTATAAAAACATATTTCTATTTATACTATATATTATTGGACTGGAAACATGGACTTTAAACGTTAAAGTCAATTTATGCTACAGTTGCTTACCTAACGTTTACGGTAAGTTCAAATACACGGTATATCCCTCTTAAATCCGTCAGTGATCGTATCGAAATGTATCAACGGCTGAATAAAATTAGTACATATAAATAACATACAATATATTTGAAAAGCACTTTGAATATGGAAATACCTTTGTATTTCTATTAATTTAAGCATCCACACCGATCCCTCTAACGTCACCGCAATAACATTCATACGACATTTCATTAAACGTAGAGTAATTATCGGTTGGATTTTAATTATATGCAGTAGACGAAATATGCTGTTGTGGACTGTATTGAATCCGATGTGGACCTGACAGACTTAATTATAGACCCTTCTATAAACCTAATTCCCTTTGAAGGACTAATATTTTGCACCATCCTTATATAACTTGCACATATAGTCTGAATTAATCTCTAAAATATAATATGATCAAAGTACTAAGTCTCCCCACGTTATAACATAGATATTATGTAAACACAAGGCACCGAAAATGTCTGGGTCCCAGTACCTAGGGTGTTGCTAGGTTTCAGTTCGGGACGCCGGGCGGGGGGCTGAACTGGGGTGGTAAATACGCAGCTTGCAGACAGTATAAAAGGGCGATTTGTCGTGTTACGTCTCATTCTATCGTCAACATCCACCAAAATTGCACGATGGGGTCGTGGCAGGACAAGTTTACCTGGACAATTTCTGCCACGGCCCCTCCTTAATGGAAGTGCGACTACATCGCAAAGAAACTGGAAAATGTCGGGTGAAACGACAATAACAGCCAGCCATCAATACATTCGAACAAAGAAAAATAGAAATATCGAAGCTCATCTCATATCATCTTAAATCAACCATAAAAACAGCATCACTAGCACGAAATAAAAACAAAGGAACAGGGACAGCAAAAGAATTTCAATCAGATTTCAGACAGTTTCCAGACTGGCTTCCTCAGAAAAACCAAGGTCGAGGTAAAATTAAGATCGTCATGACTTTGTACCTGCACTCCACTCCAAGTTTGGTCAGCGGCGCCCAGCGAAATTCATTCTCACGTAGTCAAGTGTCAGTGAAACTAAAAATAATTGTAAAAGCGTATTCACCTGACAAATGGCGAAATGTTTTAATTTTGAATAATTTTTGTTACCTTCTTTCTTGCAATGTAACTTCTGTTACTAATTTCACAAAATATTTAAAAACTTAATCGTTAATTTATTATAATCTTCTCTGTGACATTTCTGAAAAAACAGAAATCAATTTGTATTTAGATCTAAGGCTAATTTAAGATTTGCATACTTTAGATTCTTAAAATTAACAATATTGCCTATATTTAAGATACTAGATTTAGTCACTACCTAAATATGACACCACTTTGAACGTATAACTTACACTTTATACTAAACTATTCGAACACTTTGGACCTTTATAATCGTATTTAGTCGTATTTAGTCGCATTTAGTCTCATTTAGTCTCATTTAGTCGCATTTAATCGCGTTTAATCATTAATCTTAAGAATTCATCCACCACAGCTAAGACTTTGAACCATAGATTTATATTTCATATGGAGACTAGATATATAAATTTATTTAGTAATTTGCAAGTTCATATACAAAACAGTTTTTTATTCTTCTAGTCTTCTTATTGGCTAAACTACAAACAAACAACGTACTTCACACATTTAATAAAATATTATACACACTGGTACACTCAATTTCACCTTTGGATCGTAAAATTGCTCATTTTCATGAATTTTGCTTGTACTTAATAAAATTTTGTAGCGCAGAATAGTTTTTTTTATTCAAATCTTTCCTTTTTTACGTCATCAAAAATCATAAGTACTAAAAATGTTGTAAATAAATTACTATTATCAATATATTATTATTAATATATTACATCACAAAATTTTGTCAAAATTTGTGATTGGTTGAATTACAAAATATGTTGCTATTTTCGTAATAAATATAATAAAAAATGTCTAAAAAATAACTCAAAAGAAGAATATATGATATTATAAAATAAAATATAGATAGATATTATAATAAAAATAAATATTTTTAAAATATGTAACAAAAAAAGGTAACTTGCGTCGTGCATAATTGTTTTAAAGCATTTAAGTGAACTGGTGGTAATTTTATTACGTTTAATGAAAGTTTACTAAAATTGTAAAAAACAGTTTAGATTTGCAAAAAATTTACAATGGACATGTTTTGACGATACAATTTGAAAGTTATAAAAAAATTGAAAAACTGTCAACTCTGTCTGTATCGTTAAAAACGTTCAACGTGAATGGCCTGGTGGTGACGGGAGGCAAATTTAAATAGTTTTTAACTATTGCTATCGAAGTTATATACAAAATAACAGTAAGAGATAATTATTAAATACATCGAACAAAAGTTTTAAAATATTAGTAATGCACATTTGTACAGACTCCAAAAGCTAGAAGGTAAGGAACAATTTATTTTTTTTAAATAGTTTAAAATTTTATTTAACAATTTTCAAATTGTGGGAAATGCGTGAAAAAACAAACGTTTCAAGAGGGACAGGCTATAGCGCCCTGCGTTTAAATTTTTATTCATTTTCCAAAACATCCCTTTCATGTTCAACCCCCTCTAGAGCCAATATTCACACTAAAGCCAACGACACGGGTCGCTCTCTCTACATCAAAGGTACTTACTGTCCCTCAGTTTTATTGGTTTTTAAGTTAAAGTAATGAATTTTATATAACTATATATGTTATATTATACTTTATTTCAGGTATGTTAACGTAATATTAATTAGTATAGTTAGAGCAATAACGTATAAAAAAGTTTTTGTTATATATAACAAAGTGTTGATATCAAGAATGAAAATAATTCTCTTTCCTCTAGTGGGAATCGAACCCACAACCTTTGCAACTTTTTACAAACTGTGCAGAAGTGCAGAAGAAGTAACAAAATAAATCAAAACAAATATCGACAATCCCCACGCTTAATGCCTATAAGCATACATACAAATATATATGTACTATAACGAATGGACCCTTGGTCATTTGATCAATAAAACGCAGATCTTACGCTAATATTTAACACATGGACATAAATACAAAGCATAATACTATATATTGCAATAAAAAGAAAAATCTCTCCCATACAAACGGTTAATCTCCATACAAATTTCGACAAACACGTGTAACATTATCAAAAGGACTACAATTTATATACCATTACATTATATGAAATCCGAATCCTGTCGAGTTAAATATTTCAAGGTCTTCCATTACTACAACAGGGTTGAGGAGTCGTGGCCGCCTGAAGTTAGCTTTTCAGAGTTTTTGAGCATCATTCACTCTTGAAATAAAAAAGAATTAAAAGTGACAAAAAACTTAAAGTCAAACCTACGCCCCAGGTTTAATTTTAATGTTTTTCTTACTTTTTTGCACTAAAACTAACTTCAGGGCGGCCACGACTCTTCGACCGTACTGTATACACAGTCAAATAAAGGGGTTATTTATTGTTCAATGTCTATAGCCAGCTTATTTAAATTTTTAGTCCCAATTGTAATAATGGATGGGCTAAAGTATAATTTTATCTTTGAAAAAAATAAGTTTATTTTGATATTTTTCCAAAGTATATAGAAAATTTGTAAAAAATATATCCTACAATTAGTACAGTGTTAAGACACACCCTCCTTAATAAGTCTGTAAAAAACTTTGTATTTTAGTGTTTTCCTTGTAAATTAATAAATAATATTAAAATAATTTTTGTCATACATTTGTAGACATTGTAGTACAATTTTAAAAGTGATAAAAAATTTAATAAAAAAATATTAATTAAAAATTACATATCGAGATTTGAACGTGTATCTTAAACAGATAATAAAAAGCAAAATAACTCTTGCTTACAAACTAGCGGCCAATTAGCGCCTTTGCCCGCTTACACTTATTGTTATAATATATATTTTATCCAAATTATACAAAATCGTTACATAAATTATACAAATTATACGAAATCATTATATGAACTATATTACTGTAAATATTTACAGTAATATAGTACGTACGTAGTAGTAACGGATATGTATCCGTTTAATAACTTTTGCGTGAAAGTGGAACAAGTGTCAAGATGTCCTTAACTTTCATATTTATAATTTTACTTATTTATAATCTATGACAACACATTGAATTAGCTGTACATATTTCCAGGCTATAAAAATGACCCTCACACAAGGGCCCCAGGTTTAATTCCCATTGCGAGTCCAAGGTCAATATCACCCTTCAATCTTTTATACACGAGTGTATCGGTAACAACCGGTAGGCACCCTAAATGTATCTAGATTTTTAATAATACTAGATTTTGAAGCCAGTTAATGTAAACCAGTGGAATTGCTTTTGATTGTTCAAATGTAGACAATGATTGTGGGTTCAATTTTTTTCAGAATTCTCAATTGAAATAAAAGCACGGCGATAAGTTCCGTTATAGAACATGCAATATAGTTATTTCCGCTTTGCTCTATGTGGTGTGTGTAGCGTGAAACTATTTAAAAAAAACCACCCCCTACACCATGGTGTTATATTACACAAACCATGCTGTTATATTACACCTTAAACTCTCCGTATTTCAAACATGCTTGCAATTTGTATTTTTTTTTTGAGAATTATAGCAACACGCAAAATATTTTATAAGCCACATTGAATTTAACATCTGGCTTTGGCCATTTTTAATAATGGAAATTTAATAAGAAATTAAAGAAAAACGAACAAATTCCTGAGTGGTAATTGATATTAATATGTATACAGAAAATAATTAATGGGTCTAAAAGTTTTGACGCGGAAGAAATGAAGATATTAAAGATTTCATTTCTTGAAGGTTATGGGAATCAAACCCATAACTTGTTGCGTTTTAAAAGGCAAATAAATAATTGATCAGAGGTCTTATATGTTCATTGAGTAGAATTTGTACTCCTAATAATCGAAATAATTATTAAGCATAATAATAGTAGCTTTTAGGTTTTACTCATACGAGGCATAAGGTATCGTCGTGAGAAATTTTAATTTCCTCGCTGAGTTAAATACAAGGAACGGGGTTGAGTTCCGCTATTTAACACACAATTACACAAATTTTAAAAAGAAATGTATACTTTTTATTGCAATTAAAATATCTAAAAAGAAGAATATATTTTTGATATATATTTTTTGAGAAAACTTAGAGTTACCTGTCTTTATTGTATTCTACTCATTTTTTTTCATCTTGAGTGTATATTGTATAGTCTCGGAACAAGACGCCGCCTTTTACTTAATCAGTATCAAAATTAAATCATTTTTTTGACAATTTAAGTTTCCAAAACAATCTATAGTTATATTTCAATTTAAGGCTTAAAACGTATTTTTATCAGCAATACTGCTTACTTCTTTCTTAAATAATTCTTCATTTCGTAGATATTTTTATTATTGGCTTGCCCATACATTTCAAAATTCTGTAGACATCATTTCTACCATACAGGCTACATCAAATGCTATTTTCCTATACTTACTCTTTATAGCTGACAGGGGGACACAGGTTCTATTCCTTTTACGTTTTATCGTGTAAACCAGATATACCAACATAGGTAGTAATACGTAAAAACCTTGGACTGCATTCTTTATTGTCACCTATGGTCCAGGAATAACTCTCTGTTGTGTGTTAAAGAATTTCTATACAAATCTGCAAAATGCGTGTGGAATTTCTATCTAGGGTATCACGATCACGATTTGTTTTTATTCATACGTTTGGGGCCGTCGTGGTGCAGTGGGGCCGAGCTTGACTGTAAATGCGGCGGCTGTGGGTGCGATTCCCATCGGTGGGTATCTCTGGTAAGAAGATAGAGCTCTGTCTGAGTTTCATCGCTTAATACAATATAATACATTGTCGCTTACACATCGTATATACTGTCGCATCGCTTAACATACAGTACAGAGTGTTTCTTTAGGATTATATTATCAAAAAATGCTGTAATTTTTCCATTTTTGAATTGTAAGTCACATACATCATTGACATAAGTAAGAAAGAGAGTAGGACTCACTATACTGCCCTGGCGAATTTCGCAGGAAACCATGAGATCCTCACTAACGAAATTGTCAACCCTTACCCATACTTATTTTTAAGAATTTAAGATTTTATTCTATCTAATGGGAATAATATTTTTTCGATTCGAAAGCAAATCTAGTGTTAAGACACTCCTTCCCCGTTTTCCGTTGAATCCTGAAGCATTGCGTGTTGAGTGACGGAACTCAACGCCTCGCTTTGCCTTGAACATCAGAGCGAAGAAAATGGAAATATTAAATGTGTCATTTTCTCCAGTGGGAATCAAGCCCACAAACCAGTCCCGTTTACAATCAAGAAGAATATTTTGAAAAATAATAAATGTTCACTCGAACGAACATCGCCAGCACGAAAGTAAAACTATTAAAATCTAGATGACAACTTCATTAAGGCGTCCACTCTATTCAATTTTCATACTTATTGGAAAACTAATTGGGTTATCATTTCCCTCTTGAATATTATATTGTTGTGAAAAGTCCTTATGAACTTTTTATATGATTTTTATTATCTTTCGCGCTCAACTCGTATAGATAAATGCTATTGTGGCATCTAAATTCTAGTTTTATTTATTCTTTTCAAGTTTCAACTTGATATATGGAAACAGATTGCAAAAAAAACAGGCAAACTTGCAATGTCTTAAATGATCGATAAAGTTAAATTAACATATTTTTTGACACATTTGCTTACTGAATGGCGTATCTGAACGCCGGTGTGCCTGATTTTCAGAATAAAAAAGAAAGTAGTTAAGAAATAGCGGCAGAATATCCAGAGCAGAGTAGCCAGAGGGAAGCTATTGTACACTCCGTTTCCCATTTACCGCCAAATTATGGACGCATTGCATGTTGAGTGGCGGAATTCAACGCTGCGATTTGCCTCGATACTTAGGTCTGGCTAGCTGGTTTGAATCTGGCTTTACAAACAACAAATAATGTGATAAATCGTTGAAGTGAAGAACGGTGTGTCCTGAACGTGGCGTGGCTCTATAATAATAATAATAATAAGATTAAAAAAAACTAAAAACACTTTTTTCTACTTTTAGTGAAGTAAGTATCTCAAACATGCGGTGCCTGAGAAACACAATTTCCTAACATTAGCTTCTTTCTATCTATCGTACAGAACGGGACCAGGCATGACGCTGCTATTCTATAATGAGATGAAAGAAAAGGTTAACGAATGGAAAGATTTAAAGAATGGTGAAATTTTCTTTTCTTTTATATATAGTTATAGCCTAAGAATGGCCACAATTAGGGTTTTTGTATTCATTTCAATGTTGTAAATTGTCCGCAAATCCGTATCTGTATCGCCCATGGCATAGCAACCTCAAGAAATGAAAATTTTTATGGGATCTCTTTAAATAAATGCTCATCCCTACTGTCCGAGTTCATATTTTTTCAGATTACGAAGTGCTCCGTATAGCATAGCAGGGTAAGCAGAGGGAACCTGGGAAAGTAATATTAAGACACTCCGTTCCCACTTTACGAATTCTGGAGGCTTTGCGTGTGGCTGGATATCAGGCGGAAATTAACGCCGACTTTGCCTTACTCGAACAAGGAAATTAAAATATTCAATATTGCATTTCCTCGAGTGGGAATCGAAACCACGACCCGAAATCTGTCGCGTGTACGCTTATTCCCCTGCAATCCCCAATATAATTTGAAATTTTCACCATACACCTTATTTGAAAAACAAAAGAGACGTCTGAAGAAAACAAAAATTAAACAAATCACGGCCAACCAACATAGTTAATTTGAACGCATGTTATAAAACGGAAGTAAGACATATAAAGCTGTATACAGAGCGTGAGAGATATCCGCTGGAATAAACTATTTTATTGACACCAAAGCACTTTGAAACTAACATAAAATGAAGTCCAAACAAGAACTGTGCTCTTCTAAACGATTATTACATAAGTTTTGAAAAATTAAAATTTACGATAACTTATGTGATATACCCTTGGCGGAATTCAACGCCGGACGCGGTCATGACTTTTGTTACTCAACAGGACGACAATGTCTCGGAAAGTGGTGAATTCGGCATGTCATAAGCTTGATTGCTTGATGAGCTTTATGCGACATATCCTTACTCAGCCTACCCTACTATATGCAGGATACAGCGTGAAACTAAAAAAAAAATACTTGCGTCTATTATTAGTCAATCGCCGGAAGTGCTAATCGATTATATCAACAATAAGTAGTAATTAAAATATAACATAGCCAATTAACATTTTTAACTTGTCAAAAATATTTTCAGCAAAACCAGGTGAATGTGTTTTTATCCATAAATAAGGTTTTAAAAATACTTATTGGATTGAAATATGTGCAAAAGTTATTCGCTTATGAACTAATTAAAAGTAATTATGATTAACTGATTCCATGAAAAGAAAGAGAGTTATGGTGAACCAGCACAATGTTTGTTTGTCCGTTTCAGAGGGAACCCAGTGTTAAGACACTTTGTCTCCACTGTCTTTCCAATTTTCATGACAGAATAAGTTGCGAACGACCAAAAATAGAGGCTCTAAGCAAAGTTTTACTTTGTCTATTTAATTAAAGTAAAGTAAAGTTAAGTAAAGAAAAAAAAACACTCTAATATTGAAGTATATGAATGAAAATATATATAGAAATAATAAACTTAAATTATATTATTTCTAGGGCACTTAGTCTTAATTACTACACCGAATTTCCGAACATTTTTTTTTTCTTTCTCCTCAACTTCTCCTCAATTATATTCTGTCGATCCTCGATATTCTTTACAAAGTATTGATAAATATCATCGAAACTTATGAAAGACGATACAGCCAATATGTACTTAACGTCAGCCCTAAGTATTTCAGGATATTGAGGGTATCTCATGAAATCGAGAGGTTACTAGAAAAATCCATTATGGACCAACAAAAAACACCAATTGGGTACCTATACCTGCTTAACCTAAAAACCTACTTTTTGATATACCTACAGGCAACAAGTGTAATTGCAGCTTGTCATAAGTTCATTTTCAATATCACTTGCCTTTGATTGCTCGATTTGGAGTGGTCATTTCATGAAATGAGATGGAGAAAAAATTTAGAAGTAAATGTAGTTATTGTGGCTGGTCGTGGCGCAGGGGCACAAGCGTGTGATTCTAAATGTGGCAGGTTTTGGGTTCTTTTCCCACGTCGAGGAAATTAAATATTTAATATTTTCATTTCCTTGGCTTGGTAATGAGGCAAAGCATGGTGTTCACTTCCGCCACTCAACATTCAATGTCTCCAAAATTTTATGAAAATAGGCAAAGAAAGTATCTTAACAATTTCAATCTCTAAAAATTCATAATCCAAATAGGAATCAAACCCCCACCAACATGTATCATCTCAACAGGTACCATCAGGTAATCACTAATACACAAATGGTCATTGACAGTGGGAATGTAAATAACACACGTTGCTTTAGTGAAGAGAGTCGAGCCACAACATAGGAGTAAAGTAAAAATTCCTAATTAATCACATCCAACATATAGCTTTTCTTGATAAACGAAGATTACTGAATCTCTTGTAAAAATATATATTTTTTTTACTTTTTTACTTCACGCTGTACCCCGCACATAGCAAGGAAGACAGAGAGTATTAATACACTCCATTCTCATTAAATACACGTCCGTTTTCCGGTATCCGTAGAAATCTGGAAGCATCACGTGTTGAGTGGTGGAACTCAACGCCGCAATGTCGTAAAATATCTGTAACTTATAAAAGTTATATTTCTCACTCACATTTAGGTATGAAGCATTTGTGGCAGAAACGGATGGGTCCACCTACCTACCTTTGACCTTTTATTTCTACCGCATTTCAACCTTTTTGTACATTTGATATGTAATTGAGCTTTTCTGGTACCGTCCGTGATTTAGTGTACCTCAGAACTTTTATTTACTGACATTTTTACTCTACAGCAAAGTATCGAATATTTTAAATCCTTCTTATTAATATCATATATGTGAAAATTGCGAGGATGACTGTTTGTTTTACTTTCACACAAAAACTTCACAGTAATGTAGCTTATACATAAAAAATAATATACTTTCTACAATTTATGTAAATATTTTGTATAATTTAGGTTAGGGCGGGCTCATTTTAAAACCACGTCTGTATCGCTACTGCGATGTATACATTATATTATATATAGTATATATTATATTGTATATAACTAACATAACATGGGGTATAGGGGTATTAACAAGAATGTAGTAAATGTCTTTTTTCCTGAGGGTCTCGGGACGGGGCATTTATTAAAACCGACTTGATCGTGAAAAAATTGAGATTTGTATATAGTATATATTATATTATTATTAGGGAGTATTATTAGCTATTTGGAAACAAATTAACGCGTACAAAACGCGTTGCCATATCAACTTGTATACCACTCTATACAAAGTACATACTGCCAAGAATGTAGTAGTGTACGTAGGTTTTAAAATATTTTCAATATTTAAATATTAGCTTTAAATATATCAATATGCCGAACGTCAGGCACATCCAGTACCATCGATACCATATTTTCGAAAGAACTAGTAAAGTTTAAAAATACATACAGTTTTTGAACTTAAATAAAAAAACGGTAATATGTATAGAGAAATATGTTTGTGAAAATAATTTATTAGACAGTTCTCTGAATAGTTTGTTGCCTATATATGTATCTGTCTGTGAATAGATCTAGTTATTTATTGATCTAGGTATCTAGTTATTTTTGAGTTGCCATCTCTGAGACTGGACTGAATTGGAGGCTTTTAAGGAATTATTTTACTAAAAGGTTTCTGTTGTCTTTATTCATGGAAGATTGTGGCAAACTTTTTACACGTCTATTATAGACAATAGACAGTAAATTAGGGAGATTTTTTTATATAGATTAGCTTTTCTAGCTTTATTTTTCATATTTTTTCGTTTAAGCTTTACCTTGCATCTCGTACATAGGTGGGATAGACAGAGAAAATCTAGGAACCTTGTGTCGAGACACTTTGTTCCTATTAAGAATCTCCGTTTTCCAAAGTCTGACGTATTCTGGAGGTATTGCTGTTGAGTAGATGTAATAAAACCTAAAAAACTTGTATCGTCATAAAATGTAGCAATAGTTGGCAGCTTAGGTGACAATAAAATAATATGGTATTATTGACGCGGTCCGATGATAGATCCAGGATAGAGGAAATCTTCAGGGGATAGTTATAACTTTCTTTTGAAATTATATTTGGAGATTTGTTTCTAATGAATACAGTTTATAATTTATTTAACAGTGTTGTGGGGAGCGGAGTGTCTTAACACTAGGCCCCTTCTATCTACTCTGCTACACACGGGATACAGCGTGAAACTGAAAAAAAAATAATGACAAACAACTTGCTTTCATATTCTTTTCAACAAAATAGATGCAACTATTATATATTAAAGAAAATACTAATATTTTAAAAAAGTTGTTTAAAAATTCTTTTCATTGACGGATTACGTGCTTGCGAAAGAAGCTTACTTAACAAATAACTCGCTTTTCTATAGAAATGTTGCAATTTTATGATGATCGGATTGAGAACTATAAATAAAACCTTGTAGTTATCTTTCCACATTAATATCTCTGTGAAGGATGTTATATGGTTAGTTAGTTAGTTTCGCTACTCAACACTCAAAGTGGGGAATGGAAATGGAAGTGGAAGTCTCTTAATGAGAACGGAGTGTCTTAACACCTCTATGTGCGGGATACAGCTAAACAGAAAGAAAAAAATATTTGTTTTTTCACGTTCATACACAGTTATTTACTCTATAGTAAACCACAAATTAATGTTTGTAAAATTTTTATCGGTCGGTTGTGATCATCTTTCTTTATGTCCTGGCAATTCCCCGGAACGACTGCGCCACTTTCTTGTGTTCTTTCACATATTTTGGAGGAGATTTATTGAAATAGAAAATATAAGGGATAACGAGGTTGTCTCACACTAAGCACGACGGTCATGGGTTCAATTTCTACTTGAGGCAATTTAATATTTTCTTTTTCACGCTATGGTAATAAGTGAAATCAAGCAAACCATGCAATGTCTCGACAGTTCTTCGGTACGTGACTATTAAAACATTAGAATCCCTGCCTTCTCTTTCATGTTTATACGAGATACAGCGTGAAGCTAAATAAAAAATCAAAACATTAAAAAACACACACAAAGAATGCCAGTCAGAAAAACAATACCATACCTACCTCTTTAGCCCCGTCCCCTGTCATCAACCTCTTTATGCATGCCCTTCGGGGGGTCCTCATGCTTGTAACCTTCCTCCAGTATCTTAGATACTGTGTTTTCGAAGGTTGTGACTTTCGAAAACACTACAAACATATTAAGCATAAACGGAAAAAAAAGTCTCACAACTACGTATATAAGTCAGTAATAAATTTTATTACCAAGAAAATAGTATATTACTACGCAACAATAAAACAAGCGACTCAATTAAAAAGCTTCCCCGCGTATCCGTTAGAACTTTATTATCGAAGTCTATTCCTTTTTTTACATAGAAGGTATAATGAATATTGAAAGTTCGCTGGGTATTTCCTTAATAACTTCATTGCATTTTGTTTCTTTTTTGTATTTTATAGTCGACCCTTTCTTTCTTTCCTGTGATCGAATGAGGCGAATTTTAAAACACTCTGTTAGCAGAACTGACTATGCTGACACCGTATAGGATAAATTCTTTAAAAATGATAGGAAGGTATTTAAATTTTTTCTTTACTTTCCCTGTTATTTTTAAACAACTTATTAAATATATTTTTTAATATAATTTTTAGTATTCTTGGCGAAGAAATTAAAATATTTAATTTTTTCGAGTAGGAATCAAACCCACAACGACTGCCGACTGTCAAGGGTGAAATTAATTACTTAATTGAAATTGTGCTCATATTTATGTACAAAAATATCTGTAGCAAGAAGACTTAATACACTAATGAAAATCCATTTTCTTATGAAATAAAATACAAGACTCACAATTTTCTCAAAAGGATAAGGGATTTATCTACATATATTCTTTACGGACTGTTGTTGGAAATATTGTAATGTTATTGTAGAATTCGTTGTGGATTTACTAACGCATGGATATTGCTATTGCTTAGTTATATTTTTCTTAACTTATAGTGGGGTCAGTAGGGGAAACATGGGTGTCTAGTGTCAAGACACTGTATTCTTCTTAAGACACATCCGTACCTCACTGTCTGATTTCTGAAAATATAAAATATTTTTATTTCTTTGCTCTGGTAACGAACAACGCGCGCCATTGAGTTCCGCCACTCAATTTGAAAAACGGAAGTGTTTTAATGGGATCGGAGTGTACGTGGTAACACTGGGTTCCCAGGATTCCTGTGTCTACTTACTAAGAAGGATACAAAAATAAGAACAAAAATCTTGAATTCAGACCGAGAACAATGTGTATTGACTATAACCTCTTATCTGCCTACACCGCATATGAGCGATAAAGCATGGAAGCCAATAAAAAATTACACGCTGTTCGTGTAATTTTTAAATAGTTTGAAACGAAAATCCAAATAGATATCAAATTATTAAGAAACAAACTGTGCCATAAGGGTTTTAATGTTTTTAATTTATTGGCCTTAGAGACACAGTGGGGGTGGGCGGCATCAATGCGAGTTCCAATCTTACTCGGGGGATTTTTTTTTTCAGTTTGCCTCCAGATAAAGCACGGCGTTAAACTACGCGACAAACGCGAAGAACGCGATAACAGAGTGTAGTGAATTAAACACCTAACAAAGCTGTTTTATAGAATATATGCATATTATTGAATTAAATAAAACAAGTTCAAGATGAAGTACAATATATTTTTATTTAATCAAAACTAAGCGAGTCGAGTCTAGCAGAACTACTTTGAGCGCCTTAGGCGAGGCACTGTAGAGGTCATGTTACCTGAAATAAAGATGAAAGATAGAAATTAAACTTAAAATATACAGCTATGACCGCGTGGTCAATAGAGATATGTAACTAAGAACTTGTTCAATAAATGAGACATTCTAAGTAGGTAATTCTGATAAGATCAGTCGTTTATGTGTTGGTTGCCGTAGTAGCGCAAGAGTACAAGGGCGTGACTGTAAGCAATAGCTGTGGGTTAAATCCCCACTCGGGGGAATGAATTATTATTTATTAATATTCTTCTCTCTTCAATCTGGCACCAAATTCCAGCGTTGAGTTCCACTACTTAACATGCTTACATACTTAACATGAAAAACGAAGTGTCTTAATACTAGGATCCCAATGTCTATCCTGCTTTTTGCAGGATACGGCGTGTAGTTAAAAGAAGAATAGACTATGGGTAGAATAGTTTATACGTATAGTATATTCTACTTTAATTGTGTTGTTTAGCTTATCCTTTCTCTATAAATACACGATCCATTACAATACCAACAAAATTAATTTTCATTTCGATTCAATAAGGTTCCTGTTGAAAAATGAATGATTTCCTGAGATTTTCGCGATAAGCCAAACAAACTCTGAACTGTTTTACTCTAGTAAGTATACATATAAAATATTATAACTAAAATCGAATCAATGTACGACAATAGTTAAATGCTATTCGTGATGTACATTCATTAACTAAATCTGCGATAGTGACGGTCTAATAAATGGTTTCCATACAAAATAATGTGAACGTTCACGTTCACGCTAGTAGGAACAACCGCATTATATGATGGTATAGAGTAACTAGACTTTGGATATATTATTGGTATTTAGTCGATGGTTGTGGGTTTGATGACTACTTCAGAAAATGTAATATTTTCTTTTTTCTCCCCTCGTGGGGATCGAACCAATAACCCGCAGTTACCATCAGACGATACAATATGTAATAAAAGTAGACATATATATAACTAACAATTTTTATTGGATATGAAATAGTAGCGGTGATTGATGCTGTAACAGCCCTTGGAACTTTAATAAACTATATAAATATAAGTTTTTGGTTAAGATGTTTATTTTTTTAAATATTTTGAATGATTTTTGGGCGGAGATTTATTATATTATATAAAAGGTTGACGTTGTTGTGTTACAGCATCTGACTGTAAACGTGATGGACGTGAGTTCGATGTCCATTCGAAGGGATGGATTATCCCCGTTTTAACAACAATAAAAAGTAGAAACGGGGTGTTTTAACATAGGTTTCTTTCTTGCTACGTATATGTGAATTTAATAACATGAACTACGAACATATGATTTACTTAAGTCCTTACAATAGACTTAAATGACTGTATCTAAATCCATACTAGTCCAGTAATATAATCAAGTTTATTCAAGAATTAGAAATTGAACCCAAAACCAGTCGTTTATAATCGCCACGATATCCTTTTTCTGTTTTTAATAACATTTATTATTATATCGGGTAAAATATTTATTGAAATAAAATAACAAATAAGTAGACATCGCCTTAAGCTTCTTATACGACATCTTTGTTATATAAGAACAGGCAATCGTCCATCTTTAGTTCCCAAGGCTTTTACTAGTTTCAACGTAACTCAACTCTAGGTCCGCCGGCACTTTCAGTGATGCATTACGTAAAGATCCTTCTGTAAAATAACTATAGTAATGTCGGCACCTCAGAATATTTTGTTTATGTAATATTTTGTATGAAAACTCCTTGATTTTTTTTTATGGGAGAGGACAAGGCAAACGAGCGTTTGGGTCACCTGATGGTAAGTGATCACCGCCGCCCACGACCCCATGCAACACCAGAGGAGCTACAGGTGCGTTGCCGGCCTTTAAGGTGGAGGATGTTGGGCGCCGGGGCCCGGCATTACCTAACGCAGTGGCAAGAGCCACTACTTCACGCGTGTTGCCATTACTGGCGACGTCACTCTACCACACGTACTTTAGTCCCCTCTTACGACACCGATAGTACCAGGGTGATCCTATTCTAAGCCGGGACCGAACGGCTGACTTCACCAGAGCGAAGAAAATGAAAACATAAATTAATATTTTCTTTCCTCGAGTGGGACACAATCAATCGATTGTGCAGTACATTTTGTACCACTGCGCCACGACCGGCTCCAATATATATATATTTTTTAAATATCAATTGATGATTGATATTTAAATATATATATTTGAAAAAATCCCTCTGCCTACCCTGTGGTGTGCGGGATACAGCGTGAAGATGATTGATTGATAGATTTTTCTTCATTATCATTTTATCAATTTACATCAATATGAATTAATTAATAGTAAACGCAAAGGTTGTGGGTTCTACTCCGACTCGAGGTGATGCATTTTTATTATTATGTCGTTCTGGTTATAAGACGAAACGCGGCTTTGAGGTTCACCACTTAACACTTAATGTTTTGAACAGTGGGTGGAAATTAGGGAAAGAAGTGTCTTAACCCTGTAGCACACGCGCCCTCCAAGTAACCCTGCTAAAATCGAAATAATCCTTGATATTCTTTTACTTTTTTTTACAGTAGTACTATTTATACCTTACTTCGTTTATGTTGGCGTTTGAAACTTGGGTAATTGGAGTGCTTCTCAATTTCCGATCGACGCGATACAGCCTCTTTCAAAGGTAAATTATATTTAGTTTTAGAAGGTTGCTTGGATATAGAAAGTTAAATGTTTCATACAGGAATATATTTTGCTGTATATTTGGAATTTTAGAACCAATATTTGGAGGAATTAGTTCTAGTGAGTTGAAATGAAATTTCTTTGCGATTTAACAGAATGTCATATATATTCCTCTCGTGTAGTGAAATATCATAGTATATATTTTTAGTGCAGTGGGCAATAATTCATATACAGCATGGTTGGCAGTGGGAATCAAGTGTTATGACATTCTATTCCCCATTTTTCGTCGAATTCTGGAGGCATTGTGTGTTGAGTGGCGGAAGTTAAAGCCGTGCTTTGCATCGACACCAGAGCGGAGAAACGAAAATATATATTTAAATAAATATTTCATTTCCTCGAGTGGGGTCACACTATGCCCCTGAGCCACGATCGGCCTTAATAATGTCAAATTTCAACATTCTAAATTCAGTAGTTTCAACTATGCGTTATCAACCATCCGTTATGGTAACGGAAGAGCTTTATATATATAAATAATATTTAATAAATTTATATTAAAAAAAATAAAAAAATACCAAATTTAACTCAAATATTCAAGAAGAAATCTGAAATTTAGAAATAATCTCACACATAAACATTTCAGAACAAGTATTGACTATTACCGATATATACTTATGTATGTAGATATGTGTGCAGATACGTGTGCAGATACGTGTGCAGATACGTGTGCAGATACGTGTGCAGATACGTGTGCAGATACGTGTGTAGATACGTGTGCAGATACGTGTGCAGATACGTGTGCAGATACGTGTGCAGATACGTGTGCAGATACGTGTGCAGATACGTGTGCAGATACGTGTGCAGATACGTGTGTAGATACGTGTGCAGATACGTGTGTAGATACGTGTGCAGATATGTGTGCAGATACGTGTGTAGATACGTACGTACGTACGGATCTACACGATCCGTATGTAGACACGTATATAAATATTACACGATGTTCCTACGTACGTAGCTTATTCTATTGCTTCGAACACAGTTGCCCTCATTTCAGAACAAATATCCAAAGTTTTGTCACCAAGTTTTGTATGTTGAACACTTTCGCCGTATTTAGCTTTACTATATCTCTACATACAAGTATATAGAAGAGACACACACAAATGAAATGATTTCAAAGATATTTTCCTAGCCTGAATATTTCCAACACTGAGTTAGTGTAATTTTTTCTTATTTTTTTATTAGATAAGTTAGTTAAAACTTTGGAATTAAGTTCAAATATTTAATAAGTTTTCTAAGTCTATAGCATAAAGATCCTTAAATTTCGACTACAAGACTGTAAAAAAATACACGTACACAGGTTCTATAAGCCTACCCTAGCCGCTATGTGCGGCATACAGAGTAAAGATAGAAAAAAATATTTTAAATTATATTAAAATCACATTTATGGCAAATTCTGTTCGCATCGCATGCAGCATGATGAGTATAGGGAACCTAGTGTTAAAACACTCCACTCCTCACTTTCCGCCGGATCTCGGAGGCATTATGTATTGAGTGGTAAAACTGTTCGACACCAGAGCAAATAAATAATAATATTAACAAGTAATTTCCTCGAGAGGGAATCAAAACTAAAACCTGTTGTGGTTACAGTCACATGCTTATTCCATCATATCAAAAAACTCAAATCATTAAAGTTAATTTTTTCCCAAATCAAAACATAAAGTCGGTGTATTTTGAAATTTCTTAATTTATTAAAAAAATACGTCATACTGTATCCCGCACATAACAGGGTAGGCAGAGTGAACTTAGTGTTAAGATATTCCGTTCCCCTTCTTCTGGCTTATTCTGGAGGAGATTTATTAAGTTAGTTAATATGTACTTTTTAAGACCAAGATCAAGACCAAGAGTGGAGTTTCGTTCAAGATTTTCATACGTTTTCTAAAGCATTTTTCTTTCTTAAGTGTTAAATGATATCTTTAAATAATATTAAATAAAAAAGGTAAAAATATGTCATATCTATCTCTAATGTCTATTATTGTTTATTTAATTTATTTCTTATCTTCTTTTTTTTACCTTCACGCTCTATGTACGAGAAAAAATGTAGAAGAATTATAGAAGGGTGGGCATAGGGAACCTGACAATCAAGTGCTTAGACATTTACTTCTCATTGTTGTAAGTTTATCACTTTGTGGATTCGATTCTTTCTCGGAGAAATTAAATATTTATTACTTTCATTTCTTCGCTCTGGAGTTGAGGCAAAGCGTGCTATTAGTTCCGTCACCCAACACGTAACGCGTTTGGGCAACGAAAATGTCTTAATGGTAACGGAGGTTCTCAGATTATTTTTGCATACCCTGCTATGTGCTGGTTACAGAGTGAAGTTAAAATAACAAAAAAAAATCCAACAAATAGCTCTAGTTGTAAATAACTATATTTCAACCAATGTAACTCCTCGAGTTTAACGACGTATCCAATTACGCTGTCCACAACCGGTGCCCGGGAACACGTGAAATATATATTTTATTATAGTTTTGTTTTTACAATTATATGAACTAGTCATTGTTTTGTCAAAACAACATGGATCAGAAGAGAATGAATTGGGTTTTTTTTTTGTTTTCACAAATTACGCATTAAAATTAAGTAGATGGTATGGTACTTGTATGTTTTCTTACATTTTTTTTTAAAGCTTCAAGCTATTTAGAGGACCTTATGTTAAGACACGACAGAAGTGACTTAAGAACAACAGGATATCTTAACACTCTCTCCGTCTAACACGCTAAAAAAATCTCAATATTCAATTTTTACGTCCACCGCCGCAGTGATACAGTGTCTGATCGTAACCGCGTTGGATTTGGGTTCGAGGCCCACTCGGAGGAATATATATTTAAATTATTTTCTTTAAAATTATACGGAAATGAGAAGACGAGCGTGTCAACAATTTGATGCCTATCCTGTTATGCGGAAAATGAAATGAATATTTTTACATCTACAAAATTTAATAGAACGGGAGAATTTTCAGTTAGTAAAACTTATTGCATGGATTTAGATCGAGGTTCATACAATCATTACTCCATAGTACGCTCACCATTCATTTTGCCTTTTATTCAAATAATGTCTTCGGGGCAGTTCTTAGTATAGTAGTACGTACATCTTTAAAAAGACATATATTTATTTGATTTAGATAGAAAATGAATATTATTTTATCAGATGGGAAAGTGGAGGCACATTTAGTGTTGTAACACTTTTCACTTTTTTATATTAGGAGGAATTTATCAATGTATCTATTATTATATATATAAAAAACCAACTAAAAAAGGAAATAAACTCTATAAGTTTTAGAGATAATTTCGCCCATTCTTTATTATTATATTTGAAAAAAATTCTGATTAATAATTGATTAATTAACGTGGGCATTTAGCCAAGCAATTAACAGAGTGACAACGTTGATGAAATTACTATTGGAACCGTTTTAATATTGTTTACTTGCCACTGCACTGTCACTTTGTATTTTGCTACTTGGGACAGCTATATCAATGAAGTATACAGTTTATGAGAGTATATCAAGAAGCGTCATGTCAGTTCCCAATCCCAATAGATTCCATATTTATCTGAGTCTTGTTGCCCGCGTGGCAGGCGAGCATTCTACCACTGAGCCACCGATGCTGATGTGTTACGTAAAATGTTTTTTGTGAAACAAAAATTTATATTTAATCGAAATTCAAGCGGAATATAGGGAACAAGGCCTTCTTGCTGCTGAGGAACCCTAGTATTAAGACAATTCGTTCTCCACTTTCTGAATTTATGGCTCATATAATACTTGCGTAGAGTAACGGAACTTAACTCCGCATATATATATTTATATCTTTATACGTTGTTATGCATATAAATGAAATAAAATAACTTACATCTGAAACAGGCTACTATAGCTTTTATATGCAAAAATAACCATTGTCTTTCATAACCATTGTATAAAATATATATCTAAACATACATATATCTCTTACTAATATTCGAACAATGGACATTAAATGTTATTATATAATCAATCGTACCCACGACCGTCGCGTCAGCATAAGCAAGTGTGCGTCCGCGCCACGACGCCACGACGGCCTCTTAAGTCATTTTATAAATAATAAAATGATTCAGAACATTTAAACGAGGAAACCTGCAATGAACAAATTGTATCTCATTTAATTAATTGATTACAACTTCCAATTAACATTCTCATTTCCTCCAAAATACGAGGCAAAATCAGCAAAAATTTCAAAAAATAATATTTTATACCATTAATTTTGTCACCCAGTCAGTTGGGAGCGAGGCCTCGTTAGTTATTATAACTTTTGTTTGGAACTGTTTTAAATTTAGTTTTATAAAACTAATGGATGTACGTTAAATATTAATTGATGGTTATTATTACAATCAAAACTGAATAAAGGTTTTAGGTTGTATACGATTGAATTACTATTTTTTTTTGTAGTGAAACTTAAGCTATTGTATAACTGAGATGAGGTAAAGGCGCAGAGACATAAGCGTGCGACTGTACACACGATCGTTATGGGTTCGGTTACTACTCGAGGCACTACCACTGATTGTTGGAACTCAAGACCCCGTCGTCTATAAAGAAGCGGCGAAACCAAACTAAGTGATGTATAATCAATCCCAACATATAATATTTTCATTTCTCCGCGCTTGTAATAAGGCACAACGCGGCTTTGAAATTCGCTGTTCAACAGAATGCCTCCAGAATTCGCGAAAATAGTGTCTTAACATAACCCCCCTATGCTTTTCTACCTACCATTGATACAGTGTGAAAATAAAAAAAAATCCTAGTTTCCGCCGAATTCTAGAGGAATTACGTGTTGAGTGGCGGACCTCAACGCCGCGCTTTGTCTCTACTAGAGCGGAGAAATGCAAATATTAAATATTGGGATTTATTATACATAACTTAATTTGGTTTCGCCGCTTCTTTATACACGACGTGGACTTGAGTTCCCGACGTGGACTTGAGGTCGGCACCCCAGGATTGTTACCGGGTATATACAGCGTATCTGAGCTGTTATGTATGCCCGGGATCATAATCGAATATAATATAATTTTATTAAGATTACAATTTAATTGATGTTATACTTTTATTTTAACTCATACTGGGATTCCTGCGGTCGGTTCCGCCACTCAACACAATTTGGGTGGAATGAATTTATATCTAATAATATTTATACATACATATATTTTGCAGTGCAGTAGTTAGTATGTGTTTGACATACACGTAAGTAACCACAACTTACTAGTCTCGTTAGCTAAAATGTTGTCAGTACTCAGTTATTATATTTATACTAGCTATGACATGCGGCTTCGGTCATATAACTAAGATATATCGAAAGCATTATGTGAGTAACAGTATAATAGAATTCATTGGGAAATGGAGAACGGGAGCGTCTTAATGGGGACGAAATGTTTTAACACTAGGTTCCCAGGTTCCATTCGCCTTCCGTGCCATCATTTTGATCCAGCGTGGGGCTAAAAAAATAACTTGCGGGTATTGAAATCGATTAAAAATAATGATGTTGGTAGGACAAAGCGCAGCGAGTCGCAGAATGAAAGATAACCGACCGACCCCTACCGCATTTTTTTGATGAAAAAATGGAGTATGTAGGGTAGGGCAAAGTAGTGTAATGGATAGTTTTTAAATAATGCGTAAAATGGTAAATCCTACTTACATCCTACCTACATTTCCGATCTTATCATATCTGACATCTTATGACAGATATGACTCATATATGACATCTTAAAATGTACGGACGAGGCTGCGGGCGACGGCTAGTGTACCTGTGAAGTCGTATACAAATGTATTAGCGTCCACGGTATTCTCCTGTCATGATTAGATCCGGGCAGTGGGGTATTACCGAGTCACCTGAATTCAATTTGAATTGCAAAAGAGATCTAGAAAATCCGGGCGAATCGATTCACTTTGGTTATTTATAAATAAAATACTGATAGTATTTTTTTAGCTTCACGCTGAATCTCGCATATACTAGACACTTTGTTCCACTGTATGCCCAGACTTTTTAATTTTCAAGACTAAGCTATGAGTGGTGAAACTTTCAGAACGAGGATGTAAAAATAATTCCTTCCTCTAAGTGGGAATCGAATCCACAACCGATGCAATTGCAGTCAGACGATCTAGCTCACCTAACCTCATGACCTCACTGACGAGTGGAAAATTGGAAACGGAGTATCTTAACGTTAGGTTCCCTCTGCCCCTAACATATATGCATTCTACATCCAATAAGAAGACAGAAGACACTGTAAAATAACAGTAAATAAGTATTTTATACCTCGTTAACGATTTCGTCATCGCGTCACAAAGTCGTGTGCTCCGAGTCTTAAAGTATAACAATTTACTTGGAGCAAGAATAAGTTTCTTTTATCTCAGTTCAGCTTAGTTTAGTTAACGTTAAATAAATATGTATTAAATATAGCTATGGAGTCTCTCTCAGTCTGTCGCAGCGGAGATAGTTCCAGTACGATGTCTATGGGACAACATTACTTTTGTTTGACTGTATTAATATTGAGCTTTTTGCCAACTATTTGGCGTCTCTTAAGGAACGGCACCCGGGCATGATGCTTACACCTAGCACAGCGCATGAGGACAAAACAGAAAATTTCGCTAAATTTACCGCAACATAGCTTCGCTTAGCTCCATTCTAAGATAATAATTGCAGTCACTTATCCTGTACTTTTATTTAATTAAAATTATTAAAATTTTATAATATTTAATTCTTGTGTTTAATCATTACAACGCTGAACGCACGACGCGAAGAAAGCGTATTTTAAGCAGTTTCCTGATTCGCAATGTTAGAGTATAAATAACAATCTTGAAGTTAATAAATTAATTGTCCCAAATCGAAAACGAGTAACTACACTACTGTAATGATAATCGTATCGACTAAAAAATATTTTAAATGTTTAATAAAATTTAAATATATAAGATGAAAAAAAAATGTAATACTACAGAACACCTATACATAAGTAATATTTAAGGCTGTTGTTATGATACAATATAAAATTATATATTTTATTGGGGAATCACGCAAACTTTATATTTTTTCACAAAAATACATAATCATATAAGTTATAATTTATTAATACTAACAGCTTACACGAGAGCTTCACGTGCTTGAATTATAGGAATATTTGTATAATATTATATTATATAATTTTACTTAAGGACAAAATTGTTGATTAATTATTTTGGTTACTACTAAGTAACTGTATGGCATATACATACGATCTAATCTGTCACGTACTGGTACACGGATTACGTACGCAAACGTGGCAAATACGTGCATAGTATTAAATCACTCCGTTCCCCACTTTCTGCCAAAATGACGCACTGCCTGTTGAGTGGCAGAACTCAACGCCGCATCGACAATAGTGCTATGATATGGAAATTTAAGTAAATATCCCCTCGAGTGGGGAGCGAGCCCGTGAAACAAACAATGTGAATAATTCAGTTAAATACATGCTACAGCCATATTGTAAATGAACTGGTACACTATGGTTAGTAAACATACATTAACTTAATTAATATAAGTAAAAGAAATATTTTTAGAAATAATGTTTTAATATAAAAGAAAGAACAGTATTAAACAATATCAAAACAAGTAAACAATATCCAGATGCAAGTCGCTTGTTAACATGTTACATGTGCGCGATGTTCACTGCGTTTAACACAGAGAACGCCGCGTCTATCAGCAGTGGTGTTTCCATTCTGAGAGCACTAGTTTTTACTGTAGCGTGAGGTAAGACTATTTTGTGCAACCGATACAAATTTAAGTTTATGTCTGAAATATCGGCTATTGATGCCGTCAATACTTCGTAAGTATCGTTGACAGCAATGCTTTCATCTTCACACAGCTCCATGTTCCTAAAACACAATAATATTCCGATTACCAATGAAGTTCTTTTAAAAAGAGGTGCGATAAGTACCTCGCATCTACTCATAAACTGAAGCTACATACATAAGCTACGTACTATAACACATAATGACCCCTTCTACCCGCCTTGTTACATGCAGGATACAGTGTACGGTTGAGAAAAATTAAAATTATTTGTATGAAAGTATTTTCTTACGTGTTCCATCTGTGACGTACTTCTCCAAGTTCAAATTCAAATCCTACCCAGTCTTCATCACTAGAAAGATCCTTATAAAATAAAGTTATGCGATCTGTATCTGGTGAATGATCCATTTGCATAAACTTGAAAGCAAACTGGAGGATCTCACTCTGAAACAAAATTTAATAAATAAGATTTTATTATATTTTTCGTTAAAAAATAAATACATAAAACGATCTTTATTTAGAATATGTTAGAACATAAACAATCTATTTTTATCACATGAATGCTTAAAATATAATGATTAAGAAATTTATATGTCATAAAATTAAATTAATTATATGAATGCGAGCATTCTAACTGGCATACATCCTCATGTGCTAAAGACTGGGATTGTTAGACTGACTCATGAAAAAGGTAGTCGAGAACATTACGCCAACTATAGTAAGTATACCCACTATAACCTATCACTATATTACATATCATAGATAAAGCACAAACTGCTCTCGTCATGTACCCACAGTATATATAAACACATCCATAATAAAAAACACGTATATATTGTATTTATTGACTATTTAAAAATAACAACGCGAAGCGTGGGGCAATCTAATACTTACGTAACCTAACTATTGCAATAAGTATTGCAAGAGATCATTACCATATTTCACTTTCACTGTCAGTAAGAAACACAATAACACAAAATAATGTTAAACACATATTAAAACGCTGTTAGCATGAAGTATATATAATACTAATTACCTGCGTGAAATTATATCTTTCAATGTTACAAGAAAACAATGATTTTAGAGAGTATTTTACTATAAACCCGAGTTTTTCGGATCCATATTCAAACATGAAGGGCAAGTAGGTTGCTAGTAGGTGGTTGGTAGTACCCCACGAAATCAAAAGTGCAGTATAGGCAATTTTTACATTAACATCACCACGTAAACGTGAGGTCTCCATAACCGTTATCTGAAAATGAAATAAAAAACGTACATACATTGCAATCTTAATGTTATCCTTAACAGTACACAAAATGTAATTTACCTTCAAAGTGACCGCGTCATCCTCCGAATGCCTCAACAACGGCAATTGTTCAAAATATATATCATATTTGGTTGATCTCCTGGGCCCAAAATTGGTGACGAAATTTTGCATTACCAACATTGCATAGTCGCGGAATTTGTCGTCGTCGTATTGTAAATTATACAGTTGTGACACTTTATTGGGTCGCCAATATGGTACCTCGGTGATAACTAAAAAATATATTCGCTTATTAAACAATCACACTTTTATACAAGAATAAAATACATCCAAATATTAAGCGATTAAATTTACTTTCGAAGGGATCCATTACAGCTTCGTCAAAATAGATTTATAGGGATTTAGTTTAAAATTTTCAATTGCTTTAACGCCTTACGTGTTACTGATATCTACGGAATGGCAGAACTACAATACGTATTCTTTTTTCAAAATGACAAAATATTTGAAGGTAGTCTGATTTTTATAAAATGTATCAAAAGTTTAAAAGCATACCATACTACATAGATAAAATAAAAAATTGTTTATGGTACAGTTACCATAAACAACGAATCATACAATAAAATACTTATATATACTTATATACATATATACTTATAGTAACATAATAATTTTGAATTTGAATTTGTTGTTTTCATTTTATCCAGTCCATAAAAAGTAGTTATGACAATTCTATCAACTTTATAGTAATATATTATTTTTATTATTGCCTCCTTTTACTATATACGTTATATATATATAAGTTATAAGAGTACTTACATTTACGTAATTTTATTATTAGATATAAACACACACATGCAACACATGCACAGTTATAAGCGCTGTGCGTAGAAACTTCAAATATTGACAGATGTTTATTTTCCTAATCTGGACATTTACTAAGAAGGGATTTTGAAAAATCTTAACCCTAATATGATATATATTGAAAGTTTGTATGGATTTTTTTTAAATCGGCACCGATTTTAATAAAATTTGAAATTCAGACTCTTAAAAATATTTCTTTGATTTCTAATTTGTCCTGCAGAAGGCAGAGTAGACAAAAGGGCCCAGAGTCGGTTTCCACGTAAGTGGCAAATTTCAACGCCGTACTTTGTCTTATTACTTGCACGCTCTGGATGGGAATCGATGGAGGCTTAGCCCCCTAAGAACGTGTTGTTTCATAGAAAAAATCCATGATGAACTAACAGAGGCGTGAGTTCAAATCCTACTCAACTTTAATCAAATTTTAATGTATAATTTTTTAATACTATAATAAATGTACAATATTCTAAATATACATTCGCTAATGCACATCGACAGTAGACAGATGTTTTCTTTTTGTACGCAAATCAATTTGCAGGGATCCCTCCATTACTTTTTTTTGAATTCGCTTATCACTGCATTCCGCAATACTATATGGGATGGACAGAGATAACATAGAATTAAGATACTCCGTTCTTCAAACTCATCACTCGAGTGAGAATCGAATTCTTTTTGTAGTCTTCACACTTTAACACAATGCAAGGTAGGCAAACGGAACATGGGAATCAAGTGTAACGACATTCATTTCACTACCCCAAGTGTCGAAATCGAACGCAGAACCATCGTATTCACAGTCGCACACTTGTGCCTCTACGCCACGACGGCATTATTAATCCTACTATCGTTATCAGTCTTAGTCTGCTATCTTCTATTAGATCATTTTGGGTACATGCCTGTTGCACGTATTAAATTATAATCTACAGGCATACTAGGTATTCCATTGGTTTTAAATTAAATTTATTTTGAATATATTTAGGTGTTCGTCTGTAAAGACGACGGTTGTTCCATTCCCACTCGGGGGAATCCCCTTTGCCTCCCCTACTGTGTGCGGGATACAGCGTGAAGTTGATTTATTTTTAATTTTTACCACACAAACTATTCAGCATTATATATTTTTTCTTTTTCTTTACCTTCACGTTGTATCACGCACATAGCAGAGTAGGTAGAGGAGTTCTAGGAAGTGTTGAGTTCTGGAAGTATTACGTGTTGAGCGACGTAACTCAATGCCGAGCTTTGCCACGTCACCAGAGTGAAGATCAGAATAATAAATATTATAATTGGTCACACGCTTGTACCTCTGCGCCAATACTAAATGAATATTTCATTCCCCTGAATGGGAATTGAACCCACAACCTTCGCATTAACAGTCGCAATCCCCAATATGAGAAATATTCTTATTTTTCTCAAACTTTTTATTTCATACGTATTTTCTTGTCCTATATCCGACATATTACTTTACATGTAAAAACTAAACAAAGTTTATACATAATGATATATCTTCGAGCTACGGATTTCGTGAGGAAAAATATAAATGTTTTGCCTTACTACTAACAAACAGTAATAGTTCAATGTAACTATTTTCTTTTAGATCATTTGATTTGTTTAATTAAAATATACGACAGTAGTGGGTTCGATTCTAACCTTGGAATATGTGTAATGTCTAAATGTAGATATTAAGGCTTTCGTGGCACAGTGGTACGAGCGTGCGACTGTAAACACAAGGGTTATCAATTTGGTTCCCATTCAGGGGAGTGAAGTATTCTATATTTTTATTTCCTCTTTCTGCTAAAGAGGTAAAGTTGAGTTCCGCCATTCAACATGCAAGAGCTTCAAGATTTCGGTGTGACATGGGGATCGAAAGTGTCTTTATGGGAAACGGAATGTCTTAAAACTAGGTTCCCAGGCTCTCTCTCTCTCTCTGCATATTCTGCTTTGTGCGGGATACAGTGTACAGTTTAAAAAGGCAATCCATTTCTCCGGTCCGTTAGACAAAGCGAGCTTTCGATTTTCATTTTCCTAAATTATATGCCTAGAATACAAAATGAGTGTTGGTATAGATGTTTTGTAAAGATGAGATTAAAAATACTTCGAAATGTAAATGAAGACTGCCAGAGAATAAAATATTCTGAATCTTACGAATCTTACGATAAGGCCAGTGTGGCAGAGTAGGACAGCGTCCGATTGCAACGTGATGGTTATGGGTTCGACCCCTCATAAGCTCATAAGCTATTATCATTTCCTGAAGACAAAGCGCGGAGTTAAGTTGCGACGTCTGACTATAAACGTAATGATTGTAGTTTCTATTTACAAACGCTTGGATTAAAATATATATTTTTTTTACACAAAATTTAAACAAAATAACCTACTGAAGTACTACAAATACTAGAATGTTGCGGGATTTGAAACCGCGTCTCTTGGACACCGTCCAAACGCTCTTGCAAATGAAGCTATACGTTCACATTCCGCCACGTCGAAATTACACTAGAGTAAGACTTTTGACGTCATCAATTGAACAAGTATCAAAAGTAAACAAGTTAAACTATAACATATGATATAATTCTGCACAAAACTATAAAAAAAAAAAATAAGCCCAATAGTTTATTAGGATTAACAGTCGGGACCTCTTTAAACTATGCGGGGTTCCTTGTAAAGATTTTATTGATTGAAGAACCTTTTTACTACAAGTTTAAATTTATTTTCCATTTTACTAGATACTAGCAATGCGCCCTTCGCTGCATGAACTACAGGATTATTTATTTCATACACTGAATTACTTTGTGTTTCTCACCACCGTCCTATTTTTAAGACACTGTATGTTGTGTGGCGGAACTCAATACCGCCTTCCATCTACCGGAGCGGGAAGAAGCTCGAATCGAACCCACTATCGTCACTTTCATAATCAGATATTATCGACGACGACGCCCGTTAACATTATCTGACAAACTGGCTGAATATTTTTTGTAAAAATAAAAACTCGACCTATGACTACATTACGTTTAGTTTCAAACAAAATTGTAGAAAGAAATATATGTTTTAAAACAATTGACTATATTGGCGTCATGTAACACGTTCCAGTAATTCTATTTCACCTGTCTCTGAACGAGAGATGACTCCTGAGAATACACGGGCGCAAAAGGTCAAAGATAATTCTACACTTATTGCTTATATGGAAGGTTATCAAGATGATTAAAATTGTTATATACTTTTAAAATGTCCAATACAAACATTGAAAGTATCACTTTGTTTGAATCTCAGTATTTTTTTATCTTTACTCAGGGATACCTTTTAGAGATTAATTGAGGTAATATTTCTTTACGTTTATATTTCCATTTTTCTTCGCTCTGGTGTCGAGGCAAAGCGCGGCGTTGAGTTCTGCCACTCAATACGCAATGCCTTCAGAATTCGGCAGAAAGTAGGGAACGTAGTGTCTTAACACCAAGGTTCCCTCTACCTTGCTGCTTGCCTACCCTGCTGTGTGCGGGATACATTGTGTAGCTAAAAAAAATAAAATTAAGGAAACTATAATTACGAGTATAATATATTAATGGTTTGTATATTATCTTATCTCTCTATCTATCTCTTATACACAAAGTATTTTACAACTCTGTATATAACCTTAACCAGAATAACTAATAATACTGTTGGTGGCAGTCCACCGGGACATCGTAATGCCAAGCACCCTGCTTGGCATTGCATTAACTTCTGCAACATAGGACGACGCCTCTTCGCCGACGCAGCCCGAAACGGATACGAGATAGTGGGTCCCGACGAGCCGACCCACTACTCGCCCAGCAGCGCTCACCAGTCTTCCAACATCGACATAGTGCTTCACCGTCCGGGAGACGCGCCCCGAACATCATGCCGAAATGGCGGCCAAAATGGCTCGTATTTTGGCCTCCCCCGCCCGCCCGCTGCCAGCACCGCCCGTTGTCTCGCCCGCGGCGGTATCCAAAGCCGTCGCGAGGCTGAAGGCGAAGAAGGATGGTGTATTGGTGATGCTGCCCAAGCCAGGCAAGAACCCGCGCACCCCCGAAGCTTATCGCCCTATTACCCTCCTAAATGCGACAGCCAAACTATTCGAGAAGTTGATACTGGGAAGACCGCCCAGGGGACTTCCGCTCACTCTTTCCTATCCGCATCCCAATATTACCCCCGCGCCTGCCCTTATAAGGGCAGCTATCAACAAACGGGCCCACATTGGCCCCCCCATGACATGGCCATATTAATGGCCAGAGGAGATTGACCACAACTAGGAAGGTTACCAGCCCTGAAGTTGTTTCCAGGCTCCTTCGGCCCCGGAAGGAAGACTGCAAATTCTAGTAGTTGTAAACTGTTAATTGAAAGTGATGCGTATTTAGTTACGCCATTACAAAGTTATTAGTGTACATTATATTGTACAATTATTTATTATTTTTCAGCTTCACACGTTATCCTGCATATAGCAGAGTAGGCAGAGGGAATCTAGGAGCCTGATCCTTAGACACTCCGATTTCCACGATCCATTGCTCTATTTATCTAACTATCATTAGAAAATATTATTTTATTATCTTATCTCGCTAGTTCTATTCTTATTTTTCAAAATTACAATAAGTAGAATGTTAAAAAAAATGCATATATATAATTTTTGCAATCAATGAACGAGTAATAATATAAAAATCATAAATTAAAATTATTTTATATTTTCATTTATTTATAAATTTAATATTGACGAATTACTTTACTTTATTAATAAGTAATATATGTAACTTCCAAAATAAACTAATTTAGACTTATAATAACCGTATTTTTGGCAAAATCTCTTTTGTTTGAATTGTGTTTGTGTTTAAACTGAAGCTTAATTTAAATTATTCTCGAATAAGAATCAAACCCACAATCAGACGGTGCCGCTGCCCTTATTTTATCATATATATTTTATATTTAATGTGCTTATATATTGCAAGAAAAAAACTGTTTTAACTTTGGAATATCAATTTATAGAGATACATGTCAATTCATTATTTTAATTTTTTATTTATGTAGATTTACATAATATAAGTACATTTTACTAGTAAAATGATAAATTACCTTAATACTCAATTTATAGCGCCGACAGCACCGACCGCTTATAAAATTTAAATATTTTGCCTACTTTCTTATTGATTTATAAGAAAATTATATTATAAACTGGAATTAAAATAATGTTTTTGATAATATTTTTTAGCTTCACGCTAAATAATATAGGCAGGGGGAAAATGGACACTCCGTTCCCATTAAAACGCTATCGATCCCCACCTCCCGCTGATTTCTGGAAATAATTAAATATATTAAAAATATATCACAAAATTATAAGTTACAAATGAAAGTAAAAACAGAGTTCTCATAAGAAATATTTAGTTAAATTTAACTTCACTCACGCTCGAGTGGGTGCTTGAGAGCTTTACGAATCAAAGCTCTAAGTTTTTTAAAGTGAGCCAACTGTTTGAATTTAATCTCGCGTTTGAAGTTTAAGAAAAATATTCTCATAAACGATATTCTAAGATAGAAATTTTTTGGATATTGAATTTATAACAACTTATAATTTTCAATGGCACAGTGAAAATGCCAAGCAGTTCGAATTCCGCCAAGGGGAATGATCTGATTTCATTTGGTTGGTCTGGTATCAGAGCAAAGAAAGTGGTGAGTGGAAAACGGAGTGATAACCCTAGGTTCCCAAGTTCCCTTTGCCTCATCTGCTGTATGCAGATGTCTGCATACATATGTATGTATGGATACAAGGTCTTCATCTTTACCACGTAAATATAATATTTTTAGCATTAATTATAAAACGTGCTTATAACTGAAACTGACATACAAGGCGCATTGTTCCTAAATGAGTGGAAGTTAGAAGTCTAAATACTCGATTCTTCAAAGCTAATGTTAATATTATTAATTTCTAAAGAAAGATTTTTTAAAATTCTCTCGCTGTACCTCCACATATATGTAAAGAGGCAAAAGAAATCTAGTGTTAAGATACTCTGTTTTCTACCTTTTACCTACTTTTGGAGGGTTGTATGTGGAGTGGCGAAATTCAACGCCACGTTATGTCTTCTTACGTGAGCGAGGAATTTAAAATAGTCGTGTCGAGTGCCGCCCAAGTCATTGGCTTTTTTAAACTAATTATATTTAAAAACAAAAAAAAACATATTTATTATATTCGATTTTTTTTATTAAAATTTATTAAGATAATTGGTCCGTCCATGATTGTTTTCGCCCAACGTCGACGACAGGTTAGTTAGACAGAAATTGTTATTAAAAAGTAAATTACATCTGTCTTTTACAGCTATTACTTTGACAAAACCGTTGAAGTGACGGTTTCGTTTAAACTTAAAGAATATTATGTATATAATAAAAACATTTTATAACAGGGGCGGGGGCACAAACATAGGACTATAAAGGCGACAGGTTGAGGGTTCGATTCTCACTCGAGGACATTAATTATTTTATATTTTTATTTTGTAGCGCTGATAACGAGGCAAAGCGCGCTAAGCACTGTCTTCCCAGGTCTACTACTGTGTAATCAGCTATGTGCGGGATACAGTATGAAACGGGCAGAGTGAACTTAGTCTTCGTTCCTCACGTACCTGATTATCAAAATTTTGCGTGTTAAGTGGCGGAACTCAATGCCGCTATTTTTATTCTCACTAAAGCGAGGAAATTATCATATTTCATTCCCCCATTCAATAAAAACTGAACCCACAACTATCGCGTTAAACAGTCGCGGATTCATATATACATTTATATACATTTTCGAAGAAAATAATTAAGCGAGTTCTTTATAAGTTAAAAAAAAAAACATTATATTCATTACAAAATTATAATAAGTATATAAAATAGACTTCTCCAGTTAATCATATTAATTAAACAAAGCCCACACTACAAATTAAAACGGATGCAACAGACAGACTACTAAAATGTCCAAAACGTTGAAACTAGTTACTTTTTAAATCCATATCAATTATATACAACAGACTAGAAATATTACGAGAGGTGAAACCATTCATTTGATAACGTGTCCAACCACGGAGGTACAGAGTTCAAATTTTGTCATTGCCAAACTGCATTCAAACCCCCTATTCGGGGCCCTTTCGCCCTTACTCCTTACCCCTCGATATTACCCCTCATGGAGGGTTGGACGCGCTGCAAGGGGCATCGTAGTTCAAGCGACCGAACGATGGCAAGCACTCGCAGTATCGGTTCAGTCGTCCTATAGGCGAGACCAGTTTCGAATTGAGTAAAATGCCTTTGAAAGTTTATAAACGCTGTGAAATATTTAAATGATATAAGTACGAAATGTGTTTGTTGACTAATAAATGGTGAGTAGTTTTTTTTAATACAATTGTCTGGGCGATTTTTTTTCCTGATAACAAAAATTTTGCGAAGTTTTTCGTTTGTTGTTGTTTGAGCGTTGCTGCTGTGCGTTAGTTGATTCGTCGATTTTTTCTTATATTTTATATATATATATAAAATAATATAAAAAATATTAAAACATATATAATATATATATATTTAATAAATTTAAAAGTGATATCTTTTAGATATTTTCTTGTAAATATCCTGATCAAATTTAAGTTGATAATTATTTGTAAAATTAATATATATCGCGAATTTTATGTATTTTTATTTAATTTTCCCTCACTTTTTTATTTTTGTAACATATGTAAAATATAAAACAAATTCTGATAAGCAGCAGATAAATAAAAACAAACTGCTAACAGTTCCTACATAACGATACACAATGTTTCTGAAAAGAATTTGACGAAACACTTTTTTGTTTTTTAATTTTTGCCGATTTTTTCTAAATTCTTTTTTCGCTTTGGAATATTAATTATAAATAAAAAAAAACTAAATAGCAAATCACTGTAAATATTATTATTTTATTGTTACACGTAAAGAGTGATTAATTTTTATTTGAAATTTGTTTTATTTGCTATATTTTATTACATTTTACGAGACTTTTTTTTCTTCAATAAATTTATAGTTTATATATTGAATTTAAAAATATGTTTCAAAAACTGACTAAATGCGAGTCGAACTCGCGCACGAAGTGTTCCGTACGTTATATAAGAAACCGCCAAAATGATCGCATTTGTTTTACGAAAATCCCCTTAATATTTGTTTTATTCTGTTTTTTAATAATTTTTGTAATAGTTGCAAAAAAGAACATCATGAACGAAAATATCACAGTTCACGTAATATAGCCTGATGACAGATTGTGAAATCTTAGTAGTAGCCGCAGTATCCGCCCTTTGCGTATGGAACCCTAAAAAAGGTAATCTAATCAGAGAAAAAGAAACATTGCGAAGCTCTAATAAGTTTAAATTGAACTGTACTCTTAATACAATTTGACCTTTCGCTATCTAACTTTAAGGTAAACTTAATTATGGCACTCAGATAAACAGAGTGTTTCAAGAACACATTGTGATGTAACGATAATACATATAAGGCCTTCCTGGCGTAGTGGCACAGCGAGTGACTGTAAACATGATGGTTACGGGTTCGATTGTTGGGGTAGCAATTTTATTCCCACTCCCTCTGGTAACAAGGCAAAGTGCGGCGTTGAGCGCAACCCTTAATACGCAATGCCTCGAAAATTCAGTGGAAAGTGGAGATCGGGGTGTTTTAATGATAGGTTCCCTTTGCCTACATCGTATTCTGCTACATCGTGAAACTGAGAATACAAATAAACATAAACGTAAAGTTATATAAGTATGTTGCATTTTATCATATTGATAGAAGAAGATGTACAGCATTCTTTATTTTTAAGTATGACATTTGCGGGTTTTTTTATACAGGCTACTATTACTGAAAAACATTCCCCGAAACTAAAGAAAAGTAGAATAAAAAAATTCTTACTTTCTTAAAAATCTATTTCACTTACAATACAATTTAGATAAAATGTAAAATTTTAAATTGTGTGAGTAACAAATTCAATTTTTGTATGAAATACAGAGTGCTAAACATACTATAAAAACAATGTTACGGTCATATCATAATTCGACGCCATGGCGGCGCAGTGGCGCAGTGTGATCGTAAGCGTACCGGTTACGTGTTCGATTCTCATTCGAGGAAATGAAATATTAATTTTCATTATCTTGCTTTGATAACAAGATACAGCGCCGGTTGAATTCTGCCACTCGGAAAGTCGGCGGTTCCCTCTGTCTACCCTGCTATATGCGTGATACAATGGAAGGCTATTAAAAATAATAATAAATTGAGGTCGAAAACAATTGAAAGAATAATGAAAAGTAAACAAGACATACTGAAGATTAAAAGCATTGTTTATCTTCTGTTAAAACAGGTATTTAATTGACGAGGGTCAATTGGCAGGTACTTTAGTATGACAGGGTCCTTTTATCTTTTCTGACATCGGCTAATATAACATTCATTAGATATTGATGCTAGGCTTTGTAGCGCAGGCTCACAGTTGTGATACTGTAGATGCAACGGTTTCGATTCCCACTCGAGAGCAGTAAATATTATAGTTTTATTAAACAAGGCACGGCGTTGACTTCCGTCACTTAACACGCAATACCTCAAAACCGGAAGTGGGAATCAGTATTTTAACACTAGATTCCCTTTGCCTACCCTGCCTATATATATATATATATATACTTATTCAAAAATGGTACTGGGTTATTAGTACGACATTAAGAGTTTTTTTCACGTAGGTGAGAATTGTATTGTCAGTAAAAAATACATAGACCATTTTTTATGTTAAAAATATCCATGCGATATTTTATTTAAAAATGTATGAATCACATTTTCGTTTTTTAGTTTCATTCTTCAAATGAAAAACAACTTCTGTTATTATTCAGATATTTTATATAAATATTATGGAAGCTTCACGCTGTATCCCGCGTATAGTATGGTGTGACTATAGCGAGTGACTATAAACGCGATAGATTGTGGGGTCGATTCCCACACAAGGAAATAAAATATTGAATATTTTCACTTTTTGGCTCTGGTATCGAGGCAATGTTCAACGTTGAGTTCTGCCATACAACACGCAATGCCTCACTTGGTGGAAAGTGAATAACGGAGAGTCTCAACACTAGACTCCCCCGTCTACCCTGCTAAATGCAGGATACGGCGTGAAAATGAAAAAATCTGAATCATTTACTTAGGTCTACGAATATATGAATACATATAACAATAATAGATATATAATAGATTCCATACAATAGCCTGTAACTTTCTCAACATAATAGCAAGAGTTCACCTTGAAGTAGAACCTACGTAAATGGACTATTACTTTCATTCTTTACGCTCAGATTTTACTCGTACAAAGGATAAAAATAGAAAATTTAGACTTATTTAGAAATCGGCGCCTTTAGATGTTGTAAAGAAACTATAATAAAGGCTATTTCAGTTCGATTTAGTTGATAGAATTATGATAAAAGTGGTACCAGATTCGAATACTGTCGAGAGAATATTTTGAGTTAGTGAAAAGTAATGACAAAATGCAATATTTCAATAGACGGTTGTGATGTATAATAAAGTTTTCCACTTTACATCTAATTATCGTGTTTAGTGGCGGAACTCAACGCCGCCTTCATATTACTAAAAAATCGAAACCTCAATTGACGCGTTTACAGTCAGTCCGGTGACTGCTGCATAACGATGACTCTAGTAATATCTAATTATATAAAATAAAAAAACGACTTATTTAATTATTTAGTTGCACGCTTAATCCCGCATATAGCAGAGCGGCAGAGGGAATCGAAGTGTCTGTAAATTCATTACAGTAATTTAAGTCATATAACTCATACAATTATATGAATATACCATATATTCAAGTTTAAAACTACATGATACTTATTCAGAAATTACTTAGCCTATTTAAATTTTAAAGGTGAACTAATTGCTATATCAAAATTAGAAAATTATGATTCATTAATTTAGATTTTAGAATAATATTTCTAGTATAATATTATATTATATGGATGTCTTAGCGCAGTGTCATTTACAATTAAATACGGGCAGTATTTGATTGATATGGTTTTGGATTCAATACACTCGAGGATGAAAATAAAGCCGCGTCGTTGACTTTCCCCACGTCTTGCTGCTTAACGCTTGGCAGGGTAAGCCGTGAAATTGTTCGAAAATACATTTAATTTTCAGCTTCACGCTGTATCCCGCACACAGCAGGGTAGACAGAGGGATCCTAGGAGATGACACGAGGGACAGAGAGATAGATCACTAAAATTTGTTAAAATTCGCTTCACGCTGTACTATTCTATCAGGATAAGACACTCTGTTGTCCATTTAGACACTTCCCCACGATTCCCCACTTTGCGTCGAATTTTTGATTCATTGCGTATTGCGTGGCGAAACTCAACCCCCTTATCGCTACTATGTAAAAATAAAATATTAAATAACTTGTGATCCAAAAAAGAGATTTCCATAATAAAAACATCAAACATTCCCCAGTACTTCAATACCAAACAGCTTTACTTTCGAATTTAGTTGACGCCGTCAGTAATAACATTAGATCGGGGGACAGCATGCAAATCAACCGTCCGAGCTGGTAAATGCCGAGAAATACTGACTTGGATTCTCACTTTGGGTCGAAGAGGTGGTTTTATTTAGTCCCGTAGTTTATATTTAGACATTAATTTGAAATGGAGGTCGTTTGGTTGTCAATGTTAAATGAAAGGTGTAGAAGCTTCGTGAGACCAGATTTGAGGTTCAAATCTTAATCGAAGAAATTAAATATTTAGTATTTTTTTCTCTCACTCTGGCAACTGAACAAAACACAGAGTTGAAATGCATCACTCAGCACGCAATGCCTTCAGTATTTGGTGGAATTGTGATGGGAAGGGAACTTATAAAAAAACAATATTTCCAACAATTTTAATATTTCCGGATGTGTGGTTAAGTTCAAAATTTTGAGCACATGTCCAAAATTTTTTTTCATTCTTAATTCGAATGAATCATAATATAAAAGGCCTCAAGCGACGGCGACGGCCTCTATAATAATAGGTATAACATTATACAGTTACTAGACGCTCGAACCCAAAATATTTTCCCACAAACTACAAAAGTAATTTGATTTAAAATGTAGGTAAGCTCATACTTATCTCCTTAACAAGCCCTTCTCTAAATAAAAGGCGAAAGTAAAACTTCAACGCTATTTATCATTTCCTCCGCATCCTGTACTACGTAATATACCACAGAGTACGAACGTAGCGTCCGTTCTAGAGAAACAAACCTGTAAATGTTACTTCAATATTAAATAAAATTAGATTTGTATTACAGGTTTAATTTTTTTCCGCATATAGCAGGGTGGGCAGAGGAAATATAGTGTAAAGACACTCCATTCTATTTTTGATACATTCAGTGTTGAATGGCGGAACTCAACGCCGCTTTTGTTATTTTTGTTGCCGCCGAAAAAACCTTTATTAATGTCGTACCTAACCTAACTACGATTTTGAATTGATAAATTAAATTAATTAATTATTAAAATTAGATAATTAATAGAATTAAGTCATCAATTTAATAAGATTATATATATTGTGGGATAGGTAAAGAAAACCTGGCAACATAGCCTATTTTAAAAGCATTACATGTTGTTTGATTTCGGGAATGGTGGTAGGTTCGATTTTCATTCAAGGTAATATGAAAATGAATGTTCATTTTCTCGCCGTATACAACACTGAGTTTCGTCAATTATCACGCAACGTTTGAAAAGTGACGAGTTTCGTGGGGTTCCTAGGTGTATGACATTAACCTGATATTATCATTTTACCTGTTTGGAACATAAACTCCGGCGTTGAGTTCCGTCTCCCATTCAACATGCAATTTTCTTTACTCTAGCTTCCTTCTGAGCGTGTTATGCGCGAAAACGGCACTAACGTGAACACGACGCGAAAATTTTCTAATTTTAGTGTAATTTAAACGGGAAACGTGATATGAAAATGAATAAATATAATACATTTCATGAGAAATCCATCTGGAGATCGTAATTTTAACTTTATACGCTTTCACTTAAACCGTGCCCTAATTAACTATAGAAGGCAGTGCAAGAAGATAACACATTCAAATCTCGTTATGACAAAAGTTTTGTTTATAATTATATATACTTAACTATCATAACCAAAACTTTTGCCTCAACTAAAAATAAAATTATTAAATATTTTATTTCTTCGAGTGGACATCGAACTGGTGAAGTGGGAGGGGGCCTCCAATCTCGAATAAAACGATAATATATATATATATATATATAAGTTATTTAATTTTATCCTTTAAACAATATAAGATTGTAATCCTTTCGCTAGCTCCCATAGCGTTTACTCACTCGGTAAAAACGAAACGGCTAGCCTGTTTCAACATTAAATTAAATTGAGCAAATGAGATGTATATAAAATTTTAATTTCTTCTTGTGTTTCTAGCTTTTTTCTTTAGTTTATTTGTAGAAAGTGATGTTATGAAGACAATTTTTGCCAGTAAACCTGCCGCTGTTGGTGCTGACCATCCTCGATATTTTATTACCTGTGATTACGTGTATTTAATCACTCTCTAACATCTAAGCAGTTCCCTTCAATATGGAAAAATGTACAAATAATTATAATACTTTATTCAAAAAACCTATGCGTCATGCTTACCGTTACACATTTAATAATATATATTATAGTGTAACGTATGATAATATAATATACTTATTTATTTTATACTCTTAATTATATTATTTGCACCCTGCCCCTATCTTAATTTGCTATTTCCTCTTCCTTAAGGTTGATTGCTATTAAGTAATAAGGCCACACATACATTGTACATTTATATAAATTTATTCTGTTTCTGTGGCTTTTCTTGGGTATTTGTAAAATCAAGAGTTATTATTATAATACATAAAAATTTGTAATATTAATAACTATTTGAATTCGATCTCTCCTCGAAGATATGATTACGTTGATAATACACGGCATCGCCCGCTTAAACTTATTGTTATATTTAAGCCAAATTATGCAAAAATGTTTCATAAATTGTAATATAATAAGTATTAATCTAGTGTATAAGTTATATTACTTTAAAGTTTCACCTTAATAAATTTAGTAGTTAAGATAAAAAATGGAGAGTTTTAACATAAGAATTATTTAAACAATCTATATTGTAGTATCTATGACATTTTTAACCTCACGCTGTATCCCGCAGAAGTATTAAGCAACAATATTATATTTCTATGAGGACAGTCATGACACAGGGGCAAAAGCGTGCTACTGTAAACGCGACAGTTCGTGGGTTCAATTCCCACTCGAGGCAATTAATATTTACCATTTTCATTTCTTCGTTCTGCATTCATTGCGCGTCCTCGAGTACCTACCACTTAACAAGCAAAGCCTTCAGAACTCTGTGGAAAGTGGAAAATCTTAATACCAGGTTCCCATGTTCCCTCTCCCTACCCTGCTATGTTCGAGATACAGCGTCTACAATATATATAATAAAGATATGTATTATAATTATACGATAAAAAAATATAACCATATAGATCACATACTTACAAATATTACTTAACCAATGTTGTAACCATAGTTACGTTACAACCACAAGTTAAAATATGTATTTCAGTATATTGTTACTTAGTTACATACTTTAATTAGATTAAAATAAACTACGGACAGCGCCAGACTGTAAACAGTTGTAGGTTCGATCTTCGCTCGGGGAAATAATCTGGCTTGATGTTCGGCCTTAAAGTTACGGCGTTAAGCTCCGCTACTCAACATGTCAAGCAATCAAAAGTCTTGCATTCCAGCGGCAATTTAGGACCCGAGACATCTGTTTACGATTAAATTTGCGTTTATCACGCATCGCAGCCCAGATTATAATCTGACTTGAAAGAAGACAATAATACTTTTTTTAAACATACTTCCCTAATCGAAATTGAACCCACAACTAACTCATACAATAAAAAGCCCCATTCCACGACTGTGTCAAGTAACTTGTAAATGTATAATATATTCGTCTTGCCAAAGTTAGTATCGTGTCAGTAAATTACTTACCCCTTCTTCGTGTTCATATTTACTTTAGGTGTTTGAACAGTGCGAATTTCATGCTTGTGTCTATGAAATCGTATTACATGTAAGTACAGTACGGTAGTTGAGTTGTGGCTGTGTAAATATTTTTAATTTCACATTGAAAGCGGATAGTTTTGTCATTTAATTATTAAAAAGATAGCTACACGCTGTATCCCAAATATAGCACTGATTGCGGTTCTTTAAATTAATTATGAAGCTCTGATAAAGCAGTGTCTGACCGTGAAGCAGTGTCTGACCGTGAAGCAGTGTCTGACCGTGAAGATGACGGTTGTAGGTGCGAGTTAATTCGAGGGATTGAATTATTTTATTTCTCATTCTGGTACGGGACAAAAGATAACATTGAGACTCGCCATGCAATCAACATGCAATGGCATAAATTGGAAAAAAAACAGGAAAACACAGAGTTTCATCACTCTAGGCCGCCCTGCCGACCCTGCTTCACTCTGTGTGTGGGACACAGCAGGGTAGACAGAGACAACCTAGTGATAGAATACTCCATTCTCATTAAAACACTTCCGTTCTCACTTTCCACGAAACACTTGATGCACTGGTGTTGAGTGGCGTAACAAAACGCCGCGCCTTACTTCGTTAACAAAGCGACCAATTGAAAATAATAAATATTTTATTAGCGAGTGAGAATCATACCATGATGGCCTTAAATATATATTTACATTTTACACAATCTAAAACGTTTTCCAAGATTACTTCCTTTGCGTTTCCGGTTGCATATAAAATGAAAGAAAAAATCAAACTCACCGGAGATATGCATCTCAGTATAATTTAGTACTTACGTAGTTATATATATTATATCTTAGGTATGCTGAATGTAGATATCTGGTCGCACTATTTACTATGAAAGAATTTTTAATATTGAACGAAAACGAAAGTGGTCCTCAATTCGATTTTTTGTGTTTAATGTAGCATTTTTGAGCAGAGTGTAGATTTTTTTATTAAGTAGGATATACCCCATTGATTCCATATACTCGAAAATTTCGAAACCAAAAAAACTAAATCAAAAAATGTAATATGTAGATCTAAACTAACCTTATAGGCAATGTCGGACGGAGAATAGTGAAGGTAACGACCACTTTGTCTGCGTGAACTATAAGATATAAAATATAAAAATATTTCGTTCTTTCCGTTTCCCGTGGGAGCTGTAAGAGATCCTCACTTGTTGACTGTCAGTCATTCTACTGAGCGACTGACAGTAGTACTTTACTACATAAAAGGTTTATATATTATATTTAGAATATTAGCTTCAGTATTCAGATGCTTCCATTTTCTGCTGAAGTGTCGAGGCAATGCGTGTTGAGCGGCAGAAATCGACGCCGCGCATGTGGCACACGTGACTTGTTCCCAGAGTGATTCAGGTGTACAACATTTACATGCTTGTGCCACTTAGTATCTATATAAATAGTAATCCAAAAGAAAATTCTTAAATGTTAATTGTTAAATATAAATTCCCTTGTGTATAATATATATATATATTTGTAAAATTTTCTACATTTACGAGTATTTGTTTATATTAAATCTATTACGCACAATATTAATAAGGAGAAAGAAAACGTTCAAAAGAGTTATCTAATTACACAACAAATACACAATAAATTCTCTATGATTTAAATATTATGATGTAAATGTACACAATTTTTGTAAAAATTTTCACTAATTTTTTTTCGGAAAGAAAATGGAGATATTTAAATTAAAAGCAGTCCCTCCTTTTTTCTCTATTCAAAAAAAAATACATAAGTTGTATACTTACATTCAAAATTAATATTTCTTTAATAAGAACGAATGGTTTCATTCAAGAAAAATATGAACTAACAATAAGTTAGTAATTAATATCCTAATTGAAGTAATCGATATTTCTAATGTTCCTTTAAGCCTTTAATCCATTATTTTGACAAAATTTCACAAACAATTTTATAAGGCTAGTTCGGCAAAGTTATTTAGATTAGATAGTTTAATGGTGTAGCGTGGGCCACGAATGTAATTTTCCCGCATTTATGAGACAATTAAAAATTTTACGACAATCATAATGGTTTACACGTAAAGAATAGCTTGTATGTAGTCTATCATAGCGGGAATGGTGGTAGGTTCGATTTTCATTCAAGGTAATATGAAAATGAATGTTCATTTTCTCGCCGTATACAAAACTGAGTTTCGTCAATTATCACGCAACGTTTGAAAAGTGAAGAGTTTCGTGGGGTTCGTAGGTGTATGACATTAACCTGAAACTGAGAATTTTAATAGTTAAAGTGCTGTTTGCAACTCTCCAAATGAAAACTATATTTATACTTTATTATTTTTATACGTTTTCTAAATCAGTATTTTTCTTTCCTAATTATATAATTACACTTTAAAAATGTCAAAAAATATGTAATTAGAATATTGATGATATTATGTATTGAAAAACGGTACTCAACGCCGCACTTTGTCTAAGTGCATGCATTTTACGCTACTGTTTTACTGTTCATTTAATAAATATTAATCAGCCTCAGTAAAACGATTGTTGTAAAAGTAATATTCATAAACTTTTTCACTGTTCTTTTCTCTTTAAACTAAAGATCCAAAAACAAAAAAGATTTATTTTTAAAAAATCTATTACTAAAAGAAGTAAATATAAATTTAAAAAAAAATATCAATACTACTATCGTATAGTAAGGGTTTATTTTATTGACTGTTTACGCGACACATAAGGAGATCAAACGATTCGTACGATGGCATTCAATACAATCTTGCCACTTCTCCGCAACGACGAGGATTTTAAATTTATCTGAATAGATAAATTTAAAAGAAAACTTAGCTATAACTTTTGAAGCGTCTGATTGTGGTGCGACAGTTGTGGGTTCAATTTTTTTTTCAGGATGGCTGTAGGAGGACTGTAATTGCGGTGGTTGTTCGTTCAATTCCCACTCGGGGGAATGAAATAATATTAACAGTAATATTTTAATTTCAGAGCGAACTCTGGTAACAAGGCGTACCGCCGTATTGAGTATTGCCACTTAACAGTCAATGTCTCGAAAATTCAGTGGAAAGTGGACAATGGAAGTGTCTTAATGGGAACAGACTGTCTTAGATTGAGATTCCAGGTTCCCTCTGCCGCGTTACTTGCACTCGCTTGAAGCCAGAATGAAATAGGCTTTTAATAACTTGTCCTAATACATACATATAAAATTTAAAAAAAAACAAACAGTAAACAAATTTAAACAGCCAACGAGATTGTATTGTTAAAAGCTCCACCTAAATGTAATATTCTCCGACTTTCATCAATCCTATTCTAATTTGAATATTTAATTTACACTTTGCGTCTCGTCTCCTACCGCTGTGCTTCCGTGCCAACGTTAAGTTTTGTTTATTACCATCACTTTAATTTCTTTAGATCGACTGCTTTATTGTTTATAAATATAAAATTGAGGCCAGTCATGGCGCAGCCGTGACACTGTGAACGCGACAGGTTGTGGATTCGATTCTCACTCGATGAAATTAAATATACGTAATTTGAATTGATAACTAAATATGTTTTTAAGTAGTTTAAAGTAATAGAAACCAGTGCTTTAAGTTACCTTATTGCTTACTTGTACTCCACTTTGCATGTACCCTGTTGACTAGTAGAGGTCCTTAACCAAGCCAAACATGAAAAATGTATAAGTATATAGAAAAGACGATTGAACCACCTATCAAATTTGACAACTTTTGACATTTAACATAATTTGACGACGTCCTCCTTTGATATCAAAATTTTGAAGTAATCACAGAAGTAGTTCCGGAGGTTTGCAGTTTTGTCAGACTCACATTCAATATACAATATACACACATACATGTCTATATTTTTAATTTATTTATTAATATATAGTAATGTTTAATTTGGTTTGAGTGGTCTGTCCGTCGGTCAGGTCTCGTGATACGGATTTTGTTGCATATCTCGTGGCACTATTTTTGTGTTATCATGGGAACAAAAATATTTTTTATGCGGTGTAGGCATAGGGAACCTACAGTTAAGACACTCGGTTACCCTTCGCATTTTTTTTCCGCCTACAATTTTTTTCGAGACAATGCGTGTTGAGTATATATATCTATGTCTCTTTCTAATATTTTAGTTTTAGTTTAAAGCTAACAAGCGCCAAGTGGGTAAAGGAAGTATCTTAATCAAACTCACCCAAATATTACTATGAAGATTTTAATACCTATGCTTTTTTGTTGCTCGAGCAATAGTAAAAATGTTTGAAATATTTTTAGTAATTAAATTTGGTATTAATATACTATATTCTTTTCCCGTAAAGCTATGTAGGCAGAAGGAATCTAATGTTCACGTATGCCCACATACTGTTCAATTTACGAGGTATCCGTGTTGAGTGCCGGAACTCAACGCTGTGTTTCATTTACCAGAGGGAAAGTGAAAATGAATATAAATATAGCCCATTTATGTATTCTTCACTCATTAATATATTCTATAAAATATTCTTTCAATTGTGATTCGAACCTACAGTGACTGTACCACTCTGTAAGAGATTTTACCTTTTAAATTATTCAGTAATTCTAACATCTGTTTCTAACTGAATCAACCGTCGATGACTGTGGGTCAAGGTTATGTACAGGTCAATGTTCCATTACCATAAAAATGGAGAATGGATTTGCTTTTGAAATGGTTAAGATAGTGTTTCGGCTAAGATTTATTTTAGCTTCACGCTTTATCCCGCATAGCAGCGTGAGACAGTTACAAACGTTAAAATACTGTGATCCCTTTATTTGAACCTTCGTGTAACTGAACGCTGAATTCATGTAAATTATTTGATAAAAATATTTTATTAGTAGTAGATTTTAAATGAATTTAAGATACGAATTACTTAATTAATTCAATTTATTCTTAAGTTAATTTTAAAATGATAAATTTTGCATACGCACAATATCTAGCTGTAAATGTGAATGTAGTAGTATTTCATCGCTTCAACAAAGCCTGGCATTGAGATCTGCCAGTCAACACGCCAAGTTTCTAAAATTAAGTGTAAAGTGGTGAACAGAGTATCTTAACACTAGTAAATAATACCCTCTGGTTATTCTGTTCTATACGCCGTATACATCGTGAAACTGAAAGAAAAGACAAGCAAAAACAAATACAAAATTGATGCCATCAGAAGCAATCTTTTGAAGTCTTTAAAAAAGGCTTTTTTTTAAAATTTCAACCTTCCCCTAGCACCTATAATATCGCGTGACAAAGCAAAATTAAAGACGTTTAACGCTATTGCGCTATAATTTTACCTGATATTTAATCATTCAAAGTTTATATTTTTACGCATATCCTTCGTTCAATGTGGTACAAAAAAAATAGAAAAATAATATAATATCTTCATTTTTTTTTTTTTTTTTTTTTTTATGAGAGAGGACAAGGCAAACGAGCGTTCGGGTCACCTGATGGTAAGTGATCACCGCCGCCCACGACCCCATGCAACACCAGAGGAGCCACAGGTGCGTTGCCAGCCTTTTAAGGTGGAGGATGTTAGGCGCCGGGGCCCGGCATTACCTAATGCGAAACGCAGTGGCAAGAGCCACTACTTCACGCCGGTTTTAAATGCCGAGGGTGGTATTAAATCCGTTCGAGTCTGCCCATGCGTGCTGCCATTACTGGCGACGTGACTCTACCACACGTACTTTAGTCGCCTCTTACGACACCGACAGTACCAGGGTGATCCTATTCTAAGCCGGGACCACACGGCTCATCATTTCCTCGCTCTGGTTACGGGGCAAAGCGCGGCGTTCAATTTCGCCACTCAATACATGATGCCTTTAGAATTCGCTGGAAACGAGGTTCCCAGTCTCTCTGCTTACCCTACCACGTGCGGGCTACAGCGTAAATCTAAAAAAAGATTCATTTATACACTTCTTCAATAATAATATATACTTCATTGTATAGAAATTGTACTATGAACAAATAATTAGTTATAAACTAGTCTTGGAATATATGCCATCATCTAAATTCAAAGGTCACGAGTACGTGGACAGTTGGTTGGTGTGTCACGTGACCACGCTTGAAGTATTTATTATATATATATTTGGAGACGGTTTCTATTGAGCTTTTTAAATTTTTTAATGTTTGCATGCTATAAAATTTGTATTTACTTATATACATATCCCATAAGGGATTTTTTTAGCTTCACGCTGTATCCCGCACATGGCAGGCATAAGGAATCTAGAAACCTAGTGTTAAGACACTCCGTCCCTTTAAGATACTTCCGTTCATCACTTTCCGCCGAATTCTGGAGGCATTGCGTGTTGAGTGGCAGCACTCAAAGTTAATCAATCGAACCCATATCCATTGCGTTAATAGAAGAATGCTGTGCCGTTGCGTCATAATGGTCTCATTAACATTAATATTTTTAAAGTCTATAAAACTTGGAGGTGAAACGTTTGGTTTTTGTGAAAAAGAAAAGGTTCCACTTAAATACGAAATTTTCGCTCCAGGGCAACTAAAATACGGAGCTTACTTATTTATTAATAGAAGTTATATTAGCAAAGTAACAAAACTACAGGTAAAAATTTCAAGTTTTACAGAGAAAGTAGTGTCAAGACGTTCCGTTATACACTTTTCGTCTATTTTAGAAACGTGGTGTGCTTGGTAGTGGCGTTCAACGCCGTGTTTTGTCTGAAGTTACTGTGGAAATTAACTTGTTTTATATTTAGTGTGAAATATTTTCATTTCATATAGTTTCTTATGATTTGTATGAAGTACTGAAAATTAAAACATTTTATAACTCCAATGTGTAATTTGAAAGATTTCAAATCGAGTATATGGCAGAAAAATTACATAAAACGTTATTTATCTTTTAAATATTTTTATAGATTTAGGTTGTTATTTGTCGCTGCTATTGGACTAATGGGTAGGTAGGTTCAAGAGTTCGCATGTAAGCGCAACGTAACGGAACAGGTTGTGGGTTCGATTCCCACTCGAGGAAATAAATATTTAATAGTTAAATTTCCTCGCTCTGGTAACGAGGCAAACATTGGTGTTGAGTTCTCCCGAGTGGTTTAACATTAAATTTCCAGGTTCTCCCTTTGCATAAATTATATATATATATATAACTTTTATTGTGTTATTACGTTTGTTCTTTCTTCCTTTGACATAAAATTTTATTGGCTTACAATATTGTAAATAATATAGTTGTCTCAAGTAGCATTCGAAATTACTTTCGGCCGTACATTTGTACGTACCTGTTGTGTTTAATATTTAATACTAATATGATTCGTTACACCAGATATTCTATTTGAATGTTCATTCATTCTATTTATTTTTTTTCTATTATTTTATATTAATGCAAATTTAAGTAATTTTCATTGAACTAATCAAAGCAAAAATTACAAAAAAATAGAATGTATAATCAGCTTCAGTAGATGTGGTAGGGTAGACAGAGGGAGCTTAGTGCTATAACACTCCGACGCCCACTCTCCGCCGAATTCTGGAGAAATTGTGTTTAAATTTAATCATGGAATACAATGGAGTGTTTTGCCTCGTCACTGAAAATATTGAATATTTCATTTGCTCGAGTGGGAATCCTGTCGCGTTTACGGGCCATGCTTGTGCTCCTGCGCTACGACGGCCTCAACGTTAAGACGTATTAAAGAGAATCAATTATACAAAAGAATAAGTTTCTTTGTAAATTTATAATCGATACAATTAACATTTAGCCTTATTTTAGAATGCTTCTATTAATAAATTCTGAATTTTCACATAAATATCTTGTTTAGCTTTGAATATCATTATTCCATCATTACAGTTCACTTTGTTTGCTATCAAATTTAAAATTTTATTATTGCCATTATTTAATTATTGTAAAAGTGTTATTAATAATATAATTTATGTATTGCACATGCGCAGTTACTGTGACATGTCGCAATGATGATAACCGAGTCAATCCGAGACATGTTGACGACAAAGGGCCCCTGAGTGACAAGTACAGTGTGCTACGTAAATGCAATATTGGCAAATAACTAAATAAAATCATTATAAAATTCAGTACATTTTTTAAAATAAAACAAACAGATAATGAAAATATATATATAAAAAAACTAAAATTAAACAAAATAAAAAATGGAAGAATCGATGCATTTTCTTTTCTTTATCACAAAAAATATTTAAAGGCTTAATACAAAATATTCTTGATTTATATATATTTTATAATATTTGAGATATAAATGCAATAAGTACTCTTCAAAGACGTGGTCTGCATATGTTACGATGATGATAGCAGACAACTGACCGCACCACCCACTTTACGTGATGCTGCTACAGGAAGAGCTGGCTGAGTGACCAGGACTGGGTTTTTGAAGAGATTTTGTAATACATATATATATATATATATATATATATGAAATATATGAAAACCTAATTAATTCTTCTGAGAATGAGGAATGTGTAGGGGTTAATTCAAGTCCAAAACGATTGTAAATCACTTCAATTATAATAGTTTTCAAGTATTTGTATTGAAGAGACAAATAGTTGGCAATTGTTGTTGAATGCAAATTATTTTGGTATTATTGTGTGCATATCACATTTTTCAAAGTGTTCAAATTGTTTTCTTCATTTATATTTATTTTGGAATAGCTTTCAATTGCTAATTGATTTTTCTATGTAATGATGTCCGTTATTGTATATCAGTACAGTAGGTAGCTTTGAGTTACTTTAATATATATACAAGCTTTAAAGTTTTTTTAAATAAATCAATTTGATGAATGAAAAAAAAATCATAGGTTAACCTAAGCTTGTATGTCTTGACTCAGATTAAAAAAATGTATACTGGAACAACTGGAGGCCACAAGGAAGAGATTTGAGTAAAAACAAAGTAAGGAGGTGAAAATATATTATTATGAAATTTAAACTTTAAACACGGTGCTGAGTTCCTCCGCTCATGCAATGTCTCAACGAAAAATGAAGAGCGAAGTATCCTAACACTACATTCTGTCGACCTACCCTAGTATATGCGGGAACATCGTGAAGTTGCCTTTTTTAACTTATTTTCTTCTTAAAAAATTGAAATTTCATTCACTGTCTCTAATCTCTTATACCATTAAAGATAAAAAGGTAGAAAGAACAAACCAAAAATCGTTCTAGTAATCCTGACCTGTCAGTCCCGACGCGCTGACTGATAAAAAGATCCACGTTCAGATTTATCGGTGCTAGGCCACTTTATCACATTTGAAATATTCATTTTGAATGTAAAATATCGTATAACTTTTATTTTATTTTATGTAAGTTTTTCTTAGATTTTGTTACTATTTGGTATAGAGGTCGTCAGTTATGTGCAACTGTCAACACGAGGGTCGTGGGTTCGATATTTATGTTACTCGTGTATTTTAAAAATGTTTCGCTGTTATGATCCGTAACCTAACGATGGTATGTTTTAGAAATGGGTGAAAAAGTGTATTTTAAAGTTAATGATGGTGTTATTTTACCATCTAACAAGTAATGTTTTAAAAATTGGCAAAAAATGTGAAGTTTAGCGTTTTGCTGACACGGACTCTAAAAAGTTATATAAAAGTGTAGCAAGGAGTGTTTTAACATGAGATGATTTTAACCTGTTTCAAAGTAGTTATTACAGTCGACTATATCCTAGCTTTTCACGAGACGTCTATACACAAGTGTTGGCATACACGAAAGACTAAAGGAAGCTGCATGAATAGTGATGGGAAAAATGCCTTTTTCCATGTTTTAGTCTGTGAGAAAACGTCGTTTTTTTCTCTCTTTTAGTGATGAAATTTTCATAAGATAATTTTATTCAACAGATATAATGTTCGTTCCGTGAGAACTACAAACCTTTTCATGTTTTCATTTCACATAGTATGTAAACGTTTTAAAATTCCGCCTTTAATGGAGAGGTCTACACTTAATATGATTTTTCATTTCGTTTCAACTGCAACGTACTCATTTGCTCATATATTGAGTTTAATTTTAAAATTTCCGCAAGGTACTAAACTTATATTTTGTATTCTCATGAATATTTGTAAATATTTGGCTAAAGCATGTGTTAATAGTATAATTTGTGTGATAGTAAACGCGACTGTTGTGGGTTCGATTCCCACTCGAGTAATTAAATTTTTAGAGTTAAAGTCTGCTCTGGTAACAAAGCAAACCGCGGTGTTGAATTCCGCCACTCAACACGCAATGCGTCGAAAATTCGGCGGAATGTGGGGAACGAAGTGTCTTAACACTAGTTTTCCTCTGCCTGAAAAAAAATACGTTAACGTAATATTATGCAGGTTTGTGTTGTCTTCTATTGTATTTTTACCTCATTTAGATAGTTATTTGAATTAATTTGTAAAAAGTTTAACATTTCTATAATGTTTTCAAAAACATCGATAAGTTAACTGAAGATTATATATTTAAAAAAAATATTAATAATTAATTCGGCGATCTTTTAGTAAATTACTATTTCTGTTTTTTCTGTTCTGAATACATTTTTTTATCATTTTATGATGTTTTTAAATTTATAAATAGTATTGTTTCTAGTTGTTTTGTCTTTACTAATTTGTAATTTGCTCCGATATGATTTCAAATTATTTTTATTTTCTATGTTTACTAAATAAAAAATAAATGTTAAAAAGATTTTTCTAAGCGAGAAACATAAGTTCTACATTCGAAGTGCATTTTATTTCGAGCTTTCAAATTTTCTAAAAAGATAGATTAGAAACGCTCAAAAAGCAGAAAAGTGAGTGCACTACTTTTAAATTATTTAGACCAAAATAATTACTTGAAAAATGATTTTAGCACTTTTTAGGTTCAAATAAGCATTATATTTCAGACCGTGCTGGCTCAGGGGCACAAGCGTGCGACTTAAACGCGATGGTTGTGGGTTCGATCCCCATTCGGGGTAATAAATTATTATTTATTTCTTCGCTCTGTTTACAGCGCATAGCGCTGCGTTGAGTTACGCCACATAACTCGCGACGCCGTGAAAATTTGGCGAAAAGACGGGAATAGAGTATCTTAACACTAGGTTACCAATTTGTATCTTAACACTAAGTTTAAGTATTACTCTCATACTAAGAGTCGTATATGTTGCCGTTGAGATCCTTCAGTCAACACGCAATGTCTCGAGAATTCGGTGGAAAGTGGAAAATGGAAGTGTTTTAATGGGAACACAGTGCCTTAACACTAGGCTCTCCCCGTTTACCCTTATTTGTGCGGGATACAGCGTGAGAAAAAAGCTTGCCAATTGGAATAATATTTATTAAACATGTTTATTAAACAAATGTGTTCTTAATTTCGTGCGGTCCAGTCGTTATTGAGCAATAATAGTAGCAAATTGCTAATTGTATATAAAAGATAATGTTGCTTCTTTTGTTCTTTTTTAGTAAATACCGTAGCAGATGTATGGATTTATCTTATATATTATTATATTTTTAGATCCACCATGGCGCTGGAGCACAAGCGTCCAACTGTAAATGCGACAGTTTGTGGGTTCGATCCCCACTAGAGGAGAGGTGTCTGGAGGAATGTCTGGAATGTCTTAATGCAAACGAAGTGCTTAAACACTAGGTTCCCTTTGCTTATCTATCTGCGGTATACAGCGTGAACCTACATCAAATATATACTCAAATATATGAAATTTGTTAAATCTATGTGATGGAACGTAATCACGTCCCAGTATTGGAACTTGTATTTTCGTAACTATCGATACAGAAGTTTGTTCGTAAATTTATCTATCACGCCATCTTGGGAATGAGTTTTACAGAGCTCTGGGACAAATTTTAAATTATTCTATTTCCATAATACCAATTGAAGCTATCGTGGTGCAGTTCTAGAACGTCTAATTTTATAAACGATAGATGTGGGTTTGATTCCAAATCGAAAAAAATAATTATTTTTACTGCCGCACCATGGCAAAGCCAAGTAGGTAGGATTTGTTAAGTCTCACCTTTTGTAAGCTTCACGCAGTATCTCATAAATAGCAGAGTAGACAAGGGGAACCTGGGAACCTAGTGTGAAGACACATCCGGTGCTAACGTCGCTGAAATCTTAAAGCATTGCGTGTTGAGTAGCAGAACTCAACGCACCGCTTTGCCTGATTACCAGAGCGAAGAAATGACAACATTAAATATTATTTTACATTCCCCGAATGAGAATCGAGCCCACGACCATCATCGCTTACAGTCGCACACTTGTGTCTCTTCCTTTAACCTTTAAATGACCTCTCTATATTGTCGGCCTCCTAAAAAATCATATAAAATAATAATACAATATAATATTAAATATTTAAGAAATTGTTATACTAAAATCTTTTGTACGTACAAACCTTTGAAGTGTCCCGTTTCCTGCGACAGAGTTAAGTAGTATTTACTTAGCTTTGAGCTCGATGCGTTACAGTCTTAGTAGTATTAGCATCTTCTTTTCTATTACATAATATGTGACCATTTAAAATTGCATAAAAACATTCTACAAGAACATATTATTTAATATAAGTTTATAATATATAAATTTAAATATTAATAAATATTATAATAATAAATAAAATTTCTTTGGATAAACAGAGGTAACTTACTGTTACGACACTCCGCTCAGCATGCACCGCTGTACCGTTGCTTCTCTGTTCCTTCCATTTTATATAAAAATAGAATATTACGCATAAATATAATACAATATTTCAATAAATAATATTTTTTTATTAATACTTATTTGAAGCCATTGTGGGGCAGTGCACAGACGTACGATTGTAGACTTGACGTAGTGAGTTCGATTTCCATTCGAGGAATGATTTATTTAATATTTTTATTTCTTTATTCTTGTAAGAAGGCAAAGCAATAATTCAATGGGAACTGGGGAATGAAATGTCTGAATAGAGGAAAAGTATTATAAACTTTATGTCCCTCTGCTTACACTATCTTTATTCATTATTATGTTAATGTTGAATATTTTCTTAAAGAAAATAAATTATTTTTCGCTTAATATATCTTTGTTGTTTAATACTTAAATTATTATTAATACAAATAAAAGTTAAGTAAAGATTACTTGAATAAATACGTATTAGGCAAGCTTTATAATTTTAGTATCACAGTAATTTGGTTATAACATTTTATTGGAAAAACCATCCGCTTCTTTATGAGAAAACTAACGCTATTGTAAAATTCGGCCACTAAACGCCGCGCTTTAGCTCAACAAAATGGAATCATTGAGGGTTGAATGTTGGAACTCAATGTCGCGCTTTTGTCTCGACATCAGATCGAAGAAAAGAAAATATCAAATAATCCCTTTCATCGAGTGGAAATCGAATCCACAACCTATCACGTGTGCACCTGCATAACGACTGGCCCCAAATAATAAGTTTGTGATAAATGTTAATATCAAAGTAATTTGTTTCAAAACATAATCCGAAGTAGGTATTTGCTTGAAACAACTATCAGTGCTTCAATTCCCCGTCTAAAGTAAAGTTAGTTCAGTAGTTATTGAAGCGGTATTTTGAAATACAGTACTGTACTGTACGACATATACATACAATATAAATATAAAACCGATCCCAGTAAATAGGCGTCCATTGAAAAACTATAAGCACAAAGAAAATAACGTAAATGTGTTTCTTTTACGAGTCCTTCCAAATATACTTCCAGTTTTATTTATCTGAAAGGAACTATAAATCAGAGAGTGATGTCTTACGATTTTCTATTTTTTCTCCCTTATATTAGATTGTGTATTAGTGTTATTTGTATGGAGTGTGCGAGTTCGAAATTTATATGTGATTGTCGTGGATTTCATTTAGAATTCAGTATGTTTTTATCAATTCCAATGCTAAAATTATAAAGCTGAAGCGCTTGTCTGGTTGAATACGCTAATCTCAGGAACTAGTAGTCCTAATTGAAAAATATTTATGTGTTGAACAGTCTATTTATCTAAGATATATTTATCTATTTAGCGAAGGCAATAGGCTACATGTAATGTTTCACGATACACACAACTCTGTATCCCGGACCTAATAGGGTAGGCAGAGTTAACCTGGGAACCTAGTGTTGTGGGTTCGATATCCCCACCCAGGGGCATGTACTATTCAATATTTTTATTCCGTCCCACTGGTAATGAGGCAGAGTACGTTGTTGAGTACCTTCGCTCAAACACACAATGGCTCAAAAATTCGGCTGAAAATGGAGAACGGAAGTGTCTTTGGGAGACAGAGTGTCTTTGACAAGCAGTGTCTTAAAACACATACAAATACTTACCAACTCAATCTACGAGTTAGTTAGTCGTACCCACCTAAATATATTTATTGAAAGTCTATACTAAAGACAGCCTTGAGGGTATTACCCAAGATTTGCAATATTCAGCACTATCCCCCTTGAAACTTGTGTTAGCTTAATGTTCAATTATTAAAGAACACTATATCACTTGTAAAAGGGAATATAAATGTGTCATCAAAACCGTTTTAAACGTCACAATTTTACCGGTAGTTTTAACTAAGTTTTTCCTTGAAAGCTGAATAGCTTCACGCTTTTTCCCGCATTGCATGGTAGGCAGGGATAACCCGGTGTTTAAACACTTCATATCCCATTTCCGCCCGAATTCGAGAAAGTGCTTGTGGAGTTGCAGAGCTCAACGTCGCAATAAGAAGACACTTAATACCAATTGATATTGTAATAAAATAATATTGGTCCTATGCGGTTTGTATTTTTTATTTAAAATTATGAATAATTAAAAATTATATTATTTTATAAAAAGTAATGTTATTACAAACGTTTTACGAATTTTGTATATATCTAGTATTATAATAACATTCAAGGCTCGACCAGAATTTAATTAAAAAAAGCAGCATCCTCTTTTTCCTACTGAATAAGAGTGCTTATATTGCATATGGAGTGGCATAACTCAACACCGCGCTTATCTTATTACAAAAAGCTCATTACGTAGAAAATCACCCCAAAACTAATTTTGCTGTCAACCATCGTTTGCTTAGGACCGGCCGAATAATAAAATAACTATTTATTTTAATGACGTAGAGTAAAATTTTATTATATTTATTATCATACTCCAGCAACGATGTAGAAATACATTCGTTAACAGTTTTTATTTGTTTGTTTTTTTTTGGCAGGCAAAGGGACTTTAGTGTTAACGCACTCCATTCTTCACTTACCTCTTATCATAGATAGACACACTATACGTTGAGTGGTGGACCTCGATGGTTTTGCACGTGTTAGAAACAGGTGCAAAATCCAGTCACACCAGTAGCTGATAAATTTAGTAATATATAAAACTGATATTGTATCGTTTGAGGCGTCGGCCGCAGGGGCACAAGGGTGTGACTGTAACACAACTGTTGTGGGTTTGATCTCATTCGAGGATATGAATTATATATTTTTTAATAATTTCATTTTTTCGCTGTGGCACGATGGCAAAAAGTCGTTGGGTCCGAAACTCAACACGCAATGCCTCGAAATATACAACGAAAAGTGAGGAATTGAATTGTCTTAACATTAGGTTTCATCTGACTAGCCTGCTATGCGTGAAACTGACAAAAAAACCTGATATTGTACAAGAAAATTATCGAATTAGCGGATAAGGTTAATGTAGGATTTAGTTGGAGTCTCGCGCTTAATCTTCCTTCCATGAACAAAATCCCCTGGCATTTCCTTATAATGGCCCTATTATTACTCTTCGACATGCGTCGATCACGATTGCGTCCGCTCCGATCGTATATTTAATGTTCTAATTTATTATATGTTCCCTTTAAACATTTTCGTTCCCCACTTTTCGCCAAACTCTAGAATGGTCTCAAATCTCTGGTGAATGGCGGAGCTGAACGCCGTGCTCCGCCCCAGTAGTTGCTATAGCATACTTATCTTACAAATTATAGTTGTGCCAATTTCTAAACGTAGTATCTATATAGAAGAAGATAACGCACATACGTACTAACAAGGCCATGTCGGCATTCCATCACTTACCTAAAAAAAAGGACAAAAATAAGAAAATCTAATTTGTAGATACTCTGAGACATCAACGTTTACAAATGAAACCTTAAATCGCGGGTAATTTCGGTGACATTTTCAGAAATTATTTATCGCGAGCGATCGCAGCGTGGCCCTGCCCCGCTATTCAATTTTAATTATTCTTCATTTGTTTCAGCTTAAGGAGATTTTTTTTTGTTTTGAAAATCGCCTTTTTTTACGTGACGAGCGAAAAGAAACGATGATTGAGTGAAATTTTGCTGCGTTCTGTGAAGTTTATGGTAATTAAATCTATTTATTAACATGTAATGTGTAAATTCACATTACATGTTCCTATAGTATTTGGTGCAGAGAAAAAGGTAATCGAGGCTGTCTAGCGTATTCGTAAAAGCATATGACTGTAAACGTGACGGTTGCGGGTTCGATTCTTCCAATGATTTTTATTTAGTAATATTTCTATTTCTTCATTCTGATAGCAAGTCAAAGCGCGGTATGAGTTCCATCACTCAACACCAAATGCCTCGGAATTTCGACGGAACTGGGGAATAGCATATCCTGTTATAGGAAGGATACATGGTGAAGCTGAAAAAAAAACTCCATGAATAAATAATATTTTAGTAGTTTGGCGTAAGCATCTGATTAATGTTAATTTTAGCAAGTTTGACACCCTTGTGACTCTGTGACAACGATTGCGACTGTGGGTTCGTTTCCTACTCGGGGTATGATATTTTTAATAAAATATTAATTCGCCATTCAACACGTAATCCAGAACTGAAGTCCCTAGACTAGTATTCCAAGTCTCCTCTGCCTGCCAAGACGACTACCATTACCGTTGGTGAATATAACGGCGATTTAATCAACCATTATTTTCTACTATTTGCTACTCTGAAACGTTATTTTCATTGAAGTGTCAGATTTTCAATGAAGGTGTACTATGTAAATAGTTTTAGTATATATTAAATCTTAAAATAATTAATGTTGGCTAAATTTAATCTATTATTGATGTTAAGTTTGTTTGTGTGAACGTTAGCGCGTTAGATTGAGAACCGCTATAGATAAGTAGTTAGATAGGCTCTGTTCTTGCAGTCAAAGTTGAGTGAAAGCTATAAATGAAACCTAGTATTATGTAGGTTGTAGGTGTTTTTGTGTAAATACTTGTCTTCTCACAAAATGGATATTGTCTCTAAGAGTGACAAACTTTTTTTAATTGCCTCACATCGGTAACAAGACAAAACGCGACTCCCAATAAATGATTCTCCCTACCTATCCAGCTACACATATGCGGGATAGAGCGTGAAGCTAAAATTATAAAAAATACTTGATTGTTACAATAATAACTTTCAAAACTACACAATTAACACGCATTTCTCGTTATCTTTCACGCTATATTCATTTATGTCGCATCTATTTAACTTTAATTATCCCAGGATCCAATTTAAGTTTTACAGAAGTTGTTTTCCAACGAGATAAAGTGCAGACTGAGACTGCGGGCTGCTGTTGCTTGTGCTTAAAAATCTTAATCTACTCCCAAGTTTTTAAGTTATTTTTTATGATGACCCTTGAGTTGGGCAGGTTGGATGACCTTATGAATTATAAGAAATTCTAGAGTTTAGTAAGTGTGAAACAATTAAAACGTTGATAGTTGAAGCGTTATAGTTGCTTAGATATTGTTTGCTAAGTTAGTGTAAGTTTATTTTTCTTTTAGAATTGAATGTATCCCGGTTGTATGCGAAATATATCGTATATACAGAGTATGCAGAGATATAATAGTGTTAAGATACAACGTTTACGTAAAAGTATGTGTTGAGTGGCGGAACTCAACGCCGCGCTTCCTGTTATTATCCGAGTGAAAATAATTCAATTTTGTGCGATCAGTGGTGGAACCCACTGACGCGCTTTGCCGTTTGCTCGTTTGCTCGTTGCGAGAGCGAGCCAATTTAATATTTAAATCCTCGAGTGGGGATGGAACCCAGAGCGTTTACAGCCGCACGCGATCCAATTGTATCACTGCGCCACTACTGACATAAACAATCTTAAACATCCCTTAAGCAAAGAAATCTCGTTACATCCTTGTGTTTCTTAAAAACAAAATACCACCATTTTGTAAGACCCAAATATAATTACGTTATTTAAGACTAGTATTATTTCGTTTTTTAATTTATCATTATTTAGATTTTTTAATTTCTTTTTTAATATCTTATATTTCATGTGATAATAAACAAGAAGTAGAGAATATTTAAAGACAATTTATTCCGTTCCAACAGACAGCCTATAAATCATAGAGATCCAAAGCGAACTCCACTGTGTTATTTAACTGGGATGTGCTTTGTAATTGAAATCATGGCTATTGAGACTTCACAAACAAGCACAACGAAATAAAGGCTTTTGTTTGGATCGCGAGCACTCATGAGAGAAAAAAATAAGACTACTTAAGACTGGGATACGTGTATTTTATATGTAACGCTAGTATAGCTAGAGGTGGACGACAGCGTTTGACCGAAATTCGATGGCTGTAGGTTCTATTCTAACTCGATTAAATGAAGAGTTCCGTTCGAAAGTGGAGAAACTGGATACTAGATATTCCTTATCTATCTTGCTATAGGCGTCATAGAACTTATCGAAAAATGGGACAGCAGTGTCTTAGCAGCTGCCCAGGCCGGCGGGGTAGCTTAGAACAGCCTACCCCGCCATCAACTGTTTTCCTGTGTAGACACGGACTCCACTCGACTCATTTCGATAGTTGTATTTATGCTATAATTTGCAAATTGTAAAAATTACTAACAAAAATGTTAGTAATAGTTAAGAAATTATCTTATTAATTAATAAAATAAAAAAAATTGGAAGAAATGAGAATATAAACGTAAATGAATATTACTCTTCCTCGAGTGAGAATCGAACCCACAACACAACCTTCGGGTTACAGTCACACCATTATGGTTTTTCGTTCCTTATTCTGTAATACCCACTTTTCGCCGCCACATGACAGCTATGATGACGGTTACACTACGTTTTATTTGTATATGTAACATGTTCACTATTTTCGCGCATATTAGAGTAGTGTTAAGACATTATATTTTTTACAAACTTTCCTCTCAATTTTCGAGTTGTTTTGTTTTTGCTTTGCTTCACCACGCCACGGCCTCATCAAGTATATAATTTCACGAATGTTTTACGACGAAGAGCGTTAGACTGAAAATCTAACTGTCCTCGGTTCGATCCAGGATCGGCCTTTGTTTCATGTATACTTCTCTTTTTGCCTAAATAAACAGTCCTTTCAAAATTTATAATTATTTAAAATTGTTCATCAGAATAATTCGGATTTTTTTATTATAATAATTTAATTTATTCTTTCATTTTCCTTTCAATTTTATATGTGTTTTTTTTTTATTTGAATAATATTTAGTTCTTTATCACTTTTTCTAACATACTTACGGAATATTCTTTAAATTTTGGGAAAGATCGCAAATTCCATTTTGCCATAATAACTTCTATCAAAAGCCATAGAACCTTTATATCTTAAATATTGTTTAAAAAGACCTTAGTTGAGACACACCGTTCTCCAGTTTCCTTCTGTTATTGAGGTATTGATTGTTAGACAATAGAGTCACTAGTTAACAAAAATAAACTTTGCGCCGGATAGTTCAAGTTGGATAGTATCGCGTTAGGACTATAAATAAAGCTATATTACATAAATTAGTTATTTCTATGTAGCCCACTTTACTTGCAGACAGTACTGAACTGACTATCATCGTTCATATACTAAAACCGAACGACACCGTTTATATATTTTTCCAAACGGATATATAGTTGGAAACTCATAACTTCAAAGTGATAAAACTCAAAGTGAATTAAACTTAAAAATATTTTTAACGATATCCAACACGCTAAGGCTCGAAATAGCTTTACGCTGCTTCTATCCATTTTGTAGGTGCTTTTATTAAAAAAGTTTAGTATAAAAAAATATTTTTTATTGAAAACTAGTTTTTGTTGTCTCCGTAGTTAGATGAAAATTATAATATTTACATTGTCGATACCGGAGGTTACTTTGACGTTTCGTAAAATAGGAAAACGTGTAATAATATTTTTTGGGGATTCAAACTAGTTCCCGAGATCAGAACACTGAACTAAACACATTCTTTAGCTTTATAGTATAAATAAAAATATATTTTGGAATAATTAATATTAACATAAATTATTATTGATTGAATTATTATTTATTATGATATTTGAAATGTATTGTTTTTCAGTTCTATTTCGATTTTAACCTTTAAAACGGCCATAAGTTGAGAACGGAATAAATTATCACTAAATATTTTCTATTTCTTGTCAATTATTGCAAGAAATGCGTGAAATTAAAAAAAAAGCCAACAAAATTTGTATTCCTGCCTACATTTGATATCCTCTGTAGTGATGTGACGTCACAATCGTCAAAGGACCATCCGACAAATGCAGAAACGGCATCCTTACGCCCTGAATACTAATTGAGCATGATTTATTATAGTGTCGTGATAGATTTATAAAGATTTGATTTAGAATTTAAAATATATATATTTATGAAGCTTCAATAAGCTTGATTATTTATTAAGTTCTTTAATGTAAACTCTCTCGATTAGTTTGTCTGTTAACTTGCACCTTGTACTGTATTAAATGGGAATTGAACCCTTGAAAAAAAAACATAAAATTGAAAGGAAAATGAAAGAATAAATTAAATTATTATAATAAAAAATCGAATTATTCTGATGAACAATTCTAAATAATTATAAATTTTGAAAGGACTGTTTATTTAGGTAAAAAGAGAACTATACTTAAAACATAGGCCGAAACCCGGGATTGAACCGAGGACAGTTAGATCTTCAGTCTAACGCTCTCCCACTGAGCTATTTCGGCTTGTAAAACATTCGTGAAATTATTTACTACAATGAATGTATTAAATGGGAATTGAACCCTCCTGACATCTAACTGTCAGTCAGACGACGTCTGACAGCATCATTTTGTTGTTCTTTTTTACCTTCATGCAATATCCCGTTTGTCGTTGTTAAGTAGCGGTGAAAACCTCGTTTTGTCTTGTAATTTAAATGAAAAATTTACATAATTAATTCTCCCTAGTCAGATTTGATCAGTTGACCATAGCATTTACAATCACGCTCTGCCAGAACTAACTTTTTTATCCAAAATGACTGAGCAGACTTATAATTGTAAATATAAAAGTATTATTATATTCATTATTCCGTTTCGATTAATATATTATTTTATTTGAACCCTCCTCTATCACAGTTACTATGAAAGCAAGTAACCACAATGTAAAAAGGACAAAACCTATTTTACATTTTTAAATTATAAAACTAAATTATAAAGCCAAGAATGTAAAAATGTACCGTAGGCGGCGAGGGCGATAAAATTTGCAAGTTTGTAGTTTCAAGCCGAATTTGTGGTTTTGACCTATTTATTTATATATAGAGTGAGGTGAGGTCGTCGTGGCGCGACACAAGCTTGGAGAGTAAGCGCGACGGTTGTGGGTTTGATTCTCACTCGGGTAAATGGATTATTATCGTTTCCGCTCTCTGCTAAGAAGACAAATACGCAACGCGTCGAAAAATTGACGGTTACTCCTTAACGGAGTGTTTTAATACTAGATTTCCTATCCTTAGCCTGCAATAGGCGGGATACAGCGGGAAACTAAAAATAAAATTAAATATACTTAAAAAATATAGAAATCAAAAGAGATGCACTCGATCGTAACTGTAATAGATGTTGACTCACAATCAAGTTTAGATAGTGGTTAAGGTATGTTGATATAGAAGTGGTCGGCATTAGTACTTTTATACTATAGCTGTTGTTGAAATGTGTTTTCTTGACGTCTTTAAATAATACTTTAGAGGTATTGTGACTTAGTTATTCATTTAGTGGCATAGTGGCAAACTTAAATTATCAAAAATTTAAATAAAAAGAAACTATTTTTTTTTTATATTAGTTTCACGATATATTCTATTCCCAACTTTCTGCCGACTCTTAGATACATCACGGATCTGTATGCCGTGAAAACTATTCATTCCTCCGACTGGAAATCGAACCTATAACCAACGGATTTACGCCCTAATATAAAAAAAAACTCGCTAAAATTAAAAATATACGTTGAAATTATATTTTTGAGCAAAGCTTAAATTGATTGCCGATCTCGAATGCTGGTGGTAATCTAGCAGCGACATATTGGGTACAGTGGATATTATTCGATTATACGAGTGTCCATCAAAAATGTTTGGATCCTGAATGAAAAACTGTCGTGTGGATCAATTTTATTCGAATCGAATCGATTTTCGTATCGAATGACGTATACTGTTCGATTTATTCGTCTTTTTTAAAAATTACGTGATATTTCCTCGTTTTTATTTTAATATTGAAAAAAACTTAAATAAATAATATTTAAGCTACTTTGTTTAGACGAAAACGGAACTAAAACGGAGTATCTTAACACTAGATTTCTTCTGCCTACCCTGCATAACTTAGATTGAGAGACGAAGACTTGAGGAAAATCAATTTGTACGGGACCATGTGAAATAAAGGGAACTATGTCTTAGTTCTAGCTACTAGAAATACGTCCGGAGATAAATAGTGCGATAGAGCATCCTCGATTCGACCCAACATTTTTATATTACTCTCATTATCCCTAAGCAGTGAAACATATATTTTGAATGGGTTTTTTTCTTATTATATGTTATAATTTCTTTAGAGATATAGTGTATGACTTTGTGACGGTTGTGGGTTTGATTCTTAATTGGGGGATTATTTAACCCTCCTTTGCATGATTTTTTTCTATTTTTTTAAAATAAAACATGGTGATGTAATTAATGTTCTAAATTAAAGGAAAAATATTTTTGAAAATCCTAGTATACATAAAAAATAATAATTATATAAAAAACAATATGATGGAAATTTATATCATCATACATTGTCATATTATGTCGGTACTAAATAAATAAAAACAAAATGTTTATATAAAAATGTGTATGGTGGGGTAATAAATTAAATTCTCATTTAAAAGTACCTGTGTGTGCTTACCTGTATGTAAAATGTTATATTTTCACAGATCTCGTTCTATAATTTGCGGCATTATGTTAATTACACAATTTATATTTTTAAATTGTACAAAAAAATAAGAACGAAAAATAAATAAAATCTCTCTCTAAAGATGAAATAAAAGAAAATCCCAAAAGAAGATGATCTAAATTAGCTTTTATATAGATAACAAGAATATAAAACAATAAACTTTTAGTTCGTAACACAATTATTGATTCGACATAAACTTGACCCGATACGAGCTTTCTTAGGAAAGCTCCATTAAGTGACATAATATATACCCGCGAGCGCCACCTTTTTTTAAGGCCAGTAATTCGTTCTCATCACTGTATAATGTTATGTTGGAGTACTGGGATTGAATACGATAGGTGCGGGTTCGTATCTCACTTAGAGAAAAGTTAAATTATAATAGGTCTTAAAAATGACATAAAGTATAATATCTTGACGCAGCAGTCTATAATTGCTACGGTTTTGTTTGAGTTCGATGTCCATTCGAGGGAATAAATTGTGATCGTTTTCACTCTCTGGTAACGAGATATTCGACACGCATTATGCCAAAAAACGGAATATCTTTAGTTATGAGTTCCCCCTGGCCCTCAATGTGCTGGTTACAGCGTGGAACTTAAAAAAAATAGAAACAATATCTAATTATAATCTAAAATAAGCATACACTTTGCTTGTGCCCACAACAAAATGAAATTTCAAAATACAGAATAATACAACGTACGAAGAATTTACGAGTTAACACTTTTATCAATACGTCACATTGGGCTTTAATTGGGATTATCGAGAATTTATTTGCTACTTTATTTCATTGAGGCTCTATATTTAGAGCCTATATAAATATTATTTTATATATTATAGATTAAAGGTGCATTGCATATATTACAGAGTAAAGGCGACGGTTCTGAGTTCGATCACCACACGGACGGACGAAGCGCAGTGTTGAGTTCCGCCAATTTCAGCAGGAAGTACAGAACGCAGTGCCTGTACACTAGGTTCTCTCTGTCTACAGAAATAAAACGTGACAATGCTTTTCGCAATGAAAAAAATGATGGCGAGACTGACCACCGGTTCGGAAGGCAGTTCTGCTGTTCATAGCAGGTAGGCATATTGAACGAGAAGCCTAGTAGCAAATAGACTCCGTTTCCATTAAGATACTTCTGTTCTTGATTGTTGGGATCGCGCTTTGCCTCGATACCAAAGACAGAAAAAGATAATAAATAATCTTTCATTTCATTTTTTAAATATAATGAAATAACGTTCTTTTCAGATAAATTCTAGCTTCATCCTAATTCCCCTTTCCACAGAAAATAACACGGCAAAAGGAAAAAATGTTGAAATTTCTTATAAAATCTAATAAAATCGCATTCTTTCGCCATTGTACAATTAAAACTAATCGTTGTTTTTATAAATGTACTATTATACAAGGTTTATATTAAATATTGATAAAGGATTCCAAAATTTACGAATTGGGCAGGTTTGAGTACGCAAATAACATTAATAACTTTTATTACATGACTTATATACATTTTACATTTTTAAATATATTCTTGTAATTAAAAAAAAAACATTTAAAAATATAAAACAAATATAAATACTTCCGAAGGTGAGAGAAGGGTCCAAACCATCGGTGGCTAGGGTTCCAGAGTAAGGAACCTCCTCACAATACGTGCCGTCTCAAGTAAAACTGCCTTCTGTATCCGGTTCCTGACCCAACAGCTAAGCGACAATCTCTTTAGATGTTGGTCGAGGCTTTTCGCTATTAAACCGTTAACTGAAACGACTATCGAAACAATGATAGTCGTATTTTCATCCCACATGGCGGTAATCTCATGGGCTAAGTCCAAATATTTAGATAATTTTTCTTTTTCGGCCTTCACGATATGGTCATCATGTAGGATAGTAAGGTCAACAATCACTATGCTTCGCGCTACTCAGTCTACTAGTACTATATCAGGTCTATTGGAAACAATATACCTGTCAGTAATAACAGACCGATCCCAGTAGAACGTTCAAATTATTATTATGGTTTTCGTTTTCTAAGAATAATTGTGATTTATAATAAGAAACTAAATTTTGCGCGTTATTTTCACACGTGTATTACAAAATAATAGCAATACGCGATTAATCTGATTCGAAAGTTTCATAAGAAGAGCTATATGGTGTTATGGTGCAGCGGCACGACATCAAGTAAGCGCAACGGTTGTGGGTTCGATTTCCACTTGGGGGAATGAATTATTTTCATACGACAATACAAAATTCTGCTACTTGACATGCTCAATAGTTGGGTGAAAAATGAGTAATGGAGTTCTTGTTTATATGAACTAATATGAAGCGTGAAGCTACGAAAAATTGGTAACTGTAAATATATTGCGCGAATAATTATAACAGCATCCTTTTCTTTCTATAATAAAAAGGAAGAGATAGCTATACACCCATTTGTCATGTAAATTAACAGGAATCTATCATACAGTGGTCGAACGTGGTGGGCAAAAGGAAACTTAAAATTTATCACGTCCAATGTATGCTAATGTGGAGTCGTAAACCTTTTATTAGACTATGGGAGCTCGATTTTATGTGCTGGTACTATTGTCGGAGAAAACGCAAAAGGCTTTTTGACATTTTTTCTTTTGAATGTCATTCAGTTTTTATAGTAGGATTTGACTATCTGACTTTAAATAGAATAAAAGTGAAGACTGTATATAAAAAAAATCCTCATGAAAAGTTTTCTCGTAATTTTTTATGACGGTTTTCTTGATTTTGTAACAATTTCGGAAAAATCTTCTCTTAGTTCTTAGTTCTCTCCTACACTTCCCACGGACTCAGCATCTCAATTTTCAGCGTTACACGCCGCGTAACATCGGCTGTGCGTTGTCTGTCTGTTACTTAATAACCGATATTTTTAATATGTATCGATATGTTATAAAGATGTGCTATGATGTTTTATAGTAGCTAAAGTTAAAATCATAAATATGGATAAACAGTAACGGCGAAAATTACTACTAAATACTTCCAAAACATAATTATAGCATATTGAAAAGCTCTAAGAAAATCCCCCCTCCCCCCCCACACCATACCTAAACAAAATCTTGAATATCACCTTTATACTTTCAACCTGGAAAAACACGATTGTCCTACTTATTATTCTCGCTACACTTTACTAGTTTAAGTCACGACATCACGTCTTCTTCGTCACGTAACAGCAGATCCAGTCATTGTTTATTTTATATAGGACGGAATCTGTCCAAGCCACTTTCACCTTATGTTTCAATACCCGAACACTCAGTTTTATTTGAACTGCAACTGCATTAGATTTGCCTGAGTTGTGTTCCGTATGGGGTCAAAGTGACCGCCGGCTCGAAGGATGCTATTTGATGAATATTAATCCAGTAAATTAATTCTAGTAAACGTTATATATATATAGTACCGGAGTGTAATATAAAATTGCCTTCATATCTAAAAAAAATGTTAGAATTTTACTAGGAGAGTTGTTTTTAAAGAAACTTACTATTACTTATATAATTTCACTGTGCTATTCATATATTTAATATTTTTCTCAGCTTCACGCTGAATCCCAGGTATGTAGGATAGGCAAAGGGAGTCTAATGTTAAGAACTTCGCTTCTCAACTTTCGCCGATTTTTTTTTAAGCATTGCGAGTTGAGTAGCTGAACTCATCCGCGCTTTGGCTCGACACCAGAGCGAAGAATGAAAATATTTAATATTTCCTTTCCCCGAGCGGGAATCAAACACATTTAAAATTTAAAATAGTTATAGAATATTAAACTTTCATATAAAAATCTTAGCGTAGCTTGGAAGACTCCAAGCTTCTGGAGTGGCTTCCAAGTATCCTAGGAAATCCACATTTTGCTACATTTGCTAAAAAAGCTACTATAATTTCAAAAGTTTTTTGCCATAGAAATTCGAGACTATCAGAGAGCTGTAAGCTTATGTTCTATTTAAATTTAATATAAATTAAGTAATTGTGTATATATATATAAATATAAAATTTGAAATAGAGATAAAGTTGGTGTCGTTTTAAAAGGAATATCTTGTTTTGATTCTATCTAAAAGTGTCTTATCTGATAGTCAATGTCGTAAACGAACGTCGCCAGAGATTTACTAGCTTTTTTTAGCTTTATAGTGTATACTGCGTACAGTAGGGAAGGTGAAGGGAACCTAGGGTTAAGACACGCTGCTTTTTTTCAAATTTCAAACATTGCGTGTTAAATGACTTATATGACTCTTACTCTCTCACACTCACTTTTATCACAGTTGAAAAATAAAATTAATTCAATCCTCCGAGTGAAAATCGAACTCACAACCGTCTCCTTTACAGTCAATGCGCCGCTGCGCCACGTCGGTCTCTATTAACAAGATTATAAGAGAAAGAAACAAAGATAAAGATCAATATTACAGACACTCAATTCAATTTATCAACCATATTCAACCGAAACTGTTTCAAAGCTGAAACGATAACGTCGGCAAAACCTTAACGTTACTAAGGTGTTAATTATAGACGAGGTAACTCGTCTATAATTTTCACACGTACCTACACTACCTATACTCGCAAGTGTGAGGCAAATACTCTTTATTTGGCGCGTGATGCTGGCTGGCTAATTACTTATACGATCCACTAAACTTGTCGGCCAAGTTCTTGTCAACTAAAGTCGGTTTACGAGCTGCGATTGCTGAATGTCGGCCAATTTCAGTTGCCGCGTATCACGTCGGTCAATTAGATTTTGTGTCGGTTATTTATAATGTGGTTTGGTTGTTAACTATCGGTAGGTTTTAGCTAGCTAATCAAGAGAGTCGTTGTTCATGGCTGAGGTCAGAGGGACGTGGCAGTACATCATCAGGCTGTAAAGGTGATGAGTTTGGGTTCGATTTTCATTCTAGGAAATAAATGATTTCTAAAGGTATGTCTAATGTCCGTATGTAAATAAATTATTTCTATGGGTATGAACTTTTAAAAAGTCCACTTTAATTGAGCGATATTTAGCAATAGTGGGTCCCCTAACTATACATTAGTCATATAGTTTTAAATAATATTCTACTCTATCACGTATAGAGCAGTATGGGTAGAGGGAACCTAGTGTCAAGCGCGACCACTCCCTTGAGTGGCTGAATTAAGCGGCATGCTCAATAAATCTGTTGAAATTTGTAACTGAAACCAGAAAATGAAAATAATTTAATCCCCATAGTCTAATGGGAGTTGAACTTACAACCGTCGCGTTTACGTTTCGACTCTTTGTCATTCAATATACATATACCGTAGCGTTTGGTGCTCCGTTCTCTCTGACTATCCCGCTAGGGATAAAGCGTGAAGCTGGAATGGAATGGAATGAACTATATACATAACGTATTGGTTAGATCCACAATTTCTGAATGTCGACGAACTTCACGTTGTTCGTATAATACTACGTAGACTAATAGCCCAGAGGCCTACCATTTATACTGTCGGTCAAATTCAACCACGTCTAAAAGATGCTCCAGATCCACAAAATACACTTGTATTGTTGAGATCAATAATCAGAGCTGAATGTGAGCTTCGTTCGACGAATACGATGAACGTTCAAAATATTGAATGTAGTCCAATTACATTTTTAAAAATTAAATAAAAAATGTTGAATTTTTTTAATCAATAAGTTTTTTATTTTTAGATTCATACTGTATCCCGCATTTAGCAGACTAGGCAGAAATAATCTGGGAACTATAGTGTTCAGGCAGTCCGTTTCCCATTCTCTATCTTATTTTAGAAATAAATGATAAAAGTGACATTCCACTAGGAAATTTTTCATCGAAAAATTCTCAAAATGTTTTCAATAAAAAAAAATGTATCTTTTACACAGCGTCAAAGCGTTTGACTGTAAAGACGAAGGTTGTGGATTCGATTTAGATTCTAATAGCAAAACAAAACAAGACATTGAGTTCCTTCACCTGCCCATTCTACATGCAATGTCTCGATAATTGGGATAAAGGGGACAAACGGAGTGTCATATCACTAGGTTCCCCCATCCTTTCCTGTTATATTCAGGATACATCGTGTATCTATAAAATAACTACTACTGCGGGATAGAAGTGTAAAACCAACGCAAAATAGTTTTCTCGTTTAGAAGCAACGTGCCATTACTTTCGTGTCTGCAATGCATTTAATAGCCGAACTTGTCCAAGTTGGCTTACGAAATGCTGTAGGATCAAATTTGTATTGCATCCTCTCCCTCCCTCTCTCTTGCTAAATGTGTATGTATGCATGTGCACATGTATGTACGTATGTGTGTGTGTACGTACGTACACTAAGTTATAGCAGAGCTTAAAAATCAATCAGCGTCACGCTGTATCCCACACACGGCAGGGTAAGCAGAGGGTACATAGTGTTAAGACACTCAGTTCCCCACTTTCCGCCGAATTCTGAAGCTATTGCGTGTTGAGTGGTGGAAAGCAGAGCTTAAATATTTGTTTAATTAGGAATAAACGTTTTTGTCGCTAATTATTGTGAATTTTAAGACGAATTATAGTATAAGGATTTGATATTATATCGATATCTAGAGGAGAGGTATTTTATTTTTACGTTAATCGAATCGACTGCACCTTCGGTCACTTACTTGGGGAACTTGGAATATGTCATGTCATGTGTCACACACAATTTTTAGTAATTTCTATTTCACTACGCGGACAAAACTGCAGGTAAGAAAAGCTAGTTATTATTTAATACGAGAGTCATTATACAGTTATTTAAATATTTCAAGTAATATTTAAGCTAACAAATTAGAAGTTGAGTTCCGCCAATTAATAAGCAATACTTCGAGAAATCGGAGGAATGTGAGAAACAGAGCTTTCGTAATAAGAACGGAGTGTCTTGTACTCTGGGTGCCCAGCTTCTCTCTGCCTAACCTGCTATGACCAGGCAGCGTAAAATCATACAAAATTAAGACGATGTTAGACGAATTTATCAATTTTTTTTTATAAGAACATAATATATTTCATACATTATTTTAAGTATGAATAAATACTTCTCGCTCGTGAGAGTCGTGAATGATACATTACAGGTATCTGAGATAACTGACCGCCGGTGTAGTGCTTCATATCGAGACAATTAAAGTGAGTTCCTAAGATTTGCACATTTAACAAAACAAACATTCAGCTATATAATATATAATATAATATATTTTTCTCACTATCATTATTAATAGTTTAGCTAATATATTCCATAGAAGCAACGTGTTACGTATTAATTAAGCGGAATAGATTAATCTCTTACCCTAATGTCTTAACTATAAATAATAATATTTGAATAATGTATAGTTCATTTTGTTATGCTTCGTATAATAGCTTGTGGCTTTAGGGTTTTAAATATTTGCTAACGTTGATTATTAATAGAGAATTATCATAATAAATATGTTTAATTTTGATTTGTCTATCTTGTCGCAGTGGGACAGCGTTTTAATTGTAAATAAGATGGTTGTAGGTTCGATCGATGTGAAATCGCAGTGGTAAAATGCGGTGTTGAGTCCCGCCACTTGATACGTATTGTTGTATCTATTGTTTAGTATTTGCTCATAAAGTAAAGAACAGAGTATTTTGAAACTAAGTTTTCTCCCTATTCTGCTATATGCGGGATAAAGCGTGAAAGGAATCTGAATTTCATTCTTTATCAGTTCGAATTCTTTTACCGACGCTTAACGTAAAACTAAAGAAAAATCTAAATTATGAACAATTCAAAACCAGTAAATATAGTTCTCAAGTAAATTATTGTAAATTATTTGTGTACTAATTACACCGCGTACTGAAATATTTAAATTCACTCACCAAGTACGACTATACACAGAAAGAGGCTCTGTGACCATCTTTTACTTGCAAGTTCCATACACTGCTCTGACAACCTCACGCAGTGCATACATGGAACACTAAATAGTTTCTTATTCATCGTATTAATTATTCAATTACACCATAATAGGTACTATCAATGGTTAAAAGGTCAGTATTGTCAGTTTTGTAAGCAACGGAAACGCATAACCACCAAATCAAATCAAACGGTAAAACAATTATGGAGCGTATATGAAGAGATTCAGAAGAACTTCCTTTTATCTACTCACCACGACCGATCTACAGTTATATGACCGACTAAAGGGTTAGCTCATTGGAAATTCGGGATACGATATACATTTTATATGCATTAGAGTACATGTAATGTATAATTCATATGCCGATATCTAATAAATATGTATATTAATTGTGATGGCATATTATAATGGGATTTAGGGGCTAAGGGAATGCTCGTGTTTCGATTTTGTTCCTTAATTATTTTTTTTATAATCCAGGTAGTCGTGGTGTGGCTATATAGCTGAGTAAAAGTGGTTATAGGTTCGATTCTCACGTGGTGGACAGAAATATTTTCATATCCTAGACTCTGAAGACAACTCTCAATGTAGCATTTTATTAGTTACACGAAGCATACGCAACAATAGGTAGCCTGGGTATTCAGACACTTCTGGCCTCAACTTTTCACCAAATTCTTGAGGCATTACGAGTTGAGTGGTGAAATTCAACGAAAATTTCACCACTCTTCGCCTCGCTCTGGAGCGATGAAATATGGTAATAAATATTTCATTCCCTTAAGTGAGAATCGAATCCACTATATCACAATCAGACCCTTCCCAACAATATCGCCTATAATAAATAGAAATAACAAGTACTGGTTCAGTCTACAGAACAAAAATGTAATTTGTCTACGATAGAAAGACATCAGAGAAAAGGATCGTTGCCGTTGTCACTTAGGTACGCTTATCTCTATATTAGTTTTACTGGAACAGATGATTCTTATATATGGGTATTTTATTATTGTGTTAACATACTTAGATGGTTATTTTATTATGAATTTAGTTAAAATTCAATTTAATCAAAAATTCACTATGAGGATGATGGTGGTAAAAAATAGCCAAGTCAAAATTTAAGCGTGTAATTCATATATTTATTGATCACTAATACATTGTTAATATTAAAATTGCTTAATTTTCCTATGTTCCTTTTGAACTAACTTTCGTGCTTAGCATTTTTGTTCTTCTTTCTTGATAGAAATTTTCACTCATTGACAGTTTTCAGTCATCAAGTGTTTAGGCCAGTAGGAAGTGGGTTAAGTTCTTGATGAGTGTGCGATATAGTCGCAAAAATGTCGATTTTTAACTTTAAATTGTCAATAACCGTTTGAGTTAATTTGTTGATATTTCTTATACTTTATAATAAATACATATAGCTTAGACGAGCTTAAAAGTAGGTTAAAATCGTTTATGTAAAACGAAAAAGAGTCTTCAGCTTTGTAACATTACTATAGGTAAAAAATATAAGAAAATACAGCATGAATCTGATTTTTTATAAAACAGTTTCACGTATCCCGTAATAGCAGGGTAGACAGAGGGAGGGAGCCTAGTGCTACGACATCCACCGTATCTAGAGGCGTGTTGATTGGCGGCACTCAACGCCGCGCTTTACCTCGTCACCAGGGCGAAGAAATGAAAATATTAAATACCTATTGCATTTACAATTGTTCTTTTCAGCTTACAAATGTATATATATATATATATATATATATATATTATTATTAAAAATAGCTATCTTCCAATAAATGTTTAACCACTTAATATAACTTTATAATATTTTGAACAGCCACTGAGTTCATTCCCGTTGATGTAAACGCAAAGTCTGTTCTAGACGAGGGTGCGACAAAAGGGTTGGAAGTGAATCCATGATCTACGGTGATTTGTACGTTATGTTAAATTATTATTATTCTGTCCATAAAGGTACATCACTTCGTTTTTATTTCAAAGAAAATTTGTAGTGAAATTTTGTGGTTTCTTTCCATTCGGAAGTGAAGGTGCGTCACACTATTGTGAAGCTGACAAATCACTTCACTATTGTGAAGAGCAAAACTATTAGAGTAATAAAATTAAATCCAGTGAAAATAGAGTAGATCGGAGGAGTGCCTTAACACTATTTTGTGAAACTGTAAAAAACTAAGTTGACTGACTACATTATACTGCATTAAACTGTACTGTGAAAGACAATGCAAAAACGAGACTACTAGACTTAGAAAGTTAAAATTTCGCATGTGGGTAGGTTAGGGAGTGCAGACCAGGATAAGACAGGATATCTGGAGGACCGACAAAAACAAATTCCTTTTTTTTTAGTCTACGTCATAATTTTCACAGACGAAACTTTTCATAACAGCTAGTGTTATATAATAGCTTCAACATTTTAGCATTTCAGCACGAGAGATACATATGGGAGTGAAAAAAGAATGTTTCCATTTAGCACTTTTTGTGAATAACCGTCGCGGCGATTACACTCCGCAATCAAGGGAAATTGTTTGGTTAGATCGGTCAGTTGTGTCGCGCGCGGAGAATGACACACATTTTGCCAATTTTTTTATAAAAAATGGAACCGAGTCTTGTTAAGGATATTCTTTTTTTTTATTGTTTTCTTTATTATAGAAAAAATGTAATTTACATGAAAAACATTATGGTTGCAATTTCGATTCCTGTTTTGGGGAAATTTTTACTTGTATTACAATAATACATTTTATTTGTAATAATTAACATTAGAATATAAAGTGTTACACCGCGTCGCGATCAATATTACTTAAAAATAAAAATATTATAATATCTTTGAATGCTTCATTCAATGTTGAACGTCAAATAATTTACCACCAGTTCTCTAAAGTTAATATCTCAGACCAGAGAAGAACCGGCGCAGGAAACTCAGCGGGTCTTATTTTTTAATATCAATTTTATACAAATACATATTTAATTATTTGTTACATGTACATGATAACAATTCTCTGATGTTTTCTGGAATTCTATTGTAAAAGGTTACACATTTTCCCATAAAAGAATTACAGGTGCACCGAGATTAAGCCTATTTCTAGTATTAATTTTATGAGATAAGATTACTCATTTAATTAATTTGGTAAAAATATAATTCTTACGATGTTCTATTAGAGTATATATAACTAGTCAATATAAGTAACAAGAGCCATATAAAATCTTTCAGTTACTCAAAACAATGGAAACTATACACTTAATCAAAATATTTCAATTTATTTTCATGTTGTACCCCACTTACAGCGAGCGAATTAATGAATATTAAATTCATTAATTAAATAATACATTATCCCGCGGAGAAATCGAAACTACGAACAGCGCGATTACGGTCACATGCTTGTTGCAGCCCCTGCGCCATGACGACCTCATCATATAATACCAAAAAAATATATATTGAAAAATATTTTTTAGTTACCGAATAATATATTAAACATTTTAAAATTAGCCTATCAATAGATAGTAGCGATAGAACACTCCTCCTTTAAGACTCCGTTTCTCTTAAGACTGTATAAAACAATTAAGATCTTTGAACCAACTCATTATGGCAACTTAATTGGATTGTAAAATGAAACGGGATACTCGGTCTAAAGCTCTTGAAGTTTTATATTTAAACTTACCTCTAATAAAATAGATATCTTACTAATAATAGTTCGGTGTTCTCGTTATTTGAAATTCATTTGTATTATTTTATACCTTTAATCAATTTGTTACGATGATTGTAGGTTCGATATTTATCAGTAGTATTATGTCTTGAATTTCGACGGGATACAAAGACCGGAGTGTTGATGTTTTCTCTGTCTCTCCAGCTATATATTGACTACGTCACTTCTATTCTCCCCTTTACCCTGTATTCAGAGCAATTCAGAGGTGTTAGGTGGCGGAATTCAAAGATACGATTTGCATCATCAAAATGAAAAAAGTAAATGTATAACTCCCCGTAGTGACAATCGAACCTAAAACTGTCGCGTTAACAGTCGCTTTTTTCGCACGTGCTAGAGTTAACGTTAGTATAGAGCTTAGAAATTTAATTAAAAAGAATTGAAATAGCAATTTAAGGATCTAGAAGTAAAAGAAGTTAGGAAATTCATATATTTATTGTATTTATCAGTATAGAGGGTAATGCGTGTTGCATTATTATGCTATTTAAGAAAAAAAGCTTATGATATCAACCAGTATTTACTCAACTACGTAACAAATTTATATAGATTTATATATTATACAAGTATTGATAATATAATTTATTAATATAATACTTAAAAATTAACAATTTAATATATAGATTTAGAATGACTTGTCACGAAGCTTCCGACTTCTCCATAAACCCTACTATGTAAAGCCTTAGCCATAGATAAATGTCAATTGCCAATATGTTCTTAACTATGTGCGTATTTCTTATTATTTAATAACAATTAAATATTATTATAATTGTATAGTAATCTGTTACACGCCTGTTGCCTTTCACCACGATGGGCTTATTGTCCTATAAAATAAAAATATCTAATAAGCAAAATAGAAATACTTAATTTAATAATATATAAGTCTATATATTTTCCGTATCTCTGTGTCACCTTCCCCCGTTCGTTGGATACTGGAACGAACTAACTTCCGTTCATTGTAAACTTGTTCGTAGTAATACGCGGCTCCACACAGTGTTGTCACACCTGAGTATAATAAACATAAAGTTGGCTAGTATCTAAATAACTATATGGTTTTTCGTTTATTTTTTTAAGCCTACGCTATATAGTAGTGTAGTTAAAGGCAAACTTTAGTTAAGACACTCCGTTTCCCGCTTTCTGTCCAATTTCTGACATATATCGTGTTGGGTGGCGGGTCACTACGTCGTACGTGTGTTAACCCTTAATTTGGTACTGTATGCCCCGACATACATGAACTTTAAAAAATATTTTGTATTAGAAAATACATAAATAACGTAAAATTATATTTTTATCGCCTTACAACTTAAACACCTTTTAGTAGAAAATATAAAACAAGCATCTGGTATCACTAGTTTTGACATTAGTTGACAAAAATGACGTACCGGCGGCCTTCAGCTGTTCTCTCCAAAGTATTTATATAATTTTATTGATAATTACCCAGTTTAGGCAAAGTTCCACGACTGAATCCTATGGTTGATATCATGATTATATAATTTGTCTAATAAGTTTGCAGTTCTAACTTCTTACATTGGTGTTATTTTGGATGCTAACATGATGTATGCTGTGACATACATTGCCAAGTTTGTAAAAATATGAAAAAAAAATATATGTATGTCAGGGCATACATTGCCAATTTTAGGGTTTTGCTTTGCTTAGTTTGTATATTAGCATGTTTTTGTTTTGTCTGCAGCAAAAGCTTGAAACTCGTGGGGGTAGAATTTTAGCGCTTGTCCCTGCTCAAAATGCACCCTCTGATGATAGTGAACATTCTGATATTGAAGACGAAATACGTGTGCACACACCGCTTTCCATGTCCAGCTCCTCTGCACCCTCAATTGATAGCTCTTTAGAAAGACTTAATCTTCTAGATGATGAAGACCCCACCAGCGAAAATGTTCACCTTACTCCAATTTTCCAAAATGATTATTCAAGCCCATCTCTAGAACCGAATTGTAGTCAAGTACCAGTACTTAGTGATATTCCCTCATTTCCCGCAACGCCTGCAAACCCTGCTACTCCTGCAACTGCTACACTAATTGCACCTAATGCACCCCCTGGCTTGGTAACACCTAGCATGTCGACGAATGCCTCCTCCACATCACGTATTTCCAGAAAAACAAGATCACAACGTGCCACTGTTCATGTTGCTAAACGACCTAGACGATGCAAAAATTTACTCTTAGTTATAATTGGAAAAAAGCTGTGTTTCGACATGTGGTTTCTATAGAAGAAGAATCAGAATCTGTCGGGAGCGTCACAGTCCTAACTCCCCTGGAATATTTCTACAAGTTTTTTTCCCCAGACATTTTGACAGATATTGTCGAAAAAACAAATATGTATGCAATATCTCAAACTGGACGTACTCTGGGTTTGACTGAAGACGAGTTACGGGATTTTTTAGCGATTCGTATCATTATGGGTGTTGTAAGCATGCCGTCTTATACTGATTATTGGAGTTTGCGATATAGATACAAACTTGTGGCTGATTTGATGCCACTAAAACGTTATCAACAAATACGTCGTTTTTTACGTTTTGTTGACAACAACGTACAAGATTCTGACAGATACTATAAAGTTAGGCCGTTAGTGCAAAAAATAAGAGACAATTGTTTAGATTCAGCATCGATGAGATGATGATCCCATACAAAGGGACAAAAGCAGGGAAGCGGCGTCAATATATGAAGGACAATGTATGAAGTGCCAAGTCCGCCTTTGTTTCGTAACTGGCAAAAATTCCCGTAATTGTCAACTAGATTAGCATGTGCCTACGTAATTTCTATGTATTTTTTTATAAAAATAAATAATAAATATAATAGTTGTTTTTTTTACATACGTAGTCAGTATCTACAGTAATTGGCAATGTATGTCCCTGCATACAACACATTTACGATTTGTATTCTTGAGTAGTTGGCGGTGTATGTCGTGGCATACATGAGTTTTCAGGAAAACTAAGCTTTTCAGATTTTTTTTCAAATTTTTCTATAGTCGTTTTATGTGTATAAATAACATTTCTGATGACAAAATTCAGGTTTTATAGCATTTTATACTTTGCCAAATTAAGGGTTAACTAGAGCAAGTCCCCATTTTAAACATATGTACTCGTACATACAGACGCCGTGCCGCAGCGCCACGATGGTCTCATTCACCATTCACATTCAAGCAATTCAATCTGGCCATCATTTAAGATTTTGTTTGGGGTAACATAATATAGCACGTTTCTTTGATCTAATTCTAAAGCAAAAAGTGAGTCGGACTTGCGGACAAAAGATTCCGTATCATGTTGTATCAGAGCCTTTTAAATATATTTTATTCTATTTTTTTAGTACTTGTTTTTATAGCGGTTAAGCAAATTCAAATGTTGAACAGTCTAACTGTCACGGCTTATGGGATGACGGACAAACAGACGTACAGCAAAGTCTTATCAATAGGGTTCCGTTTTACCTGTTGAGTATGGAACCCTAAAAATGACGTGACAGCATTAACGTAAATCCATAGTCAAAAATCATCATAAAAAATATTCAATTGAATCGAACGAAAATCCACGATTACACGCATTATTAAACACTAAACTGGTATATTTTACACGGATACATTATACTTTACGCCGCCCCGTAAATCTATCGAGCGTAGTAATGATTTTTTTGTATTGAATAATTATTAACATTATTTTTCAATATTTGTTTCTGGTTATTTCTGTTTTTTGTGTTTTATTTATATTACACACGATAGGCAAAGGGGACATGGGAACCTAGTGTTAGGACAGTTCCGATTACGAGACATCTGTTTAACAGTTTCCGCTGAACTCTAAGTGAGGTGGATGGAAATTTTCACTATTTAATAAGCCTCTATAGATTATAGAGGCCATCGTGGCGCAGAAGTGAAATATTTCTTTACGTTTATATCTCCATTTCGCTGTTTCTGTTTACATCTTCGCTCTGGTGTCGAGGAAAAGCGCGGCTTTGAGTTCTGCTACTCAACACGCAATGCCTCCAGAATTCGGCAGAAAGTGGAGAACGGAGTCTCTTAGCACCGAGGTTCTCTCTGCCTACTCTGCTATGTGCGGGGTACAGCGTGAAACTGAATAATAAGCAATCTAGTCACCTTACATTTTAATTTATCTTCATTAATTAAATTTATTGAATATACATCACCATACAAAAATATACAATAAGTGACTTTTGCTAATCTCAGATTTGTCAGAGTATGTGAAATTGTGGTAAAAGTTGATGGTGAAACTCTTTATTTTCACCATCAAATTTTACCACAATCTGATTTACCAAATAATAAACTAAATTTAATCTTATAATACGAAGAAAAACCGACAGAAAATTTGTATTTAACCGTCGCAAGCTGACATCCTAAATGATTGCCGAAGTTTTTATTTGAGTTTGGACGTCATTTCCACCGACCACAGTTTTTACGCGCTATAAAATTGTGTTTTTTATTCAGCCATAGATTCATGTACACTTATATGAAAAATTCTATAATAATATAATAAATCTTTCATATATGATAGTTTGCTTATTTAACACGTGTTTAAATATATTGAATAAACTTGACACGTTGGGTTCGCCTGGCACAGGCGTACAGCACGGCAAGTAAACCAGGTTGACGACACTGTCTCCATACACCATCCTATTTACTGAGGTACATTTGGCGAAACTCAATGCCACGGTTTGTCTTGTTACCAGATAGACATTCTCCCGTATAGGATTCGAATCCACTACTTTTGATTTACACTATGCCGCTAGAAAAATAAAAGTTCTAGTAAAGAATAATGTTTCACATGTTGTCGTTAAATGGGTGTAAGTAAACTAATTGATTTTGCAAAAAAAAATACACCACCTATATAAGACAAAGCTCAATAAATTTAAGTGCAGTCTCTAATTTACATACAAAAATTATTTTCTCATATAAATTTTATTATAATTATTACAAAAGATAGTTAATTGATGAAGCCACTGGAGCTAAGAAATTATTAAGAAGCGTGTTTTGTTATAAATATTTCTATATAATATATTATTTTATATCATAATTAAAATCATGAATTTATATCTTGGATTTGAGTCCAAAAACAATCAAAATTTTATACGTTTTTCTAAAAAAATATTTAATTATTTAAAATCTGCAGCTCTATGCTTATTTTAGATAATTTATAATATTTTGTTTTGCTAACGTAACGATTTTTTCTTTCACTTTCACTATCTGTTCCACACATGGGAGGGAATTCTGAAAACCCAGTGTAAGGACTCTTCCATCCCCGTTAAGTCATCTGCTTTTCTCAAATTCCAGAAAATTCAATAACGTCTCAAAGACAAAACTATTTTTTTTAAAATAAAAAAGTAAAAATCAATAAAAAAAATAAAAATATATCTATATAAAAATACAAAAAAAAAAACCATAAAATAATATTTGATGTATATCAACAGTTCTATTCGACTTTTATTGTAGATTGATGAATGTAAGGAAAAAAAGTGTTGATAACTTTTCCACGTTAGACTAACTAGGTTTGGCTTCTTCTGGCGCATGCCTCCTTCAGTCCAACTGACCGCAGCTAAAGTGATGTGATATTCTACAGCCTATTTCAATAAATGCAATATCATTTTTTTTTAACATTTTCATAGTGTTATTCCATATATTTAAATATTTATAAAGAAACCGTATAAAAATTTGAACGTAGCGGGATTTGACCCCGTGCCTCTTGAAGACTTCCGACACCCGACATGCATAAACGTGTTACAGTAAGCACGACAGGTTGTAAGTTCGATCTCCGCTCTAAGAAATGAAATATTTAATATTTTGAGCCAAAACGCGGCGTTGTGTTCCGATACCCAACACACAATGCCTCCAGAATTCAAAACAAAATGGGGAACGGAGTATCCTAACAGCATCCTAATGCTTACCCAGCTGTGACCGTGATACAGCGTAAAGCTGAAATAATAATACATTCCTGTAACCACAAAATAGCGCGACAAACTAATAAGAAAAAGCAATAAACATTTTACCTACATCCAGTTAAGTTATCCTTTATCACAACAAAGCTAATAATAATCTGGTATTAGAAATTAAATTAAATCTCTTTTTTTATTATTTATAAGGTGTTCTAAATAAAATTCCACCTATATAAAAAGGGGAACTCGAAATGGAACGTTAATCTGCTGGAACCTCCGTCAAAAATCCTTTGTTATCGCCGAGTTATTTTTCAGTAGGCTTAGATGTAGCAGACAAAGCGACTCGCATATTTCACAGCAAGTAATCTATCTCATTTTAGTTCGCGGGGCTTACACAAGTTTTTTTTTTCTCTTTTCTCTGCGTTAATCCCCCTTGATATATTGTATTCGGACCTACAGTTAGCGGCAATTACATTTCTAATGGCCGCTGACACTTAATAGGGTAATTTGTTTAGTAAAATTTAAACGATTCATGGGGGTAACGGGCGAGGGGGCGATTGTTCACCCTTTTCTGTTTGTTTCTTTGGAGTGGAGTGTGGTATAAGAGTTCTCTTTTGTCCTACATAGTAATAGATTTTAAATTCACAATGAATAACGTTATCCAACTAAATACAAAGCAGAACTTAGTGTCAAGATTCTCCGTTTACGATAGAATTCGAGATATTGCGTTTTGATTAGATTCAAAGCATACTTTGTATTGGTCATAAAAATATTTTTTTTCTCGAATGGGAGTCGAGTCTACAACGCTAGCCACAATAACTTTAGATATTTTACCCCACAACTCTCGCGAAACTTCAATATTTTAGGATCATATATGTAACATAAACTCTGAAAATTATGAACATAAATGTAATTGTACCAATAACTGTACATATGTACGTTACTTAATTATATATGAAATTATAGTATATAATTTAGTAGTTTCAATATACCAGCACATATATTATACAATATGTAATACATGATATTATTACATTTATAATGCAGATTCTGTTATAAATTTACCTCTTATTCGTCAGGACTATAGTAAAAGAAACGGAACTTTTCAATGAATAACGGCAGATTTTGAGTAATTTTCAGCACATAAAATAATAAAAACGTCATGAGTAAGCATTCAATTAATTATATATAATAAATATTAATGATACTTCTTACTTTTTATATTTCTATATAAATGTACCAAAATTCCAAAATTAGTAAGTCACAAGCTATTATTGTACGGATTCAATCAAGTCTGTACATTATTTACTTTGGCAATGAACTATTGAATATTAAATTGAAATCACATTTAGTACTATGAAATAAATCTGAATTCTCGAAGACCATTTATATGAATAGCCCACTTCGTTCCAGTGGCTAGAAAATATGTAAAGGACTTATTTTATTAGATATCGATATCGCTTTATAGTTAAGTAGTGCTATTGTTAAAGAAAATTATAGAATTTCAAACTATAATTGTAGAAAATATCTAATTTCTAAGTGTTCGAAGTACAGTAGGTTACACTAAAACGAATGGAGTGATTGATGAGAAAAAAATACAGTTGGGATCTGTGGTTCCTGAGATAAGCGAGTTCGACTGAACAAAATTTGCTGCTTTATAATATTAGTATAGGTAATTGTTGGTTTAACTTCAAATTATGCGAGATTATTCATGTCTAAAATAATTACGATTTTGCTTGTACAAGGAGCGGCGTTAGGTCCTGCAAGTAAAAACTCAATATCTTTGAATATATTACACAGAATACATTACATAATATGAAAATTCTTGCGCACAAATTAAATATTAAACTCGAACCTGGGACTTTTCGATTAAAAATCCGATACGACAGCTACCAAAGTTATGTGGCGTATACTATAATAACGGCCATAATATACAGAATACATTTATAATACATTATAAAATACAATAAAACATTTTTCTATGAAAAAGGTTTTCATTTTGCTAAAATGAAAAAAGCCAACACATTAAAAAGTAAAAAAATAATATACGATATGACTTTAATTAAACACACATTTTATAGCTGTTCGTTTTATAATAATTATTTTGAATATAAACTGGAAGCAGCATTTAGCGAGCTTAGGACGTTAATGTTATAAATATTTATTCTCTCGTTAGCGTTTCAATTTAATTGTGCAATGTTTTCTGTAGAATGTACTAATAGTTTTGCATAAGAACAGAATATATGTATTTAATCTTTACGCTTTATGCCGCCGCATACAGCTTGGTAGGCAAAGGGAACCTACGAACCAATTGTTAAGACGCGCTGTTTCCCATTTTCTATCCAATGGCCGGCAATTTAATTTTCGGAAATTTTGGGCTCAAAGATGCACTTTGTTTTGTTACGAAAACGAAATAATTCAATCTCTCGACTAAGAATCGAACCTACAACCGTCAGACGCTGTTTCATTGCGTTACAACGTCGATATCTTTGTTTAATAATGTTTGGTCTCATATCACAATAAATATTAATTCATTTGGGTTCACCCTTACATTACTGCTGCGAACATCAAAAGTGAAGGAGCACACTTAAGTATTTATGTCTCTTCTGCTTATATTAAAGTCTCGGGAAATAAGACGGAGTGTCTCATTATGCTGTAAATTTGACGTTGTTAACGTTGATGGAGATGAATTAAAATATTACTTATATATAATAGAATTCAATTTACGTGTAATCTGTATTAAAATCACCCAATTTTAAATTTTGAATGATTATTTAAAAAAAAAATACTAGACTTGTTGTGTCTAAACTACTCATTTTTGTTGCAGGAATAATCTGGCACTGTTATTATGGTTGATGCTTGGCCTGATGACGAGCAATGGCGCGGAGATCACTTGCCCAAGTGAGTGTACCTGTCGCCATACCTTCAGCCAGGAGGTGGAGAGCTCTCTGCGTGTGGAGTGCACGCGGGGTAATATGCGTTCCATACCCGTGGACTTCCTCGACCATAAGGCGGATGTCATGATCATATCTGCACCACCGGACCGTCCTAATTACTTAACAATTGGACCTATTTTCACTCAGCCTGTACCATTCGTCAATCTAAAAGAATTGCATATAGTGCAATCAAACGTTCCATCTATAGGACAGTATTCATTTTGGGGCTTACAAAACCTAAAGGTCGTCAACCTCACCCATAACAACCTCACTAGCATTGGCGCTGACAATTTTCGTGGCCTAATTAATCTGACTGAGTTGCATCTCGGGTTCAACAACATCGAGCAGATGCCAAGTGAAACGTTCCGCCATTTGACCGCATTGAAAACTTTAAGCCTGGCTTACAATCAAATTTCCGTCTTAGTACCCCGACTCTTCCGAATGCTGGCGAAGCTATCCTACTTGGATTTAAGCTACAATCCACTAGCTGATTTAAATCCTGAAGTGTTTAAGGACATTCAACATTTACGCATATTTAAATGCAGGGGTTGCTTGCTGAGGCGAGTGAATACACAAATTTATCACTTGGTACCACATTTGGACGAATTAGATTTGGGTGAAAATCAATTTAAATATTTGACATCGGATGAGTTTATTAGTTTGAAAAAATTGAAAATGTTGAAATTGGATGGTAATCAGCTGTCAGTAATTGTGGACAACATGTTCGGTAGGAACAGGGAACTACGAGTGCTTTCGTTGGCACGCAACCGTCTAGCCCTCCTGGCGCCCGCCGCCCTCACTAATTTGACGACGCTTATGCACTTAGACATCAGCCATAATAAAATAGACAGATTTCACTTGCAAACATTCGCCCCGGTTGTCGACTCCTTGAAAACTATCAATTTTAGCGGCAACAACTTACCACTAAATGAAATCGCAATTGTTTTGCAGATCTTACCGGAAGTGCACGGAGTAGGGCTAGCCAACTTGTCTATACACGAATTACCACCAAACTTTTTCACATATAATGAACATCTTGTCGCTTTGGATATATCATGGAATAAGTTGACAGTGTTCCCGTACAAGCTGCTTACGAAGACGAAGTTTTTACAACGACTTGACATATCTAAGAACAAGCTGCACACCCTCAACGAAGAAGATCTTCAGAGACTGGAAGCGATCGCGCACGTTGATATGTCAAAAAATCACTGGCGATGCGATCAATGTTCTGCAGGTACGATGCTAGTTTTCATGACAACTACAGTTTTAAATTCAACGATTCGTCACTTAAGGTGCCATTCACCTTTAAGACTGCACGGTGTTACTTTTGGAGAGATTATATATCACAATTTGGATGCCTGTTCAACCACACACGAGGCTCAGATGAGTGTGATCGCTGGGCTGATATTACTATGCGTTGCGATATTGGCAGTAGTGACGACTGTCCTATGTTGTTCAAGGCGTCGTGCAGCTCACTATTATACAAACGAGGAGAAACGGAGAGAGCACGAACATGATCATCCTGAAGAATTACTTCGCAGAACCGAGTTAGGAAGTGTGGCTACGATCCATGCACCCTACTTGGTGAAAGGCAGCTAACATCGTGCCCCGACGCCCCCGGTGTCGAGGCGGTCACGCTTCACTCTCTCTGCCGACCCAGCCGCGACCACAAATCTTGATTCAACCTCGCTTCGGTGTCTCTCAACGAATTTGCTTCACGTGTCCAAAGAAATTATATGATACGAAGATGATTTGGTTTAAGACCAATGAACTTATCTATATCTATACCTACTTATGTTATCTTACCTTAGAAGTATTAAATTATCTGGCATAAATTAAATATAAGGGAAACATATTTTTCTATGAATAGTATTTTTAGGATAGTGTTTTGTCACCTGAAACAAGAGTACAGGACGTATAGTGTGTAAATTTAGATAGATAGTTTTCAACAATTACGAATTTCCGTAGATTGATTTAAATTATGTACATATTATATATATTATCAAAAATAGTATATATATTTCTTATCTTATAAGATAAGAACATCTTATTAGGTAATACATATTATATCTAAACAGTCCGGCAAAATTATTTTGGGAAAATATTCTATTGTAATTAAATATTTTCTTATGGCAAGAATATGTAAGACAAGACCAGTAGTTGATAAAATATGAAATTTAAATTACGATTCATCTTAGAATTTAAAAAAATAATAATTTTCTGGAAGAAATATATGCCACTTCACTAGTTATCAATATTTGCAACTAGTGTTATAAAATTTAACAGATAGTATAAAAATATTTTGTATATATTTGCGTATAATACTAACTTATGTTTGAAATTACAGTCAAATGACGCTATCTATATTGATCCTTGTATTGTTAAGAATTTGTAAATAAAATTGGATATTATAATAAAAATTATGAGATAAGTAATTAAAAAGGACAAAAATATATTAAATGTAGAAACAGCTTTCTTAAGAACTAGAATCGCTATAATTATATGCAAATAATTATTTATGAGTATACAAACATTAGATAAATAAGAACTACTCTAGGAGTCGGTTGTTATAAAAGGCCATTCAATTAATTTATTATATTATTATTTTCCAGTTCGTACGCGATCTCTTTATGTTTCATATTATTATAAATTTTCAGTTGTATTATCATAGCAATGATGGCGGCTTTTTCTTATTGTTTCTCTGAATGATAATGGGACTAGTTCCTGGCTTAACATAAGCTCCTGGACTATAAGGTAAGTAACAGTGAAAATACAAGAAGCTTTTGCCATAACTTATCATCATCGTGCATTATTGATATGTTCACAAAGCGACGTGCCAAAGTGTGCATAAAATAAATAAATATAAATAAATAAATAAATAAAAATAAAATTAAATAAAGTGACACTTCCAGATATTGGATGGCATTTTAATAAAATAAAGTATTCTATTGGCTTAGTGAGTAACCTTGACTCAGAAATTGGCAGAAGACATTTTGAAGAAATTGACAGAAATTTCACATTTTCAACAGATAGGACAGAAATATATCGATACTCAACTACTTCTTCTCAATGCTATGCATAACAGGCTTTCTCTTTTCGGATAGGATATCTATCTGTGAATTTTCATAAAATTTATATTAACATTTATATATTAACACAACATTTTTTTGGGGAGCTATTTTAGAAATTTTTACCTAATCTAAATATGTTTTTATAAAGAGGCTCGTGGTTTGTGGTATTTTATAATATTTCTATATGCAGTGTCGGTAATGAGCGTGCATGTTTTCTTTGTAGAATAGTTGATACGACGTCACAGTGGTCTAAATCTTGGACTGATTTAATCATAGAGCTGGAATATTGTTATAATTGTATTTTTGAGATATATATTGTGTTGTAAATATTTATTGGTTTAATTGTCACTGTAGACAAATTTGAAATATCGTTCTTGTTTTGCATTTCTATTCGTTTTCATTTGAAAATTAGTCTCTTTCGCTTTTTATCTCAGAATTAGGTAATTAAATTAATTTTCGTCGTTGCTTTTTTCCCTTGTAAATTTTAAATGCAACCAGCCTCAAGTTACGTCATGGACTGACAGACTGACTTTTACCACTTCAATGGTGACACATGACGACATTCCAAGTATCCAAGGCTCCTTGGACTGTAAGTAGACTACCCAAAATAAGTAGACTACCCAATACAAAACTATTTTTTGAATTTGAATAAACCAAATTCTACAATTTCCTGATATATATAGATATTTTAAAAGGATTATAAGCTTAGAAATGGATTTATTATATAATGCTGTCATCTCACGGCGTTTGAAAATTGACTTCGGATTCCGATTCAGGGCAATGATCACTGGTGGATTGGATGAATTTTTTATACTTTTTTCATATCTCTAGTCGAATATTGTCATCTGTCATTATATTTAAATGGACTACTTAGAGGGGCTAATATTTTAATCTTTCATATCTGACTGACTTTTTTATGGCAAAACAAAACCATAAAACCTAGTTTGTTCTATCTCCATTGGAATTTCGGAAAATTCATTCATTGTGTTCCTTTACACTCCCCAAAGAACCTACTTACATCGCGTTTTTTCGTCTACGCGTTATCTGTCAGTCGCCCAGTATTTGTTTATTGTATAATTCGACTCTAAAAACCTTCTTTGAATTATTATATTAAAACTTGTTATCTTAAAAATAAGCCTTCAGTATACTTTAGACATTATTCGATTTATTTATAACAGCTTTTTTTTCCAAAATATCCTAGATATTTCCAGATATTAAGTAAAGATCAATAATTCAATTACATTTAATCAATCCATATCAAATATTCTTTAAGCGTGTTCACTTAACAACTAACAAACTTCAAATATCAACCCAAAAATAACTTACAACAAGAACAGACTATAGAGGTCACGTGTCAAGGTGAAAATGTTGATGCGAGATAAATCAAAATCCTATAAAAAATTAAATTCAATATCTCGAAGTGAAACTTTTTCATATAATAAGTTTTTTCTTTGATTAATAACGCGAGTAAGAGGAAAATTCTTATATTAACTATATACGTGTTTAATTGTGGGCTAATGAGAGCCTATCGCATAGACTACATTATTTCTGAAAATAAAGGTTAAACATATGTAAAGTTTAACTAAATTAGTTATGGGTAAGCTTATAATAATATAAATGTAGGCCAAATGTCATAATCATTCTTAATAAATTTTATTTATTTGTTTAACTAAGATTACTACTCTTTCTACAGCATACTTGCTATATTTTCTGTCTTTTTCTCTGTATTTTTATATAATTTAAAATGTAATTGTAATAATTAATTACCATATAAAATTTGAACTATCAGGATTTAAATTCCATCGAAACCTGATATCAAATTCTTATATGGACGCCAGTCTAATTAAACACACCCAAACAGAAGTGAGAAACTATTTAAAAATTATATCGTTATAATTTTTGTAAAATTAGTTCTTTTATTATTAGAGATTACTTTAAACAATAATTCTTGAGAAAATCTCGCAGTAGATATAGTCGATAATAAATTTATAAATTTGCTTATGATAATGTTCCTTATTTAATGACCATATCGTTTCATTTAATTATTATTTGCTTCATTTAGGTTAGTTGTCGGTATTTATAATTATATTATTTTTAAAGCTTATTAAGCATAAAAATATATATTTAGGTATTGTATTCTCTATTTCTCTACGGGCAATACATATAGATTTTATATATTTTAAGTATTATATTAAATATGAAAATTGGTTTTTAATAATTAACGGGACGTTTGCAAGGCTAACATAATATAAATATTATAATTACATTTATTTATTACACATATATTTCAATTGGAATAGTTTTTGATATCTTAATTTAAAAAAAAATATTTACAATTGTTTTTAAAATATTTTGTATAATTTTTATCATTTACTATTTACTATATTATCATCTTATATGATGATGTATTAAAATGCTTATAATTATATCGTTTAAGTTAAATTATTGTTGCATTTAGCTTTCGCTCTGTATTATATTACTTGTCCATATTCTTTTTATATAAGTTTATGCTTAATATATTTAAATCCCTATAAAATACCGTTTCAAAATAAATGTAGGTTTCCCCAACGAATAATATGTTTTATATTTCTCTTAAGTGATATCTCCCCGTGCGGTGTCCGGGACCGGAATAGCAGCAACGCGGTCATTTCGCGTGTCGTGAGAGGCGATTCAAGATGAATAAAGTCCGGTAATATATTAATATTGGAGGCTTAAAATAAACCATCTACAAGAAATCAATGCTTATGCTAAAACCGTAGAGGCTTTAATATCTAAATACACATGTCCACGTTTTTTATTAGTATTTAATTTACATTTCTTTTCTCACTTATATTAATTAATTAAATTCATATAATTGAATATTCCCATAATATTTTTGGGGCGATTTAAAAAATTATATTATAATAATTAAATTTTTCATATTCAAGTTAATATTACAATTATCATCAAATTATTGCCATAACATTTACCTTACTTACATAATTTAATTATTTTTATTTAAACAGTATTAATTATATTCTATGTTAATTATGACCATGTATATTTTTTTGTTTTGTCGCAATTTTTTAATTAATTTAAATTTATTCTCTGGTTAGCATTCCACATTTCCAAAATTTATCGTATTACTGGACTTTATAAAATTGTATTATTATTGATATTATTTGTAAATTTGACGTTACATATACAAAAGTGAGCCACAAGGGATACAGTAGTTTATGTATAGGTTTTTAAATATCTTATAGATTTTCCGCTTCAAATTAGGTAGAAATAAATAAATTAAGTTAATATTTTATTTTATTTAAAAATGTTCATTCATTCAATTTAATCAGCAAAAGTGCATTAGAAATGAAGTTGTTACGATGCGGCAAAATTTATATTTATTTTTCGAATAACGTTTTGGTGAACATGCGATAAAGTGATTAATTCCTTTACTTATTGTTTCCTTGTGAGTCTTAATTTAGGTTAAAAATTATACGAAATATATTTAATTTGGATTCTTTTGTGCTTATAATAAGTTTATTTTTGTATTTTTTTGAGTTTATGGTTTGAATTTTGTGTGATATTTTTCGATTTGAATTTCGCTTGCTTTTAATAAATACAATATATATTTATATTTAGGCTACATTATTTTTTATTATATGTTACATATACATAACAATTGTCGATAACTTAATAACGATAATATAATAAATAAGTAACTAAAATAACAAGAAGAATATAACCATAGCTTAAGACATAAATAATAAAATACAAAAACAATATAACTAGTAATAATGAAGGGCGTGTTTGAAACGCTTTGGTTTCACTGTAAGGACGACACCAATTGAGTAGCTGTAAATAGACCATATTATAACCATAGTAATATCTAAAATTATAATAATATAACAATAGGAAAAGATACGAAATTTTCACTGGAAACCTATACTATATAGAAGGTTTTAGACAAAATCTCGATCATCAATCGTAATCGTAATATCTGTTCAGTGTCCGTAACATTTTGAGAAAAAACGAAAAGATGAAATAAATGGATTTATATCGAAACACAATTGGCAAAAAATATTTTTGTATTTTTTTTACATTTTTTTTACATTAAACATATAACTTTTCCAAATTCAATGTCGCATTTCACCTCATTCATCCCAACACCAGACAAACACCTAACACTACTCAAAAATGCAATGAACCTTCATTTAAAAGAAATCTCACTTTTATTTTAATTTATTATTAATTTCATTTAAAATATATGAAAATTTTTTCTCAATTTGGGTGGAATATAGCTAGCTATAGTTCTTTTGTATGATAACTTTTCATATAGATATTAAGTGGAATCATGGCATACAACGTGTCTTAAACAAAACCAGGGGATTTCTTTGCTATTGGTGAAGCGATTTACGCAAAGATATGTAGTCTACTGCAATTGCTTCTGTACATAATATATATATAAATGCAGAAATCAAGATAAAAATACAAACATTTTTTTAAATGTCTGTTTGTGTCTAATGATATTCGGTTTTTGTAATTTATGAAAATTTTATTATATATTTCTTTGCTTATGATTCTCAAAGTAGTTTTATGTCGCTATTTATTAACATTTAGGCCTTGTTTTTGTTTATTATGATTATTATAGTAGGTTATTTATAATATAATAATATAATATAGAGTTTGTGTCTCTTTAGATACAAATACATATAAATTTAATATATTTCCTATTTCTCTTATATTCGTACGACCTCTCTTTCCTATTTGTATGTTTTTTTTATAATAATTCAAAAAAGGTATACATACATAAATGTTCTTAACATTTAATATGTATTCTATTTTCTAATTTTATCATGACGATTTTACTTAGTCCTTTCTACCTTTAAATACTATTTTTTTTATGTTTCATATTAGATTTCAATTGTTTAATAACGCTACGACACCACATTACCTTCAACAATCATATTTTATTTTAATCGTGATAGTCGCCGGTCATCATTATTTGACTAACTGTGTGATAGTCTTACATATCTTATCCTTTAAATTATATGAAAGTAGTATTTATAAGTTCACAGCGACTAAACCTGTGTACTGTACTGTAGTTCGTGAAAATTCAATAGTAGTTAAGAAAGAATGCGCAAAAGCGCTTTATTAGCTTAGTAATATTTATATATTATTAGTTCTCTTCGAAATTTCTCATCACGATCGCGAAGTATCAAATTTGATTACCAATATTACTCATATTACCGATGATTACCATATAATTACCAAAAACGGCGATCTAGATAACGTAGTCGAAACCAGAACTAAGAATATATAAAGCGTATTTTTAATCACAGCATGTAATCGTAGGATAATAAAATTATAATTTCTCATTTTGAATGAGTGAAGATAAATTCATGACGTTTCGTTTTTGAGTCAGGTGCACCTATCTGAGTACACGGTTGTAAAATAAATAAATAAATAGAAGCTTAAAAATTGAAATTAAAAATTATTATATACGTCCGTTGTATTATCGATGTACTGAATTACTATTTATTTGGATTTTTATTGAAAACAAAAAAAAGTTCTGAAATAGTTTGAATATTTAATATTTTATTGATTCTAGAGGAAAGGTTTTTGTAAGTCTATACAAATTTCTTCCGGAAATTCTTTGTAAGCACTCAACTTTAGTATTAAGATCACATTACATATATGTGTTAGATGTAACAGTATTATATATAAATACATATATGACATGCGTATTGATGGCGAAACGAATTGACTGCTAATTATTTAATGGTATGATGGCAAAGTACTATAAGGTTCGACTGATATGAAAATTTTATATATAATAGTGGATATAAAAATCAGTATTAAATGTATTGTAATTAGTGTGGTGGTTGCGTGATTTCTGGTTACAATACAATACAATACAATACGAAACAATATTTATTATAGTTATTATATGATTTTCACATTTCTAAATTGCGTTACTACTCTTCTAATGCGGTCTGAAGTAATTATTTAATTATACTAAGATATCCGTAACTATTATTCTCAAAAAATATTTTAAAATTTTACTTCTTGGTTACCAGCTTATGTTTTCATTTAATTTAACCATAAATCAGATAACATGAGTTAAAACGTGTAAACACTAGATTTTATAAACATTGATTCACTAATACGGATTACAATAACAATTATAAAATCAAATTAAAGACTAACGAAGGCGAAGAAAAAAAGAGTTAATTTTGGCTGAAAATAACGAACTAAGTGTCTTTATACCGAGTGCCGTAGAATTCAATCATGCCTCAGTATAAAAGAGGTCTAGTGTATACACGAAATAACATAGTGTGTTTATATACATTTATATCGCATCGTAGCTTAAATATTGCCCTTATGTGATATGAATCCGTCTCTAGTGGTTCAAAGTTAACATGTCGATATTTCTTCATATTAACCATTATAATTTTGCGAATCGTTTAAGCTACAAGCGATGGACACGACTCAAACTTACGTACATAATAAGTATATATGAAGTGAACCAAATAGCTTTACATCGATATGAACATGTACTCCGGCAACGAGCTTTCAGGAGTAAATCAAGAGCTGAACAATATTTCAAGCCAACAATTTATAGTCTGTGACTGACTTTTCGGACGTCAGGCGTGTCAGTGTACGTTTATACATGTGTTGAACTAATGGCGGATGCATTCCCGCCAAAAAATAGCTGTGAGTTCAAATCGTAAAAATATTGAATTAGCTTAAAAATGACGAAAGAAATGTCTATATATATTTCTCTTTCTAATTTACTAAACAAATCCTACTATACTACTAACATTTTAAATATTATTTGTTACATTGTTCCCATTTCACGCAAAAAATAACTGAACGAATTTCGATGAAACATTACAGTAATGAAGCTTATTCATCAGAATCGCCCTTAGGCTGCAATTTATTTTTAAAAAAGTATAATTTATCTGTAATACAATATTAAATACAAGCGGACGGGGCTGCGTTTGGGTCGCTGCTAATGTTGTAAAATTCACGAAATGAACAAGAAATTTATGGGAAACGTATCTGTTATAGATCGCTCCAGTTGTTTCCTTGGAATATGAAAATAATAATACAGTAAATTATTATATATCAAGACTATGCGAGTAATTACGATGAACGAAAAGCTCTCATTCGATTTCTTTTATTTTTCTATATAAGTTTCCTGTTCTATACAAATTTTTATAAGGTATTTTGTTTGAATTGCGTGAAGTCACACAATTTTGGAAACCTAATTTAAGAAAAACATCCAAAGTTTAATATTCTGAACTCTAAGAAATATGCAATTTTTTTTATTTAAAGCGAAGTGAATTCCACCTAAGGTTTGCAAAATAATATTTTAAAAAAGGCTGTAATATCTAATTGAAATAAAACCCACTGTAAAAAGATTATTCAAGATGTAAGTAAGTTAACTAAAAAAAGTATGAAAAAGTTATATAAAATGTGGCATATTATTACGAAATAGTATTTAACTGTCACTCTGTAACTAAAATGTATGCTAACAAATATTTTTACACATGTGACGCAAAATTTAAAGTTTACATCGCTTTTATATATTATTTATTATTTATATTATTATATCCACGTGTTAACTTATCCATGATACTGTGTAGTTAGGCCCTCTTTACCTGAAAGATTTGTATTGGTTCTATATTTATTTTATTATGGATGTGTCGACTACGAAGGCTAAGTTTGAATGAGATAGATGAGAAAATGAAAACAAAAACAGGAGCTTTGAACAAAATTTTTAAAAAATCATATGTTATAATGCAATTATGGAGTTACGTATAATTGTTTATCAATATCAACTTTAAGAAAATATTCGGAGCCATATTTTTCATAAATCGTTCCAAAAAACAACACTTAAAAAAATATTATTAATTGTTGTAAATTAAATTAACCAAATGAATTTTGACATTTTAAGTAATTTTTTTTTAAATAAATTCTTCTTTAGAAAGATCTAGACGTTATACATAATATTATAAAATTTTCATTATTTTTATTTTAATCACTTTCGTGGTCGACCATTCCCTAATGTAAACCCAGTTTTACTGACTATTCAAAATTTGCACGTAGTATGAATCAGCAAGCACTAACTATGCTAAATTACCCTGTAATTATATACATATATGCATGTCCTGTACACGAGGATTTTGGGGAACTAATTTTAAGATAATTTTACTCTGAATACGTATGATGATTTCATATAAATTACTTGGAATATATATATATATATATATATAATTTTAAACAGAAATGGACCTACAATGTAAAATATAGTGTTTTACTAAGTAATAATAAACATTATTTTGAAAAATTAACATAAAATGATTGTCTGTAATATTTTAAACTGTTATTTATTAAAATTGGTTGTAAAATGAAAAATAACTATTATTATATAATAACAATAATATATAAACTTAATTACATATATATGAATACTCGTTATGCATTAATGTGTTTATCTCGTGTACTAACTAACCCTTATACAATGTGTCTAGGATGTAATCCTATAATATAGCTGCTGTTTGGAAATATTGGTGTTTTTTATTTATAATTCCTAATAGATAAAAAAATTAGCGTCTTTTAGAAGGTATGTAGAGGGAACATGGGAACCTGGTGTTAACATGTTCATTCCCCTTAAAACAATTCTTTTGTTCACTGTCCACGCTTTGTCTCGTTACTAGAGAGAGTAAATGAGAAAATATTAATACACTTGTAGATATGTAGAAGACAAGTTTTTTTTGAATTCTCAAACATTCTCTTTATTCAGCCAACTTCAATATATAAAAAAGTTTTTAAATGGATCCAAGGGAAAAGAACAATTAAATAGATTTTTATAACTGACGCTCCTGTAGCTCAGTTGCATCTCAGACGTGGTATGTGGAATAAAAAATATATTTAGCTTTTATTTCCGACTTCGCTCCCATATTTAAATAAAAATAGTAAAAATTATGTATGACACAAATTTCCATTAATCTGAATGAAGCTATAATTGTTTTTTAAGCTTCACGCTATATCCCGCACATAGAGGGTAGGCAACCTGGGGGCACGGAACCTGAGAATCTAGTGTTAAGAAACCTTTCCTTTTAAAATACTTCCATTCCATACTTTCCGATGAGTTCTAGAGGTAAAGCGTGTTGACTAGCGCTCGCTATCATATTGAATGAAATTAAAATATTACATATTTCATTTTTTCGACTGGGACTTAAACCAATAATATATGCGATTAGCAAGTCATACAGCTATAGATCCTCTTGTGTACCACAAATCACGTAGTTGTTCCCAATTATAAAGTCATATGAAACAGTATGCTCTAGTGGCACAGTGGTGAAGTAACTGACTGAAGACGTGATGGATGTGGGATCGATTCTAATTTATTGCGATTGCCAATTAGTGTATGTAAGTTATCAATTCCCAGGTCAGACAGATCAAGTGGGTTATCAAGTTCCACCATTAGACATGCAATGTTTCGATATTGGCAGAGTAGAGATCGTTCCGTTTTTAAAATGTATTTTTAAAAAATTTTCAAGGCATTGAGTGCTTAGTGGAGAAACTCAACGCCAGACTTGTTGCCTTGGTGCAAGAGCAAAGGAATGAATTTTTTATTAAAAAACAATTAGCTGGACATTAAATTTTGGCTAACTCGTAAGCTGATAACATTTTTAATTACAAACATAAAATTATAAAGTGAGACATAGTCATTGTGATACTTTTATTTTGGTTTATACATAACAACGCAATATGCATATATTTAGTATGCACATTTTAGTATATATAGATAAGTGTTATGATATGATAACGACGACGGCTGTGGTTGCGGCTGCGGCGGCGGCGGCGTTGGTTGTGATGGTGATGGTGATGGTGATGGTGATGGTGATGATGATGATGACGATAGTGGTGGTGATGGTTTTTAAACCTTTCACCATCCCGTCCATAAATGGTAAAAATAAATGTGTGCATGTCCGTCGGTCCGTGTCCGCTTGTCCCGAACGTCGCTATCGTGGTTTCGTATATATGTGAGGTGTCGACGAGCCGTACGAATGTCCGGTCAGTTGACCTTCCTCCGGCGGCAAACCACCAACACAGTGTCGGTCGACGAGCGCGCGCGTGCGTGATGTTTGTTGTGTGTGGGTCTGGCTCGCGGTCTAGTGATCCATTTTCTCTTCAATCAATTTGTGAGAGTTTTTGGGTCGCAGTCGTGTCCGTCTCGCGCCGCAACGCCGCACGATTTGCGTTGTTCGTATTTCAATTTTGAATACGCTGTGCACACACGTGTTCACATATTGTTCAGCGATCGTTCGAATACCAATTGTGTGCAGAGGTCTCTGGTACACCATCCGTGAAGGCGTGCTTCACTCTTTACTAGACTTGCGACCAGATGATGTCGAGTGCGTCGTCGTCGTCCTTGTCGTGGAGAGAGTGTGCGCGGTCGTTCTCCGCTAAAATAATGCGGTCGGACGCGGAATATGGGGACGGACGTCGTGTGTGGCGGTCGGTGCGGCTCTGCGCTAGCGCGTATTGCGTGTACCGCTGCTCACAGACTTACGTCCCCAGCGTCTGTAGTGTCTGTGATCGCGCCGTCAGTGGTGTACTACTCCGCATGCTCATGCGGTTGTGTATGCCGCGCGGCGTCGATCGTCAGAACACAAAGTCGGATCACAACCAACACTAAATACACAGTGCGGTTGGATTTGACGACATTTTTCGTGACACGTTTCAAACAGATTCAAAAACGTGATGTTATCTTTCGTGTCGGTCTTTACCGATCGGCATGGAGATCTCGTCGCAAACCACTACCCTGGACGGTGGATCATTTGGCTCGCGGGTCCTCCTCCTGAGGGCCGGCAGCATAAAAACTATTGGCACACTGTACGCTCTCACGCGTGCAAATGGCGGTTCCGTCGAGTGCGAGCGCCGCAGCTCGCTATCGCGGTCCGCTCAAATATGTGACCGACGACTACCTATATGTAGCCGCCGCTTCGCAACACACACTTTTTGCGAACGTGAACGTGTGCAGTCTCGCCGCCGCTAATCCGGCGGAGGGGCGCGCTCGTTCCCGACGGAGGAGGCGCGATCCGTACTCTCCTGTACCCTTCGATGATAAACTATCGAGTCAAGGGGTCCGCGGGTGTTGAACGCGATCCGCGTCGATTCCGGCGTGTGCGCGCGCGCACGGACAGGGATCTGTCTTTGCGTGTCGTCACGCTCGCGTGGAGTGAGTTTGCTTACGCTCAGCCCTAAGTGGGTGGCTAAATATTACCGCAAGACCGATAGCGAACAAGTACCGTGAGGGAAAGTTGAAAAGAACTTTGAAGAGAGAGTTCAAGAGTACGTGAAACCGTCCAGGGGTAAACCTGCGAAACTCGAATGAACGAACGGAGAGATTCACAGTCATCCGGCGGCGTACGGGCGTGCGCCTCGATGCGGCGCACCGTCACTCGCGTGGCGTTCTAGCGACGCACGGGTCGCGTTCGTCGACGTCCGCCGGCGGCGTGCGCTTCTCTCTTAGTAATAATCTCGCGACCCGTTCGACGTCGGCCTAAGCGCCGTCCGGGAGCCCCGATGTGTCGTCTCAACGGCGACGCCCCGGGACCGTGGCGGACCGCCGGCCGGCTATCGGACGGTATTTACGACAAATACGATTCGCGCACGCGCCTCGCGCGCGTCCGGCCCGACGCAAGCTCTAACGTCGTCCTCCGACGTCCTGCCCGAGCGCGGACGTTGGAGCGGCGTTGCTGTCGTCGCCGCCGTGATGTCTCGGACCGTGCGCGTGTCAGTCTGCGATGATTCATTTTCGGGCACTCGCAGGACCCGTCTTGAAACACGGACCAAGGAGTTTAGCATGTGTGCGAGTCATCGAGTTTATATCGAAAATAATTCACAAAACTGAAAGGCGCAACGAAAGTGAAGGCGCGCGCTCGTCGCGCGCTCAGGGAGGATGGAGCGTCGGTCGACCGATCTCCCGCACTCCCGAGGCGTCTTGTTTCCAATCCGAGAATGCAGGCGCGCTCTGAGCACAGATGCTGGGACCCGAAAGATGGTGAACTATGCCTGGTCAGGTCGAAGTCAGGGGAAACCTTGATGGAGGACCGTAGCGATTCTGACGTGCAAATCGATCGTCGGAACTGGGTATAGGGGCGAAAGACTAATCGAACCTGAATCGAAACTGGCACGGACAAGGGGAATCCGACTGTCTAATTAAAACAAAGCATAGCGATGGCCCTCGCGGGTGTTGACGCAATGTGATTTCTGCCCAATGCTCTGAATGTCAACGTGAAGAAATTCAAGCAAGCGCCGTATTCAAGTACGCATAGGGACTGCAAAAGCACGGCCTATCGATCCTTTAGTATAAAGAGTTTTTAGCAAGAGGTGCCAGAAAAGTTACCAAGCGTTCATAGCGACGTTGCTTTTTGATCCTTCGATGTCGGCTCTTCCTATCGACCGTCGTGAGACACGTTAGTTTTACCCTACTGATGGCTCGTCGTTGCGATAGTAATACTGCTCACTAAGAGAGGAAACCGCAGTTTCGGACATTTGGTTCATGCACTCGGCCGAGCGGCCGGTGGTGCGAAGCTACCATCCGCAGGATTATGCCTGAACGCCTCTAAGGCCGAAGCTAGTCTAGCCGAATCCGGCATGAATACGCTCACTGTAGAGCCCCGAGAGTCGGGAGGCTCCAAACAATGTGACTTTACTAGTCGCACTTTACTCGTAAGGTGCGACGTCGAAGCTCCATTTAGAACACGGCGATCGGTGCGAGCGGTCTTAACACGTGCACCACGGCGCCGAAGTTTCGGATGGGACTCAGTTTGATGTCGGGGCTCGGAATAGTCTGTAGACGACTTACGTTCCTGGCGGGGTGTTGTGCTCGGTAGAGCAGCGTCGTGCTGCGATCTGTTGAGACTCAGCCCTACGCCACGTGATTCGTCCGAGGACGTGTCGTGTCGCGGCGGTCGCGCGCACTCGTGCGACCACCGCGGCGACCAAAACACTACCGGAGTCGGCAAAATTACATTACACGAACGACCCCGAATTTGATTGTGCCACCGACTGCCCCTCAATACACGAACAATACACGAACAATACACGAACAACACCTCACTATACATACAACTTATACTCTAACTTTATCCGTCGTCGTTCCTCACTTGACCAAAATTTTCTTTTCCACAAGAAATTTTCTTTTTCTTTTTCAAAAAGAGAATCCAAAACCATCATGTGTACAACCACATACTGTTCCAAAGCGCCACGCTAATTTTATACTTTACAATTTTTTATGATAATATAAAAAAAAAAGGAAAACCAAATGAAGATGAAATCGTAAATCGATGCGTGCCAACGTTTGTAATGGCTGTATTACCATAAACAGCGGGTTATGGTCCTTTAAATAATGCTATAAAGTAAATAGAATATATAGCTTCACGCGTTTAAGATATATTTTACTTGGTTGAACGTACCATAGAAAACCTTTTTCTTAAAACTATAGTTTCTAATATACATTTTGCTCAATTTTCTAGACATTACGTTATTGAGTGGCGCTTTGTCTGTCAAAGTGAGGAAACGAAGCTAATCTAAAAATAAACCATTTTTAGAATGTATAATCCTGTAGATTATTATTATGTCAAAAAAGTGAATTGAAATATAAATTATGAGTTAAGGGGACTTAACTTTCACTTTCACACACACAGGTTATCATAATCATCCCAGCCTTTTATACTGTTGGGCTGATGTTTTGTCAACAATGAAATCATCATAATCATCATCATCATCACCATCACTATCAGCCTTTCACCGTACACTGCTGGACCTTGTTCAGCAGTGTACTCTTCGCATCCAGCTGCCGCTAGCCGCTCGGCGTATGTCATCACTCCACCCAGGTGGGGGACGTCACAAATTACGGTTATTTATCGCAGAATCGATAAAATTGTCTCAACCCTTTATCATTTACCCGAGCACCATATATATTAATCCTGATTTTTATATTTTTACATAACTATCTCTTTATTTATATAATATGTATATAATATACGTATATTATCCAAAAAGTACATAAACTTTCTGGTGCGGCAGGATGTCTCATGATCGAGAGCTATTACGTAACGTCGTCCTAGCTGTCAATAACACTAGACCGATAGTATAACAAACAACTTTTGTTCACTCTCCATATGTGTATATACATATACGTATGTAAACGCTACAAACGTTTAACATATTATATAAGTTTAGAGATAAAATCAGATAAATAGATCAAATTGCTATACTGAGTAGTAGTGGCTTTCAGGATCTGTGCAGAGAGAGAGGTAAGCTAGTATAAAGACGGTGCGTTCCTCACTTTCTACCGAATTCTCAAGGCATTGCGTGTTATGTGGCGGAATTCAACGCCGCACTTTGCATCGTTACCAGAGAGAAGAAATTAAAATATTACATAATTCATTCCCCTGAGTAGGAATTGCATCCAACCTAGGCCGTCATGTTTACAGTCGCACGTTTGTGCCTCTGCGCCATCACAGTGCTTTAGGTATTTAAATAAAAAGAAATAAAAGTTACATAAAGCAAAGCTCTTATTTTTCGCGCTGATACTACTAAGTATAATGGTTGAACTAGCTATAATGGTTAAATTTAAGCGCCAACTGTCAATATATTTATTTTTAGTGTTATTACATTTTATCATAGAACGCGATATGTTACGAAATTTCACAGCCCTTAGAGACCCAGCGACCCGGTTGTATCTACAATAAATGATTGAAACAAAATATGTACATTTATATGATCAAAATTATTTTTGAGGTCCTCGTGGCATAATCTATATAACTCAATAAAATATGATAATAAAATACAAATAACTAACTAAACAGGCTTTGACGAATCAATTCATAAGTTGTTACAACACACTAATAATGGCAATCGGGTAAACATTCATTACCGCGCTCTGTTACGAGTGTGACGTTGAGTTCCGCCTCTCAACACGCCATATCTGTTGAATTTGGGACGAAAGTGAAAAACAGAATGTAATTGACACTTGGTTCTAAATGGACACCACGATATGCGGGAAAAATGTAAAGCTAAAAAAAAATACTACGTATTTATACTATCAAAACAACATCTCAACAAATCGTGGCACAGGGGCACAAGCGTGCAATTGTGAACGCGACAAGTTGTAGGTTCGATTCCCACTCGGGAAAATGAAATATTTACTATTTTCACTATCTCGCCCTGGTGGAGGTAACGAGGCTACTCGCGGCATTGACTTTCTCATATGCCTCCAGAATTCGGCGGAAGGTGAAACACGGTACGGTCTTAGTGGTAACGGAGTGTCACAACACTAGGTTCCCATGTCCCCTCTGCCTATTGCTATATCCAGGATATAGAGTGAAGCTACAAAGAAAAAAAGAATGGCATCTGATATTCACTAGTTCAGATGAAATATTATTATAATAACTAATATATTATACAGTTATCTTTCCACGCTATCAGATAGATAAAAATTATAAATGCGCTATAAACGTATCCAACTCTATTTTCCGCCTTAACATAATATTAATATTTTTGTAAATGTTACCCATTTAATTTTACTTTTAATTTTGTTAACCGATTTTAAATAATGAGGAGGTCCTAAATTTGACACTGAAATTATTAATGTGATAGCTAGATTTATATACTTTTATATAAATTTATATGATAGCCAATATTATGATATTGAAAACCGTGCCTGTTGGTATCAGTTAAGTAGTATATTTATTTATAAAGGGGTCCTCGTCTAAATATTTAAGTATAAAAAAGTAAAATAAAATGTTACACTACAAAGATTTTTTAAAGATAGTTTTTTTGGAAAGGATTTCAAGAGACGTGGGTTAAAATCCCATTATCATTAGAATAAATAATTTTCTTTTCTGAGCGTGAAATAACACTATAATATATAAAGATTGATACGATCATTTAATTCCAACATGTATTTATTTTTTTCACAAAAGAAAAAACTAAAAGAAGAATAAAAAGCCGACTTCACTCGGGTCCCATAATCATAACCTGACGAAACGCTCATCAAACTATCCTTGAAGTGCTTCCTTTCCAATAAAAAATAACTATTGCAATCGGTTGACGACATATTAAGTTACTTGTCCATTTAAATGCTCAACACATCACATACTTAATGCAAATTTAGGACTTATGTGATTTTATCATTGATAATATTATTAGAAATGGAGTAAATTAAGATGGCACCACAAGAGAAGCACGAGCTTTCAAATGAAAAAAAAATCATCAAAATAGGTTCACCCAGTCAAAAGTTATGAGGTAACAAACAATAAAATACAGTTGAATAGCCTCCTCCATTAACAGAAGTGGCTTGAAAAGCATAAAAAACACTACAATCTTCTTCATAATATACTGTTTTTGGTAAAAATTTAATTAAATCAGCTTCACGCTGTATCCCGCAAACAGCAGGGTAGGCAGGGGGAACCTAGTGTTATCACACTATACTGTGTATTCTGGAGGCATTGTGTATTGAGTGGCAGAACTGAACGCCGCGCTTCGTCTCGATACTAGAGAGAAGAAATTACAATATAAATTTAAATAAATATTTTATTTCTTAGAGTCGGGATCGAACCTACAACCAGCCGACTTTGTGCCTCTGCGCCACGACTGGCCTCAGTGTTTCGTAATTTTCTACAATTATTACTTTTGCCGAAACCTGTAACCCACATTCTTTTTGATCCACAAAGACTTTATGTTTACATACAACATAGAAGTGCTCTAAGCGCATTATAACGATAGTACAAGAACGGTAGAACTTTTTGACTCCAGTGTTTGTTAAGGTCGGTCGAGGAGGGCCTGTCATGTTTACTGACGCATTAAAAATATAGCCTTCGATGTGTCTAAACATAATTCTTAGATCGAATAAACTACTTGTTTTTTTTTATTTGTTGAAAGGAAGAGAGAGATGAGTCACTTAAGATATAGAAAAATATTTTTAGGAAATGTATGAAAATTTTAACATTAAAATATTGTGAAAACTAGAAAATTAATTAAATTAATTCAAATACTAGATTCCCTGTGATTTTTTCTTCCTTGCTATATGTAGGATACTGGCAGGCGTAAGGCTAAAAGAAGAAAAAAAAATGTATAGTCTAAAAAAAAAGGAAACATCTATGTTTTACTAAACATTATAGATTTTTTAAACTGAAGAAGAAAATTGAAAAAGACATTTAGATTTAGACTTTGTATACCTCACACCACTGTACTGCAATATCAGCTATATCTCAAAAATTAAACGGAATGTGAAAAACGCGTATACTGTTAAATGATGACGGAGATGAATCAGACTAAACAAAGTATTTTCTTAGTAAAATTCGAAACTCAACCTTGTGTTTACAAAATTATAACTTTATAATGCTTACGATGTGAACAAACAAACACCTGAGAATGTGTTACGTGCATGCAATATGGTAAACAGAATCAAAACTTTCCCATATCATTCGATATATCAAGTTACGTTGCCGAAACATCCGTTAAAATGAACGGCAAGCAAAGGTTTTTTTTTAACATTTCGCTGTATCCCGCATAAAGTGAGACATTTACGTTGACCAGTTCCACCGACCTCTGGGGGAATTTCGCGTTGACTGGCAGAACTCAATGCCACGCCTTGCCTCCGTACCAGAGTGACAAAATAAAAATATTTTATTTCCTTGAGTGGGAGTCGAACTCACTGCCAGTCGCATTTAGTGTTACACGCTTGTGCCCCTGCGCCACGAATATAAATAACGATAACAAATATTTTCTAAAAAAGTATTTTTCTTTCACAAGTATGAAATAACTCTTCAAAAATATTAAAAATAAATTATATATAGGACGACACTGCAAATTTATTTAATAGATATTCCTCCAGGAATACACATCTTTCAATAAAATGTGACAGTTAATTTTAACAATCGGTCCTCCAGCAACTCCAAAATAGTTTTTGACACATTGATACGCGATAACGACAGAACTAGAAATAGTGGGTTTTATAACGATCGCTTCAGACATGAATTGTAAGAATTTGTTTCATTAATATTTTATATTTTTATCTGTCAACGTCATCAAAGACACAAAACTACACTACCTTCAAAATGGGGAAACAAAAGTATTTTTTTAGCTTCACACTATATCCACGTTACGCTTCTTTCTTATGAACCAGATATAAAAAATTAATGTGGGAATCGAACTCATAACCATCGCGTTACAGTCACACGTTTGCGCGCCATGATGACCTCAAAGAATTAATGATATAATTAATAAATAATTAAATTGTCTAAATTAATGTAATCAAGACTTTCTGTAGTACGTATATGAAACCTTTAATTTATTCATATAAAAAGTATATAACATGACATGACACACTTAATGTCAAACTATCATTATGTAAATCATATTCATAAATAATGTTCAAATACATTACACGTCTACGTAAACCATTTCCTAGATTACTCCAAATTCGAACCAGTACTGACCCTTGTGCTCCGGACCCCCCGGAACAAGAATGCTGTATTCCCTGCCAACCTTGTCCCCAATACCCACCATTCTATTGCTGTCCTAGAACTAAATATGATGTAAATTTCATATATGTAAACGATAAACCACCTGATACTACTTTAAAAGATTTTGTCGATAGAGCCTCTCAAACGCTTTTCTGGACTGAAATAGCAAGAGGTACGTTGGCTGTATGTTGTAAAATAGTATATGAATTTAAATGGGGAATATTTTTAGCTTCATGTTGTATTCCACATTTAGCATAGTATTCCACACTTAGCAGGGAACCTGGGAACCTACTGTCACCACACTCCTCAAGTTCCTCAGAATTCATTAGGTATTTCATGATGAGTGGAACGCCGCCTTCGTTACCTGAGCGAAGAAATAAAAAACTTATTAGTTTTCTTGAGTGAGAATCGAATCTACAACCTGTCGCGTTTAGAGTAGCACGCGTGTTCCCTAGCGCCACGCCTGGCTTCAAATGATTTTTTTGCAATAAATAAATAAATAAAATTGAAATTATTTATTTCAGATTGATATCCGTATAGTGTGTGATAGTATTTTATTGTGCTTTTCTTATGAAGTAGGGCATCCTAGTGTTAAGACACTCTGTTTCTCAATTTACGTTATTTTTTTTTTCGAGGCACTGCGTGTTATTGGCGGAACTTAAAGTCGAGCTTTTTACTTTTGTGCCAAAGAGAAGCAAGTGAAAATAAATAATAATTCATTCCCTCAAGTTGGGATCGAACCCACATTCGTCACGTTACAGTAATACTCTGCATCTGCGCTACGACGGCCTAAAAGTTATTATGAATTGTATTTTATTACTTCAATTTTTCTCTCTATCATAGGCTTTGCCGTAACACTAGGTCACCTGTTCAAAGAGCCAGCTACAATAAACTATCCTTTTGAAAAGGGTCCCATATCTCCAAGATTTAGAGGAGAGCATGCCTTAAGAAGATATCCTTCTGGAGAAGAAAGATGTATAGCGTGCAAGCTTTGCGAGGCTTTTTGTCCAGCTCAAGCTATTACTATAGAAGCAGAAGAACGTAAAGATGGTTCTAGAAGGGCTGTCAGATACGATATAGATCTTACGAAGTGCATTTTCTGTGGATACTGCCAAGAGGCTTGCCCAGTCGATGCCATAGTAGAGGGCCCAAATTTTGAATATTCCACAGAGACTCACGAAGAATTGCTTTATAATAAGGAGAAGCTCTTAAGTAATGGTGATCGGTGGGAACCTGAAATCGTGAGTAACATTAGAGATAATCATTTGTATCGTTAGTTTCAAAACTAATTCCCGTTCGAAGAAAATCTAAATATTGTGTAAAATTTATTGGTTTTGAAAGTGGACTGTTTTAGTGGTTATTATTCTTGAACTTTTAATGTTAAATGTGCCCGTTTTAATATATATGTTACATTCTTTTTTAAGAGTTGTTTTTATTTGAAAGTTATATTTTTCGTTTAATTATACTCTCCCGAGGTAAGTGCTGTCTGAAAACATCATAATTTAGGGTACTCGGAATAATGATTACATTTAAATTTCATTTGCCCGCTTTGTAAGACGTTGCCGAGTACGGCGTAGAGTTCCACTATTCAACATTTTTTTGGTATCCCGGTATGTACAATAGGTAGGCAAAAGGAACTTGAAACATTGCTAGTTGAGTGATGTAACGCTGCGTAAATATTTCACAACCCGAAGTGGGAATTGAACCCACAAACGTCGCAGTTACCGTCTCAAGATTGCGCCCTTGCAAATATACGAAGATTAGATTAGAGGAACGAGGAAATGAAAATATTAAATATTTCATTCACCAAATAGGAATCGAACCCACAAACATCACGTTAATAATCGCACGCTTGTGCTATACCACGACTTAATTTTATTTTATATGTTTAATAATGAAATTAGAAATTTTAGTTAATGACTTCGTTAAAACGTTGATGGTGTTTCAAATAGGAGGGCCATTGTGGGACAAAATTCAATTTCGGTCAATTGTCAACCCTTAATACGAGATTCTATTATGTTTTAATTATATCGTATTATTTGTTTATGACAAAATCGTGGCATCTGATCATAATCGATATTTTTTTTAGATCCACACTTGTCTCCCGTATAGAGCAGGATAAGCAGCGAAAGGATAACCTGGGAGCCTACTGTAGATGCTGTATTCCCATTAAAACTTTAGAATTATTTTGCCTACCCCTTAATATGCGGGATAATGCGTGAAGCTAAAACATTTACTTCTAATAGATTCGCTTTATAAGATTTTTTTTAATCCCAGCTCTTTAAAATCCAACTAAGCCAACGAACAAATTTCTCTTGTGCGATATTTCACTCAGAATTGGCCAATTAGAATAACAATCGTACGGATATTGTTGTTATAGGATTAGAACTAATTGAACTGATTTATAACTGGAGATTTATATCAATTACAGTACAAGTGGAACAGGGAACCTTAATGTTAGTTTCACGCTGTATCTCGCTTATAACAGGATAAGCAGAGGAACTTTAGTGTTAACACATTTAGAACTCGACCAATTTTGGAGACATTGCGTGTGGAATATGCGGAAGTCAACGTCGCGCTTTGCCTCGTTGCCAGAATCGAACCCACAACCTGTTGCGCTTACACTTGTGCCAGTGTCCCAACTGGAGTCATTATTTTTTCTTATGAAACGTACAAAAAAAGTTAGCTTAAAGGAACAAAAGAAGCACAAAATATAACCACAAAACTCACTGTTCTTACCTCACAAAGGCGCACACGCTTCAAAATTAGAAATGAAATGAACTATTTTCCGAAGCTGTAGTTTTGCTTTTTAAACAGGGACTGTCGGTGTCCGTGTCGTCAAAGACCGTCAATTTTAGCACTATTCCTTTGTACCATATTTTGAAACTTTTGTCTTATACGAGTTAGAGTACATATGTACAAGAGTACATATTTAAATTACTAGTTTGTTCGTCTAAATTGTTACAATCACTGCGTCGAACATTTTTTTACTTTCGGCATTTTTTTACTTTGTTGTCATGGCAACGTGGACTCTTTAATATAGAAAACAACGTGTTTTTTTAAGGTTTCACCCAAATTTTATAATGAAAATAACTCTGGCACAATTTTTTTTAATTAAAAAATAACAAATGTGTAGGAAAGATTGGACTGTGCGATTTCTATAGGAATATATATATACATATACTATTTTTCAGTTACTCTGTGACAGGCAAAGCACATAAGACACTAAGCGGCATAGAACGCTCAAATTTGGTATGTACATAGATTTCTCGAAGGATCTAGCGAGGCACTAAGAAAACATTTCTCAAATTTCATATAGGAACGTGAAAAAACTAGATTTTATCGTTTTCATAGTTCATAGAAGCGAAGTTGAGGGTGGCTATTAGTAATATATAATATATATTTAAATAGTTAGGATTGAAAATTAAATATTTGGGAAGAGGGAACCTAGTGCTAAGATACTCTGTTACCCATTTCATTCTTCAATTTTCAAGATATTGTATATATAATATATGCTATGCAAAGCCGCGTTTTATCTTGAAATGAATCTCTCATAGATAATAAATAAATGGAGGTTTTTAAAAATTGTGTCCTTGACCATAATTTTTTATAGTTTCACGCAGTATCCCGTCTATAGCAATATGGGCAGAAGGAATTCGTCGTTAAGACACTCTATTTCCCCACTCACTGTCCAATTTTCGTTATTCAAGTGAATGTCACAAAGATTTTTTAATTAAGCTAATGTAAATATTCATTCGGAAATGTAATACATTGGCGGGCGTATCGTTAATGATGGAGATTTTTATTTGAAACGGCCTTTGTTCATTCCGGAATTTCCTGGATTGTGTTTACATGAATATTATTAAAAATAAAAAGAACTCCTAGTAGCTTAGCTGTTTAACAGGGAGCGGCGCAGAAGCGGTCGGTTCGATTCCGCGTAATATTTCGAAAATTGAACCCAACGTGGAGAACAGAATATCTCAACAACTCTTTATATTATAAAATATCCCCTCTTGAAATATTTTCATTATGCAACTTTTTTTACTTTATAATTCTAACATAAACAAAATCTAACGTACTCTTATTTCATACATAATAACTAGACCACGACACCGATCGAGTGGTTTTAAATAAAAATTTAAATATTATTAATAAATACCATTCTCTCTTGTAAGACGACAATTCTTAGCAATTACAAAAATATTTCATTGCCTCAAGTGTCGTTCACTCACCCACACAACCCAAAACTGTCGAGTGTACAGTCAGGCGAAGACTACAGCTTACAATGCCATGACGGCATTAAATGCTTAAATATATTGTTAATGCTTGTATTTCATTTTGTCAATCTTTCATTTAAAAAAAACAGCTTCATGATGTATCCCGCACACAGCAGGGTAGGCAGAGGGAATCTAGAGTTAAGATTCTCCGTTCCCCACATTCTGCCGAATTCTAGAGGCATTGCGTATTGAGTGGGAGAACTCAACGCCGCCCTTTGCCTTGACACCAGAGCGAAGTAATAAAAATATAAACGTATATAAATATTTTACTTAAATAATTTTCCATCTAAAGTCCCGTAAATTTTGGTTCCACTATTCTGGAAATGAACCCAGACAAACAGAAATACAGATAGACTAAGAAAATAAAATATTTTATTTATATATATATATAGGTTACTATATATATTCGTACGAACATACATATATAATTATGTTTCTCTTTTTTCTTTAAATAAAAAATGAATGAGCCTTCGCATAATCCACAGTACTTTGAAAAAAGTAAATGAGAAACTCTTAAGGTTTGAACAAATAATTAGAGGGGAAAAATGAAGTCTACTGACATAATTTATATGAATGTTTACACCGATATCTTTAGCTGCGTAGTGTTAATATATTGTAGAAATCAGTAAAAACTGCATTGCCCACGCTATATCGTGTGATGGACCTCAACGCCGCGCTCTGTCTCCTATAAATCACGTTTAAGTGTGTGGGCCATATTATTCATTAACATTAATACGAAAAATAACCCTTTATATACCCGTATTCCCGTGTACTACAAAGTGTCCTTGATAATGTGAATAATTTTTTATAACATCTGAAGAGTTCCACTATTCAAATCCTGGCTCCATCATCAGACCAGCTCGATATACTATATTATTATATTTTCACCTAAGCTACATAAAACTCCAAAGTTTCATAACTATACAATTATAAAAAGTGGGTCAAATTCAGTCGATAATATTTTATTATATAGTGATTTTATTTCGACCTACAAAAAATGTAAAAAATAAACCAGCCGAGTGCAACCCAGAACCGCGCACGAAGGGTTCCGTACTATTATTTATAAAAATATTATCACGGTTCATGAGATAAGGTACAGAACTCGACAAATATGTTGAATGAAACTTAGCACTTAGGATGCATGATCAAATCAAGCCAGGATAGGTAGTGTCTGAACACTACCTATCCTGGCTATTCGTGGGATATAGCGAGAAGCTAAAAATAAATATTAAATTATAGTTTTAGAAAGTATTGGAGAAATCCGAACTTTGTTGCGTCTTACCCTATATTTATTGAGTTCCATGCGTTTATTTGAGTAAGCAGAAACTTTGGAAAACTTTAAATAAAACTGGTTTTCGCTATATAAAATTTTAAATTGTACAGCTATTTATGTTTGAACAAAACTTGAAGTTTTATTAACCGTCTCCTGCAAGTGGCATTTCTGTGAAAGTTATGTGCAATGTATGAAGTGGGACTAATTCTTAGGAATGAAGTAATCTAAAATATGTTTTATAGGTTTCCGTTTCCTTATAAATTCACTTTCCTCTTTGCCTAAGAATTAAATTTATAATATAGACTATGTATGACTAGATAACTACGTACAGGCTACGTTTAAGTAGCAGTTAAAATATAAATACTATTATAGCCAACAGTTTTAAAAAGATAAAATAAAGATACGGACAACGTATCTAAAGTGTTTATCTCAAGATTACATAAAGATATCATACTATCGGATATCCAGGTTCATTAGAGCTCAGATAAAATTAAGCTTCTAAGCGTTGGCTATCGATATATTAATTAATACATGAAGGAAAAACTTTACGAAAATTGTGCGGACAGAGGCGTTTGAAATTTCTCTCTTTTTTTCTCTCAGTTATAGTTTATGTAGTGAAATTAGTGCAATTTTTTTTAATAAAATTTTTTTATATAATAAAAACATACATCAAATTAATAAAATAAATCTTTGACAACAAACGTTTGACAAAATGCCCTTTGCATGCAAGTGACATGACACGTTGCTACGCGTGTTGTATGAGTCAATAATTATTTTCTAGTAAATATAAATATACACAAAATATGTACCTAAAGTCACGAAAGCGATATAAGCATAAAATAATGTTATGTGTCAACACACACCACAATATACTGCAGTATTAAAAAAAATCCATGATAGTATTGAAACGGGTGGAAAATATTAAATATATAATTTTCTCGAGTGGGAATCAAACCCACAACCTGTTCTATAGTTTTCACTCCAAGACTGGCCTAATCACTTAAAATTTTAATTAAAATGAGTACTTATAAATAACAGATCATATGCGACAGAATTGAATATAAAATAATGTTATACATTTTGGATTTTACTTACTTGTTCAATATTCTAAGATTCTCTTGGCTCTTGGGAGGTTTTCTTAGAATCTCTTGGCTCTTGGGAGGTCTTGTGAAACTACTTATTATTATTAAAGTAAAACAACGAGCAATATTAATACTTCAATTTTCTTCTTGACACTGAGTGTCTTAACACCGAGGTTCCCTCTGCCTAGCCTGCTGTGTGCGGGATACAGCGTGAAGCTGAATAAAAAAATACTGTGTTCAGTTCTGCCACTCACCGTGAAACTACTTTAATCTTCGGCGGAAATAGAAGAATGTCTCGACAATATATTCCTTTTGCCCACCCTGCTATATGCAGGATAAAGTATCCAACTTCAAAATATATCCTTAGGAACCCAAGCCCGGCTTCGCCCGCCCATTTTGATATGTAAGGAGATTCATCTAAAATCGTTGAGTAATTTTAGGGTGAAATCGGACCAAACATCTATCCTCACAAGCTTTCACATTGATAATTATTTTTTAAATAACTTACTTTTTTTTCGCTATTTTCATTTCTTTCTAAGATACTCATATTGGATCTTCTATAATATTAAGATTATTGTTGTGTGAGCACAAATCTACGAAAGCTAACTTTTATATAAATAAATAAACGTACGACTCCAATCTGTTTTACAACATATTGTAAGTACTTTATTTAAGTATTTGTATTTTTTTTCGTTTAAAGCAATTAAAAAATATTGAGGCTTCGCAAATTAATAACTTTTTTTTAATTTAAGCTGCTTAAGCGCAGTTAACGATTTGAATTATTGAAATATTAAAATATAATAATACAATAACAATTAAATATAATAAAAAGTAACAATTTACTTGTTTTAATTATGTATGGTGTGGTAAAATAAATTTACGCTTAAATTTAGTTTTGCTTGAAACAAGGAAATCTGTACTTTCCGCACCAATTTAAGATATTTTGTGTTGAGAGGCGGAACTTAACGCCGCTTGTTTTTACTAGAGTTGAAATTATCGTCTACATCACTTTCACGCTGTATCCCGCATACATAAGCGTAGGTAGAAGGAACCTAGTGTTAAGGCACGCCATTCCCCACTTTCAGCCGAACTTTTCGAGTCCTTGTGTGTGTTGAGTGGCGGAACTCAAAGCCGAGCTTTTGTCTCGATACCAGAGCGAAAAAATGAAAATATTAATAAGTAATAAATTTAACCCATGTGAGAATCGAGCCTACAACCGTCGAATCCCTTGTGCTCCTGCGCTACAGATGCTTCAGATGAGGTCAGGGGTCTTCATCAGGTTATCTTGAAACTAACAATAATAACTAAATGATTAAGTAACGTGTTATCTATTGAACTACCCGTGGTTTGAACCTTTGATTGCACGCAAAGCCTATTACAGACTTAGCTAACATCTCACAAACTAAGGCTGGATGACCTAAATAAATGAAAGGTTCCCAGATAGGATGGTTGTGAATTAAATTTTCGTTAAGGGTAATGTTTTTTTTAGGGTTCCGTATCTTAATAGGAATAGGAACTTACAAATTTATATTTGTAGTTCATTTCATACAAAATGAGTGCGTATGCCCGCAAACTTTACTTCGTCAACTTTATGCAACACGTAATCAAAACCTATAGCGTATTTCCTGTAGGCCTTCTTACATAAATAAATGTACAGGAATTAAAAATTTATAATGAAATTTAAGCTAAATTTATCAACTTTTATAAGTTTTACATCCCGTTTATCTAAAATCTTGAAATTGATGACACGGAACTTTCTATGGGCAAGTCCGACTCGCACTTGACTTTATTGTACTTTTATTATTGGTTGGTTTTATTATCCTTCTGATATAGATTTTGATGAAGTATTTAAAATGCAAAATGAGTAATTGAAGTCATTCATAATTTTTATAATTATAACACAAAATGCGCTCCTCACGTAAGTATGTGCGTTAAGCACACATAAAGTCGACGATATTAAAGAAACTAATTTTACACTGCAGCAGTGAATAATCGAATGTAAAGTTTAATGTTGCAGACATTACGTGAAGATTGGCGAGACTCAACACCACACTGCAACCAGAATGTAGAAATAGATTTAGTTCATTCTCCCATGTGGGAATCAAATCCACAACCGTCGCGTTTATAGTCGGTATCCTAAACTAAAATGAAAGAAACAGATTAATTAATTAATTCACTTTTTATTTGTTCTATCTATCTACTTTATTTAAATAGACTCCATTCTCTTTATTCAGCCAACTTCAATATATAAAAAAGTTTTTTAATGGATCCAAGGGAAAAGAACAATTAAATAGATTTTTATAACTGACGCTCCTGTAGCTCAGTTGCATCTCAGACGTGGTATGTGGAATAAAAAATATATTTAGCTTTTATTTCCGACTTCGCTCCCATATTTAAATAAAAATAGTAAAAGTTATGTATGACACAAATTTCCATTAATCTGAACGAAGCGATAATTGTTTTTTAAGCTTCACGCTATATCCCGCACATAGAGGGTAGGCAACCTGGGGGCACGGAACCTGAGAATCTAGTGTTAAGAAACCTTTCCTTTTAAAATACTTCCATTCCATACTTTCCGATGAGTTCTAGAGGTAAAGCGTGTTGACTAGCGCTCGCTATCATATTGAATGAAATTAAAATATTACATATTTCATTTTTTCGACTGGGACTTAAACCAGTAATATATGCGATTAGCAAGTCATACAGCTATAGATCCTCTTGTGTACCACAAATCACGTAGTTGTTTCCAATTATAAAGTCATATGAAACACTATGCTCTAGTGGCACAGTGGTGAAGTAACTGACTGAAGACGTGATGGATGTGGGATCGATTCTAATTTATTGCGATTGCCAATTAGTGTATGTAAGTTATCAATTCCCAGGTCAGACAGATCAAGTGGGTTATCAAGTTCCACCATTAGACATGCAATGTTTCGATATTGGCAGAGTAGAGATCGTTCCGTTTTTAAAATGTATTTTTAAAAATTTTTCAAGGCATTGAGTGTTTAGTGGAGAAACTCAACGCCAGACTTGTTGCCTTGGTGCAAGAGCAAAGGAATGAATTTTTTATTAAAAAACAATTAGCTGGACATTAAATTTTGGCTAACTCGTAAGCTGATAACATTTTTAATTACAAACATAAAATTATAAAGTGAGACATAGTCATTGTGATACTTTTATTTTGGTTTATACATAACAACGCAATATGCATATATTTAGTATGCACATTTTAGTAATAGATAAGTGTTATGATATGATAACGACGACGGCTGTGGTTGCGGCTGCGGCGGCGGCGGCGTTGGTTGTGATGGTGATGGTGATGGTGATGGTGATGATGACGATGATGATGACGATAGTGGTGGTGATGGTTTTTAAACCTTTCACCATCCCGTCCATAAATGGTAAAAATAAATGTGTGCATGTCCGTCGGTCCGTGTCCGCTTGTCCCGAACGTCGCTATCGTGGTTTCGTATATATGTGAGGTGTCGACGAGCCGTACGAATGTTCGGTCAGTTGACCTTCCTCCGGTGGGCTTAATGCAGTAGTGCATTTATTGTGAGAGTCTTATAAGTGGATAACGAAAAATTACCAACTTTGGAATTGCACATGAATGAAACAAACTACAAGCAAACCACCGACACAGTGTCGGTCGACGAGCGCGCGCGTGCGTGATGTTTGTTGTGTGTGGGTCTGGCTCGCGGTCTAGTGATCCATTTTCTCTTCAATCAATTTGTGAGAGTTTTTTGGGTCGCAGTCGTGTCCGTCTCGCGCCGCAACGCCGCACGATTTGCGTTGTTCGTATTTCAATTTTGAATACGCTGTGCACACACGTGTTCACAAATTGTTCAGCGATCGTTCGAATACCAATTGTGTGCAGAGGTCTCTGGTACACCATCCGTGAAGGCGTGCTTCACTCTTTACTAGACTTGCGACCAGATGATGTCAAGTGCGTCGTCGTCGTCCTTGTCGTGGAGAGAGTGTGCGCGGTCGTTCTCCGCTAAAATAATGCGGTCGGACGCGGAATATGGGGACGGACGTCGTGTGTGGCGGTCGGTGCGGCTCTGCGCTAGCGCGTATTGCGTGTACCGCTGCTCACAGACTTACGTCCCCAGCGTCTGTAGTGTCTGTGATCGCGCCGTCAGTGGTGTACTACTCCGCATGCTCATGCGGTTGTGTATGCCGCGCGGCGTCGATCGTCAGAACACAAAGTCGGATCACAACCAACACTAAATACACAGTGCGGTTGGATTTGACGACATTTTTCGTGACACGTTTCAAACAGATTCAAAAACGTGATGTTATCTTTCGTGTCGGTCTTTACCGATCGGCATGGAGATCTCGTCGCAAACCACTACCCTGGACGGTGGATCATTTGGCTCGCGGGTCCTCCTCCTGAGGGCCGGCAGCATAAAAACTATTGCCACACTGTACGCTCTCACGCGTGCAAATGGCGGTTCCGTCGAGTGTGAGCGTCGCAGCTCGCTATCGCGGTCCGCTCAAATATGTGACCGACGACTACCTATATGTAGCCGCCGCTTCGCAACACACTTTTGCGAACGTGAACGTGTGCAGTCTCGCCGCCGCTAATCCGGCGGAGGGGCGCGCTCGTTCCCGACGGAGGAGGCGCGATCCGTACTCTCCTGTACCCTTCGATGATAAACTATCGAGTCAAGGGGTCCGCGGGTGTTGAACGCGATCCGCGTCGAT
>JBAIZZ010000378.1:592720-690555 GCA_037355905.1 Heliconius aoede
GTCATATATTCATTTCCACATTATTCAAGTTAAAGGTGATTGAGGTAGCTAACCTGAAAGTGGTCTAACCAAGAATATCCATAAATACTATCGTAAGTGCTAACTAAAGTGATAGAAAACCAATCTTTCATCTACCTGTCTCAGCATAAAAATAAATACTCAATTTCCTACTAAACTTAATATAAGTTTATTTGAGTAGTAAATTGAAAATATTAAGATATATGACCGCATAAAATAATAAACCATATTTGAAAATATCAAGATATTTAATAATAAGGTTTAATAAATAATGTTATCGGTACAGCATTTTAGAGAAAATCTATTTAGCATTCCATTGATGCGCTGTGAGGTACCCATCACGCAGGGTTGCAGGATAAAGAGTCTCAGGATAAGAAGTCAGATCTTTGCCTGGCAGTGGGACTCTGAATATCTACTTGTTATGTTATACAGAATGCCGACGTAGCGCAGTGGAAGCATCCGACTGTAAGCACGATGGTTTTAGATTTTACGCTCACGGGATGAATATTTTATATTCGACCCTGGGCTTCCCAATTACCAAATACTAATATGAAAATATAAGTTACACCATTTTTTCACTGGATGGCTCAATTAAAGCCGTTTGTGGAATATGTACCGAGCAACCTGCAATAATTGTTTCCACGGTATTATTTCACATCGCAATTGTTGATGGAATTTCAATTATTTATTATTTTACTTACTATTATTATGCAGCTTAATAATATGCGTGATAACACGGATCTGACTACACGATTGTATATATTTACTAATATATTTCCAATGTCTCAGAAGTTGGGCGGTGCCTGGGGTAGGGAGTGTCTTAGATTATCTCTACGTAATCTACTATATGCGAGATACAGCGTGAGAATAAGAATTTACATAAATGATTTTATATGAAAATTTCTCAAACACGATCAACAGTTTCTATGCATTTTTATCAGGAGACGTTGCAAAGGCGAGTAATCTTTGAATTTCATACATTAGAATAATTCTTTTGATGTCTTGTAGCATATAAAATCTTTATTTCATAGCATTGAGGTTGTTGTGGCTTGCCATAAACGTAAACAGTGGTTCTTGATTCGATTATCACCAATAATTGCATAACTTACCTTAGAAATGCATTCATTAAGGATAGAAATATATTTTTACAAAACGTATGACAATTTTCAAAACCGTGCTTCTTGGGTATCGTTCAAGGTTCTGACCACTAAGCAAACTTGGACAGAAAACGTATCGACGTTTTACGTAAATAATTCAAAATTATATTTTCTATTAAGTTTATTAAAAACATTTTTCTTTCCATTTTGTGTAATAACACTTAAAAAACGTTAAATAATTATATCCATTTTCTAGCTAGATAAAATCTGACGTTAAGTTACGCTACCCAACATGCAATGTCTCACCAATAAACAAGACAAGGAGTCATTGTCATTCCGTACTTTCAACACTGTAATTATTCAAACTTCAGTAGATTTAACATTTGTGGAATGACAACGAAATTTCTAAACTTTACAACTTTAGTTGTTAACCAAAATTTGTGAATAAATTAACACGATGCTAAATTCACAGTAGTGATACTTACTGTAGATATTTAATTTAGTTTCACGCTATTTTACGCACTTAGCAGGATAGAGGGAACCTGGGAACCTAGGCTGACTGCTTTTAATACCATTAAACGTGACATTCTGAAGATGCAGTAAAGTAAAAAAAAATCCCGCTATTTTTCAATTGTTTTTCAAGCAAGCAAAATAAATGTATGTGACGAAGAAATTCTTTTTGGAATTTGGAAATTTTAGTGTGAAAGATGAGGTTCACTCTGGACGCCCTGTCACAGATCGACATATTAGTAGCTACGACATTGCTGAAGAATTGAATGTTGATCATAAAACAGTTCTACGTCATTTACGAAACATCGAAAGTCTCACTAAGAGAACCCTATTGCAACGAACGCGTTACCATTTGCGATTCTGTGTTGAAACGATATTTTTTTTCGATTTTTTCGATTTTAGATTTTTTTTCTGATATAGTTGATTATGGGCTTACGATAAGAAATCTGCAAAAAAGGTAATGTTTTAAGCATGGACAAGCCTGACAGACCGTGGAAAGCCCAGCCTGACTCGGAACAAAGTATGGTGGGATTGGAAAGGAATCGTCCACTATGAGCTTTTGCCACCGGGTAAAACTATCGATTCTGACCTCTACTGTCAGCAACTGATGAAGGAAAAAGCTATTAAGAAAAACCAGCCGGAGCTGGTGAATAGGAAGAGCGTAGTGTTCCACTCATATATAGCCACGCAGCAAAAATTGAGAGAGAAGACGCAACTTGGCTGGGATATAAAAAATAAAAAATAAAATAAAAATAATTTATTTCAGATTACCATCCATATAGTGTTAAACAACAATACAATTAAAACTATTATTTTCTACTATTATATTTATTATCATATTATATTCTACTTTATTTTATTTTATTTGGCCCGTCATGACTTCCATCCAATGTTTTTGGATACAACAATCTCGGCGGGCCGTGATTGTCTTCAGAATGCTGTTGTGACTGACCCTCATGCGCCGCAGCAGGGACGATGCTTTCTTACGCATTACAGATATGTTGATGCATTCTCCGTATAGCCTCTACCTTGCTCCACCAGATTTTTACCTGTTTCGGTCATTGCAGAACTCTTTAGGAAGCATAAAACAACCTCAAAAGAACACTGTGAACACTGCCGTATTTATTATCTCTTTCTGTCTTTATATGTTTTCTGTACTTTCTTTCTTATGTGGTACATAAATAAATGAAAAAAAAATATATACCTAAAAATATTTTTTTCCTTTGCTACGAAAATACTTTTGCCCCCACCTATTATTACACTAGTATGTTGCTGTTACGAATAGAGCTGTCTATATAAATATGACGTGGAGCGGCAGTGGCGTTTGACTATTAACGTGAAAGTTGTGGGTTCTGTTCTTACTCGGGTAAATAAAATATTGATTATTTTTATTAGCTCGCTCTGGTAACGAGGCAAAGCGCGGCATTGAGTTCCGCCACTCAACGCGAAATGTGCCAAGAGTTTGACAGAAAGTGGGAAATAGAAGTGATTTAATGGGAAACGAAGCGTCTTAAGGTACTTTATAAGCTTTATTACATTACGTGTATCGTTTCGACGTGACTTAGTACGCCAACGGGAAGTCCAGCTTATGGTAACATAAACTTCGCTTTACGGAATATGTAAAGTATAGTGGACGCAAAGTGAGAACTAGAGTGTTTTAGCTCTATGTCTACTTCTTCTCTCTGCTACTTCTATTTACAAATTATATTTACATATTTAACCTTTTCTGTTCGAAATTATTCCAAATTATACCTTGCTATATACTTATCTTGAGTAGATATGTATGTACATATAGTCATCCTGTTTACCAGAACAATCATGTATCATATTTTTCATTTTAAAAATAAGCAAAAATCTAGACCTTAGTTTTTGAATATAGTATTTTTTCAGCAACACGCTGTATCTCGCATGCAGCGAGGTAGGCAGAGGGATGCCGTATTCTGGGGACAATTGGGAAGGGGAATTCTAGGGAAGAAATTGATGTATCTTTTAATTTATATCAACATCACGTATTGGATTCGAACCCTAGACATCTTAACACATTTTAATACGAAGCATATATTTAGAATTGAAATCCAGCGTTTTTTAAATGCTAAGCTACGTAAGGTAAAGTAGGTGAAGATTGGCAAAAGGCGACGTGTGTAGAACTTGAGAACATGCAAGAGAGCGTTCCACAAGATGTTTTTAATTAGGGCAAGTCTCGGTGAGTGTGTCCATACATATGTATATCGAAGGATTTATAGTTGCAAGTATAGATGTCCTTTTTTTGCTTCACGCCGTATCCCGCATGTAGCAGGAACAGATAGAACCTGTCTTAACTGAAAAGGGAGTATCCATTATCTACTTCACAGACTAATTTCGAGACAGCGTGTTGAGAGTGTCTTGAGATGGAACTCCTAACCCTTGCATTTACAGTCAAATGTAAAATAAAAAATCACTATTGGGAAATGAATACACAGCTATTGTATCATGATTGTGTCAGAACATAATGTAAAAACTTCATATTTGTACCTATTTACGATCGCATTAAATGTCTATTCAATCTATTTGTTTACTTTTTTATTTTATAAAAAAAATCTATTAATAACATTTTATTTTTTCATCTAAATTGAGATAAGGCATGTTGAGTGGTGGAAATCATCGCCGCACTTTATTTTGCGAGAGCGAAAAATGTAAAAATGAGGGAAATGCCAGTGCTTAAACTAAACTGACTAATTCTTAATTATTACTTTAATTATAATTTTTCAGTACAATTATTTCTATCATATGTATAGAATTGTTTCAAAAATCATATTAATTTTCAAAAGGAAAGGACAGAGTACATAGTTTCATGTACATTTATCGTACAGCAACTAGGCAGCCAATTAAAGGACTATTTTGTAAAAACCTAATTTTTGTAAAAAGGACTATTTTTTGTATTGAGGAAAAATCGATAATTTTAATAACAGTAAGCTTATTACTGTTCCTTATATTTTTATTAAAATCTTTATGTGGATCTGCAAAGCGAAGAAAAATAATAATTTTGTAGTGTTGTTTCGAAGTGACATTTTACTACTGGTATACACGAATATGACCCACGACTACGTATAGCTCGCTTATCGCAGCGCAGTTTTAAGTCAGCATGCGCCACGGAGGTCCGTTAGACGCGGTCCAGTAATTTTTGAGATTTGAGTATTCATGGTGGATGTAACATGTACAATTGTACGATCTTTATATATAAAGGCCGTCGTGGCACAGCGGCACAGTACAGTGTGACTGCAACGCGACGGTTGTGGCGGTTCGATCCCCATTCGAGGAAGTGAAATATTTGCTTACGTTTATATTTCCAATTCTTCGCTCTATTCTGCCACTCAAAACGCCATGCCTCCAGAATTCGGCAGAAAGTAGGGAACGGACTGTCTTAACACTAGGTTCCTTCTGCCTACCCTGCTGTGTGCGGGATACAGCGTGAAGCTTTATATATATGTTTGAGATGTTCCCACTCACTGAGGTAAGAAGCACGCACAGCCGTAACCGCTGATGATAGAAACTTGAAATTTGGATAACTTACTAAGAAGAGATTTTGAAAAATTTTAATTTTCCTTAAAGGAATGAAATAAGGGTTGAAAGTTTGTATGGAATTATTTTGAAATCGGCATCGATTCGTATGAAATTTGAAATTAAGATTCATAAAAATAATAATTGAACACATGTATCACGGTTTTTTAGAATTCATGCCCTAAACTGAAAATAACTCCATAAACATATTTAATAAATATTCGTATAGTTCAAGCGGGCGAAGCCGCCCAGCTCGGCTGTTTTATTAGCCAAACATATTTTATGTTATTATTCTCATTTATAATAATTTATATTTTATATATAAACCATCCCCTCGGTGAGAATCGAACCTAAACCTAGCGCGTCTATAGCCCACGCGCCTATAGGGAGGGACTCTTTTATTATAATAGAGGTACTATTACTTTGATTTATACATTAAATTAAACTAACTTTCCGAATCGAAGCTACAATTATTCAAGAGCGTAGGATTATTACAACTAAGAACTAAGTTAGTTAATATAATATAATCGTATTACTGAATTGACTGACTGACTAACTCTTGAGGAATATGATAAGGGTAGGGTAGGCTGAGTGAACCTTGTATTGAGGCACGCCATTTCCCACCTTCCGTCCAATTTTTTAGACATTGTTGAGTGGCGGAACTCAACGCCGGGCTTTATCTTTTTACCAGAGCGAGGAAATTAAAATAATTAAGCTGATCGTAACCGAAGCTCTTAACCGTTTCGGAATCAATTATATCTCGCCACATCACATAAAAACTGCTCAGTGGATCTGCTTAAAACTTGACATGGCTGTTGCTGACGGGCTTCTACAGAAAGAAACAGAACAATAAAGTCTTTAATGGATCAAAAGTGATAGTCAAAAAACTAAATTCCCATAGACTTTTGCTTAAAAGTGAAGTTTGAATCTATAACCACCGCGCTTACACTACCATGCTGTACCGCTGCGCCAAGTCGGCTTTATTAAATGATGAATAAAACTAAATTTCCATATTAATACCCTACTGCACTATGCAAAGGAGCTTAATGTGTTTAACAGCCGATCGATTGTTAATCGTGATAAGCTCTTAGACTTGTTTTTTTTAGCTTTTATGTTTAGTACATATCGGGGTGATTTATTACATTTTATTTCTTACATAATGACCGACTGATAGGATATAAAATTATTTTTATAAAAGAACTCTCGTAAAGACTCTCTCTTTCTCTCTAACTCTCTCTACTCGGATAAGGCAAAACACGAAGTTCCATCCTACCATTCACAAGGCAATGTCTTGAAATCCAGTGGGAAAACGGACAACGGAATAACTTAACACTAAATTCCCTATACTTGCACTGTTATGTTAAAGAAAACGTGGAGGCTTACAAAATTAAAAATAATCTCAATATAAACAAGTTTTCTTTTTCGTCCGTATTATTAATATTTGTACCGGCAATACGAACCGGCAAGTTTCTATTCAGTGTCCACTGACACTGACGAAGTGCACTCGCCTGTCTGTAATTTGCATAACGCTAACTTGGAATATAGCCAAATTAACATTAAATTTGTTACAAATTTGAGAATTATTTTTAAGCCAGATTTTATTTTAAACATGTTGACTTAGAGTGAAATAGATAAATATTCCAATAAATAACCTTTTTTTTATATAAATATATATATTTATCTGCTATTATATATTATAATACATAATAGCTGGATAGGCAGGCGTATATTCTGTTTCTTGGTTATTGAATGATTTTCGAGATAAAACACACAGTCAGATAAATAATCTAAAAATAGGTCAAATTTATTTTACGTGATTTGGTTTTAGCTAGAATGGAATTAGTAACAAAATACATTTTATAATATTTTTTTAAGAATTAAAATATGTACAAATCTAAACGGGCGGTTCCAAAAAAACATCTCTGAACATAAAAAAATATAATTATTCTAAAGTTGTTTTTCATATGACTTAATTAACATACTTTCACTGCCACTGCCACGTTCTGGCAACAAAAGAAATCGCGGCGACAAAAAGGTTCACGTCCGATCCTGCATGTAACAAACTTGGCAGAGGAAACCTTTAAGTCACTTCGAACACAAATTTTCGAGACATTCTTTGTTGAGTGGCGGTTCCCAACGCCGCCCTTTGTTTTATTACCAGATCGAGAAATGAAACTAATTCTTTCTCGCGAGTGGAAATCGAACCTACAAACGACACGTTTACACTCAAACCCTTTGCCGCTGCGTCACGACTATCTCCAAAAAAACGGTCACCTTCATTTTTATGGAGCTTCATTTTAATGCACGCATAGAAGACACAGAGTTATCAACTGCACGGCCATTATAGACATTAAGCGGAACTCAACATCGTTGCCAATAGAATCGAACGATCCTTACTAAATTAAGAAAACGAAAATGTATTCTTTCAATTTATCAGCCATGGCGGCGTTGAGTTCTGCCACTCAACACGCAATGCCTCCAGAATTCAATAGAAAGTGGGGAACGGAGTGTCTTAACACTAGGTTCCCTCTGCCTACCTGCTGTGTGTGCGATACAGCGTGAAGCTGAGAATCGCACATCATCAGAATCAGAATTCTGTAATTGGTACAGGCTTCTGTACCAATTACAGAATTGTAGGTCAACTGGCAAAAGGAAGTACACCTTACTTAAGTCGAGAAATTTAAGTATGAGGGCATAATATGGACTCATTTTGTATGCAATGAACACCTCTACAAATCTACAAATATATCATGAAATACCTATTTTTCAAGACTTCTGAGTTTCAAGTCTTCTGAGTTCACAGGAAGTAATGTGTAGGTTTTAGATTCCCCTGCGAGTTTCAAAGATTTGCGTAAATTTGCAGCATAAACTATTGATTGCGTTAACTTACAAATTTGATTTTTTTTACAGCATCAAGGAATTGTAGATTTCAGCTATATACCTCCACGCGTTCCTGAGAAAAAGGGTCTTAACAGAGGGCCGTACGGACAACTAAAAGATCCTATGAAGGATTCTTTACTAGCTACGGAACCCTAAAAAAATAACTTTATCATTCATAATATAATATCAATAAATATTGGCAATATGTTAAAATAGTGCACGGAAAATCCTGCTCTAGGTAAGCGGATTACGACTCGTGAAATGAAAATTGAAAGGATATTCTACATAGCTTATAAATAGAACGTTTTATTTTTATTTTTTATATCTGTCGAAATATTTTATTTAACCGAACCACTAGGTTGTGGGTCGATAAAAATAAAGAAACAATTTTAACCAGTTATTTATATATTATTGCTAGTCCGAATAAATATGTTAGATATATTGTGCGCTTTATACGCAATCTGTTTGCAATTGGTTTTTACAGCATATCACAGAAATTGATCTAATCCTATTGGAAAACTAAAAATATATTTAATAAATATTCGTAAAGATCCAGCGGGTAAAGCCGCGTCCAAGTCCGCTAGTATAATAAAGAGAACAAAATGAAATGTATGTAAATAGTATTCAAATTTTCCTTTATTAAGTTAATAAAAGGAACTCGATACTGAATTTAGTCGTATTGAGGTCCATTGTGTTACTTGGAAGGTATTGAAAAAGTCTAAAAGCATTTATATTGAGGCCAATAACCGCGATAAGTCGTGAGTTTGATTCCTACTCGAGAAAATGAAATATTTCATTATACTTTATTAGTATCCCTCCTATAGAAGAGTAGGCAAGGTTAATCTGGTTTTCTGATTATTTTTTAATTTTTTAGATCAATGTTACATCACAAGAGTGAGGTAATGATAATAGTAAATATTATTCCCTCGAGTGGGAATCGAACCCACAATCTGGCACGCTTATACCCCTGCGATATAACTGGTCTCAAACGCACCGTTTATTTATATATTTTTATGTAAGTCTTACATTTTTCCCCCAGACAAAAATAAAGTGGTGTTAAAATATGAGATAGTTTAATATTAATAATTAAAACAGTGTTATGATTTATAACATCATATACTGTGATTATCCAATAAAAACCTTTTACTATTCAAATATAGAGTTGGCTTATAAAAGAAAAAGCAAAGTTGGCATAGTCGCACCGTTTAAATAACACTGACCACAGGCTATCCATACATTCGTGGAGCTGGTGTGTGTGCCAAAGTGGACAAGGAACTTTAAAATGGGGAAAGGAAAGCATTTACTTCAGATTTTCAGATTTCAGTCCCAATATTTATGGTTTTTGATATTTATTTCGTTTGTTAGTGTTTGGATCTTTATATGATGGGATGGTTGTGGGTTCAAATTCTATTATATATTATAGTCGCGGCGCTCTTCACTCTTCGGCTTCACCGGTATACTACTTATAATACTTTTATTATTCTGTATTTGCCAACAGATTGATATATTAAATTATGGAAAACCTATTTTTATAATTCTGAGAAAGTGCAAGCACTTTAAAATTGCTGTAAAGTTGCTTTAAAGGATGTCATTAACGGCAAGAGCGCCCCCCCGTGAGACCTGAGGCTGGGCTCGCGACCGTAAACAGAGCATTGAATTATTTTAAGTTTACATTTTCTTGATATTTTCTTTTAATTTAGCTGACGAAACTTATCTTCTACGAGACACATCACTAACTAGCCAAAGCAATATATATTAAATAATATTTTTAAAGGCGTTTGGGATATCAGTTATTAACCGGGGGCAGTTACTTGTAGACAACGGCTCTAATTCGAAAGAAACTAGAGTTTTAATGAGTGATACATATTCCCCACTTTCAAGACATTCCATTCCCCACTTTCTGCCGAATTCTAGAGCTTGCGTTTTGAGTGGCAGAGTGTGGCACTCAACGCCGCGCTTTGCCTTGACACCAGAATGAAGAAAAATGGAAATATAAATGTAAAGAAACATTTTATTTTCTCGAGTGGAAATCGTACCCACAACCCTCGCATTTACGGGCGGCACCCTGGTACCACTGCGCCACGACGGCCTCAAATATATTATATATATATATATTATGTTTTTTTATCTTGTTTGTTTTTAAAAAAAAGGTTAATCGCTTCCGATTTCTAACACTATCTATATATTAGAAATTTCATTTCACTCCCGTCCAATAAATCTTCCCCTCGAATCCTACTCAAGTGTAACCTTTTATGAAGCGTCGTTTTAACTTAATTTTTTTATATTCGTGTTCACTTTCCGATACATTGAATCGGTTATTAGATATACTTCGTCGTTTGATATAATAAATAGATTGGTATATTAGGGGAGGCACGTGCAGTCAACATATATATTTTTTCAGTATTACAAATTTTCAGTTAGACTAGCGGCCCACTCCCGGCTTTGTTCGCATTCCATCTATCTAATAAGACATCTAATAAGTCTTCAATTTTCGAGGCATTATATGTTGAGTGGCGGATCTCAATGCCGCACTTTATCTCATTACCAGAGTGAAAAAATGATAATGATTCACTGCCACCACGACAGCCTTATTTTCTTAGCTTTTATTTTATAGCGGAAGTCCTTGCCGTGTCTTATAAATTGACACCTACCGTGTCTCTTATATTAAAAGTACTACTAACAAGGCTAAAAGAGATGTGGCTTCAAGTTTGCTTTAAGTTGTTCAACTGAATACTTGTCTCACTTACTTTCGTTAAGTTAACAACTCAGTCTACTTATTCTAAATATCCGATCTTATATTTATTTTATTAAATTAATACTTTCTGTCATACTTACTGTCTTTTCTGTAATGGCGGTTCGATCGTGACTTGGACGAGTTACTTATTTTCGTTTAATTTTTGACGGCTGACGATGCCTGTACAAAAGAAAGGAAATCTGTTGTTTTTTTTATTATATGAACCAATTTCTATATTTACTATCGTCGTCGAGGAGTAGCGTCGTAGTGTGCAACTGGAGACGCGACAGTTTGCGGGTTCGATCCCCACTCGAGAAAATACTGCTACTTTTGCTGGTATATAGTATATATATAGTAATTTGTACTCGAATACCAAGGTAAGCTTCTTGGTTTGATCTTCCGTGCTCTATTTTTCGCTCAAATTCTAGAAGGTGCATGTTGGGTAATAATTAGCCTAGAGCGATTAAGCTCAGTACGAACTATTTTTATTTCCCCTATTATGTTTTTATTTAAATTTACGCACACAAATTATTAAATTTTATTTCGAATTATTTGATTTAAACTATGTATGACTATACTACAAACCACTGGAAGTCACAAACTAAAATATACTCCAGAGATATAAAATCAATTATTACTGTAAATTGTATTAGCAAGCCGAAACCCAAACGTAGAAGATTCTCGATGCCGTATTCCCTATATAAATACATTTTCATTTAATGACATCTTAATTTAATTAAAGTCCGCCTGTACGAGTTTTTGATAATTGATATTTGAAATATTCAATGAATATTGTATTTGTGATAATGTACAAGTTCTTGTGCATGTTTTTTTGCAGCTTCAACTTTTTACCTCATATTTATTTGAGGTACCTTTAGGTAAATGGGAGAAAAAATTTTACAACACTTTTTAAGACATTGCAAGTTGAACGTTCTCAACGCGGCGCTTTGTCTTATAACAAGAAGAAATGCAAAAATTAAAACAATAGAAATTAAATTAAATGAAATCAGCTTCATACGCAGCAGGGTAGGCAGAGGAAGCCTAGAGACTAAACACTCTGTTTCCTACTTTCCGCTGAATTATGGAGGTATTGTGTGTTGTATTCGTACAGTCACATTTTGGGCCACTGTGCCACGACAGCCTATAATTATATAATTATAAGCGACACTAAAAAATAATTAATTAAAAAAGATAAAATATTTAAAAGCGTATAAAATATGTATTTTATACGTTTTCTATTTCTTACAAAAAGCCAAGATTGAATTGAATTAAGATTCGTGATTCTTAAATCGTGTGGCGGTGTTACAGCATTTGGCTTTGAATATGATGGTTGTAGGTGCAATGGGTATTCGGGGAAATGAAATATTAAATATTTTCAGTTCTTCTTCGCTCTGGGATCTCGATCCCATCCCAGTGCCTCGGCGAGGCACGGCGTTAACTTCCGTCACTCAACACGTTTTAACACCATTCATCTAAATTTATATATTATTATCTATTGTTTTGTGTGTTTAAGCACGCTACAGCATAGAACCTAGTATCCTATCACCAGGTTCTTTCTATCTGCCCTCTCACAACCAGGGTATACCCCAAAGCTGAAAAACAGAAAAAGCAACAAGCATTTCCCATTATCAACCAATAGCTGGCATGGCTGATGACGCAGATTTCAGCTGCGCCCTGTATCCGAGTCCACAGTCGAGTCACGTCCAACAAATTCATATCTCCCTTCAATGAATGTGAGCAAGTTTGGGAACATCTGGTGCGAATTCACGAAAAAATAAACATATCTAACTGTCATTTGTTCGTGGCCTCCCAAGATTTCTAATCAAAGTTGTGCTATATGATAGTGTCACATAAATGTTTTATTTAATAATATGTTGCTTTGTGAGTGAGATGTAGCAGGCAGATGGAAGCTACTACTAAAGCACGTTATTTCTCACTCTTCATTAAATTTTTAACACATTATGTATAAAATGGCGAAACTAAACGCCGCGCTTTTTCCTATTACCATATCACTAGTTGACTGCGCCGCAAGAGCCTCATTTTATTTTAAAAATACAATAATATAGAATAATATAGAATACGCAGTCCAATACAAGTTAGAACAGCTCACCGAAGATGAATAATCCATAAATTTAGAAATTTATCGCATTAACATAATTTGATGTGATTCACTTTGGTGACACTCCAGCGTTTTGGCGAGGGAAGGGAAATGCTTATAAGCACATTAATCTACCTCTCGGTCTCTATTGGACCTCTTACATTTATATAACTATTTGTTCTACGCACGTTCTCGCACATCCTATTTTCCTTTCTCACACCATCATATTATCTCATAATTTTATCATTCATATCATTTTAGCTCAGCTCAAGTATAGAATAGTGATTTATCATTGAGTTCTGCCTCGACTGACAAATACGACTGTACGTGATGATAAAAAAGGCTGCCCAAGCTCTTTTTCAATTCGCCTCTCAAGGGAAATAAGTTCGCAAGATCTTAGCAAGTTATCCTACACCCAGCTATGTAAGACTAACAATACGCTTGGGGGCCGGTTACGTGCAACACACGCTAGTAGGCTTATCAATGTTATAGCAGATAGATATGATACGGATAAGGATAGTTGTCATTTTTTTTTAACCTTACTTTGTTAGGTGTAGTGTTGGGTTTCGCTAATCAACATGCTTGGATATTGAGTGGAAAGTAGAGAACGGAGTGTCTTAACGCTAATTTATCTGTGCTTGTCCTGCGGGATTAGGCTTCAAACTGATAATAAAACGGTTAAAATAATGTCGTTATAATGTAAACTTATTTCCATCCATTATTACTAGAGATTTTTTTTACTGTAACTCATATATGTTTTAAAGACCAAAAATACTTATTCCTCACTCACCGTTTAACTATTAAGACATTGTGTATTGAGTGGCAGATCTCAATGTTCCATCTTATCTATTAGAGAGAGAAGACGAAAATAATTTTAAATATATTTATTCCGCTGACCGGTACCCTGAACCCACAGCCATCGCATTTACAATCATACGTTGGGCCATGATGGTTCTGTTGAAATATTGTAAGGTTCTTTGTTTAGGTTCCTGCTATAAACGTAGCGGATAAAACAGGATAGGCAGAGAAAACATGGAAACCAGGTTCTGGAATTCGGGAGCATTAAATTAGAATTTCATGTTTAGTGGCGAAACTGAAGACCGCGATTTGCCTCGTTACAATAGCGAAGAGATGAAAACATTAATAAATCCAAATTTATCTCGAAAAATTCCCTTTGGTCATTGATGTCGTATCTGAAAGCACGCTTTAAGCAAACCTACGGAACTTGCTCAGCAAATGGAATCCCACGTCGATTATTTTGAGCCGATAATTTGAAGAGATTTATATGCACTCAATTCATTACCAACCGCACGATTTAATGTGTTTTACGAAATAAAGCCTGTTTTAATAGGATATGGAAAAACATTATTTGAATTAAAAAAACAACTTTACATATGTAACAACAATAATAAGATAAAAGTTTTCATACTAGTTCTAAAATTATGATATTTGATCAAAATATAATATTTTTTTCTTTCAGTAACATTCATATTGATCAGCTAAGTTAGTCATCATGTAAAATTAAAACAGGTAAATGTAAGCAAGGGAAGTTTACAATTTTGAAAAAAAATCATTGATTGCAGTCCCCTGAAGCGTGTGAATGGAAACGTGGTAGGTTGTGGGTTCCATTCCCATTCGAAGAAATGAAATATTTAATAATTTCATTTCGTCACCTTCGATTTCAATACGAAATGCCTCTAGAATTCAGTGGGAAGAAGAGAACGCACTTAACACTAGGTTTCAACCACCAAAACCAGTCTAGAATGCTATGCGCGGGATACAGGACAAAGCAAAAAAAAAATACCAAAAAGTAGTTGACATTAGCGTATTCCATTATGCAATGCCAGTATAGGGATATGCAAATACAATTTCATTTATTTTACGAAATAAAAAGAATATTTGTTCTTCTCGTAATATTTGAAATGATCATGACAATGCGATATTATTATGACATAGAGATGATCTGATGATGGTGCTGGAAAGTGGCCATAGGTACTCCGTAATTAAACGACGCAGCCCCATCGAGTATCTGATAATGGAGCTGGAAGGTGGCTATCTTTTTTGCTATATGTTTCTATTTAATGAAAATAAACGCTTTAAAATTATTTTTCTTAATAATTAGCTTATTTCTTTTTATACAATATTACAATTAGATTTAATAATACAATACAATATAGACTTTATTTTAATGCCTAATGTTTATAGTCAAACAAAACGTGAATGGCGATCGTCTTGCAGAAGTTTCTTAAGACAGAAATATTTCTAAATTGGTAAACGAAATTCAAGTTATTATGTTAATTTCATTTTATAACTCACAACCGAAACGTGTCTTTGCCCGAAGAATGAAAACGTATCTATTACAAGTGTTCAGTTTCAGCTCGAGAGTAGAACAGATTTTTGATTGTGCAGATTTCGTGGCAAAGCCTTTAATGGTGCCTTTAGTGGAGTTCGATTCCTGATAATTATTGTATTTAAATGACTTTCCTTTCTCTGCTCTGCATTACGTTCACTATATAAAAATACACATATAAAATACACTATATAAAAATTATGAAACAAATTATAGCTTTACGCTTTCAATTTTTTTTGTTCTTATTATAAAATAAAAAGTCTACTGATGCCGCGACATAAGGTATTTTTATATATAGATTTGATATTAGGGTTCCGTACTTTTTAAGGAAAAAAGGAACCCTTAAAGACCACTCTGTTTTCTGTCTGTCAACACCCTTTATCTCAGGAACGCTTGGAGATATCGAGTTGAAATTCCAACCATTTACTCAGATGTACGGCCCCATGATTTTCTAATATAAAATGTATTTCTACATTTACGTAAAACGGGGTGAATAGAACTCGTCGGGTGAATTTTCTATGATTATCATAATAATAATATATGTTATAATAATAATATATGTTACAAATTAAAAATTTTGTAGTATCACAGTCACAAATAATATATAAATTTATTTATTGATATGTTACAAACATTAAGTTTGTAGATACTCGTGTATCATGAATTGTTATTTATACAAGACTTTCGCTTGTAAGCTTATGTTTGCCATTTCTTATTAACGGCACACACAGAGATACGAGTGTATGAGAAAACTTTTTCTGAACGAAAATTTATTATTCACAATTAAGCCTAAACAAGCCTGAAAGCGACAAAGTTGGGAGTTAAATGTCAACGGAAGCTAGTGAAATGAATAATTAGATATTTTTTTTTTGTAAAAAGAAATCAAAATTATAGAATGTTAGAAATATATAATTTTATAAAATTTTACAAAACACAGAATTGAGTTTTACTAGCCAATACTAATCATTTAAAACGGAAAAAAATGTGTCTTATTCTGAATGACATCTATGAAATATAAGTGAGATGTGAAAAAAATCCATGGTCAGATTCTCTAGACTGCTCTAGACTCAACTTTGTAGCTCTAAATTGAATTTCGACGTAGCTTAAAGAGAACCAATGGCCTAATGGTCAAAGTTTTTGGACAGTTTTCAAAAGGCACGTTTTCAAATCTCTTCAATATTTTTATAACATTTCTAAATACATACATATTTTTTTTTCTTAAATGTTGAATAGAACTATAAAAATGTAAAAAATACACATTTTAAAGCACTACTTTCCTAATAGAAAACATATGTTTTTAATTGAATAATATCTTAATACTTATTTAGTAAAAGCCGTTTATAAAAACAGTTTGAGGTCGTCGTGGCGCAGCGGTACAAGGGTATTAAGCTGTACTATAGTCGAGGTAGTGACACTCGAGGTAGTGAAATATTTATTTACGTTTATATTTTCATTTCTTCGCTCTGGCGCGGCGTTGAGTTCTGCCACTCAACACGCAATTTCTACAGAATTCGGCAGAAAGCGGGGAACAGAATGTCTTATCACGTGGTTCCCTCTGCCCACGTTGCTGTATACAGCGTGAAGCTGATTTGATTTGATTTTTGTAAACGCCTTTACCCGTAGTGAAATCAGTATTTTCCTTTTCAGTTTCACGCTGCATCTCGCACATAGCAGGGTTTGCAAAAGTAACCTGGTGTAAAAAAAGTGTCTTTACACTAGGTTACATCTGACTAACTCGCTACATGCGATGTACAGCCTAAAATAAAAAAAAGTGTGACCCTCTTTTGACGACAGTTTTGAACTCCAAGCAATTAAAAAAATCATAAGAGATTTATATGAATGGCTCCAATATAAGATTACCATAAGATGACATCGTAAAAGAAGGGAACATACCTACTCCTACACCAGATGTCGATAATGACGTCACTTTGATATGGGTTTGGAAGCAAATATCAAGTGACGTTTGTGATTAATGTCCCCCACTTTGTCACGAGCGCGACGAGTTAGCGAGATAGCGTGTGACGTGCTAACGTTTAGTGTACTCGCGTGTTTAGTGTTGCTCGGGAAATGTTGGAAACGAAGAATATGCTATATTATATCTTCTTGACTTGAGTTTGATTTCATGGAATATTTACATACACATAATATACATATGTATATTTATACAATACATATGTAAATTAGATACTAGTATTAAATATTCTTATCACTCTGGTAATCTGGTAAAGCGCAGAGTTAAGTTCGCCCAACCAACACGCAATGCCAGAATATGGAATGTGTTTTATTAGTTTCCCAGGTTCCTTGTGCTTACCCTAATGTGTGGATGACACAGTGTGATGCTAAAAAAACGCGTACATTAAAATGCAATAATGCATTAAAATGCATTTAGATATTGTCTGTTTGATACGACAGCTATGACTTTGAACAATACCGACTTTTTTTCAACAATGTCTTAAAATGAAGATAATAGTTGGGAATGGAGTATTAGAGATGAAGTTGTTAAACGCCGTACTTTGTCTTGTTATCAGAGTGAGAAAAAGAAAATAGTGCATTCCCCTGAGTCAGAATTGAGTCTAAAACCGTCGTATTTACTGTCACATCCTGCCGCTGCACTATGAAGGTTTTTAAAAAATACTTTAAAAACCACAAATACTTATATAAAAAAATAAATAGAATGGTGTTTATATTCCTCACTCAGTAGTTTTTTTTACGTCTTCTGTATTTAAGAATGAATCTTATTACTACATAACATAAAAATATTACGACAGGGTAATACAGTTTTATAAAAGCTGAGTACAGCTCATAGTGCATTTTAGTGTTTGAGTACAATTTATATGGACGAATGAAATCACAGTTCAAATTTCCGTGTATAATGTGCAATAAAAATTAGATTAAAAATAGAAGAAATTGTAGAAGCATTAACGTATGTTGATGAACCGTTGGTCGTAAAACTGTGGGTTTGATTCAGATTTGGGGTAATTTTTATTGTTTAAATGTAAAATGTCTTGATACTTTTAAATTTATTAATTAGAAAGAGATTTTTATGTTATGTTCTATTTGTTCGTGTAGATTATAGATATACGTAGATTATTGGTAAGCTGATTTTAATTATACATAATAATAAATATTTGATCTTGACTAACCATTGAATACAATTGCTTAAAAATATCATTGTGTCAAAGTAAAGTAGCCTAAAACACGACGGTCGTGGATTGATCCCCGCTCATGGGAATTAATTATATTCATTACCTGGTTATGGTAAGAAGACAAATCGAGGGATTCAGTTTATTCACTCAGCACAATATGTTTCGTAGATTAGGCGAATTCCTACAGCGTCGATCTATCTTATTTAAATAAAAACGTTTAAGCGAAACGGTCAAACAAACGCTCATCAACGATCGAATCAAACGAGCTGAAATTTCGAAGATACGGATATGACTACATTCCAGCTTCATCGTCAGACCCTTGTTACCATTTAGTATCAAAGTACTACTCTACTTGTCGAGATGATGAAGTAAATAATAGCTTGTAAGAACAATCAACGTGATCTAATATAGCTATACCTTCCAATATATTTATCCATTAAGCAAAGTATTACCAATACTTTACTTCGAACCAGTTGTTCCTGAGATTAGTGCATTCAACAAAAAAATGTTTTAGTTGTATAATATTAATAAATATTTGCTTCTAACATGAAATAAAACAATTTTATAAAAAAAAATATACACTATAGGCTTTATAAGGAAGTACTTTACTATATTCAATAGAAGACTGACCGAAATGCTAGTTCAGTATAAATGTATTCTGTATACAAATCGCCTTCAATGTACATTAATTGGAAATTGGAAATAAAATTTGTATTTTTCATTCAATTAGCAGCTGTGGATTAATGTTTTCGCACTGTATATATTAAATTAAATTGCTAGCTTCAAGCTGTATCCCACACACAACAGGGTAGGCAAAGGGAACCTAATGTTAAGACAAGAAGACACTTTCCCCCACTTTCTGCCGTATTCTGGAGACATGGCGTATTGAGCGGCAGAACTCAACGCCGCGCTTCACTTCGACACCAAAGCAAACAAATGCAGCGTTTGTAAATAAATATTTAACTTCCTCGATTGGCGATCGAACCCACAACCGTCGCGTTATAGTCACACCCTTGTGCCGCTGCACCACGACGGCCTCTATATCTGTATATTTAAACCAGTAATTTACTGTTTTAGTAATATAGTGCAGTACAGTATCTTGGTCTATATTATTATTTTTAGATCCTTACGCTATACCAATTTAGCGTTAAGACACTCCGTTCCCATTAAAAAAGGTAATATGGTTGGCTCACATAAGGTTGTGAGTTCGATTCCGACTTGAGAAAATGAAATATATACACCAGAGTCAAGAAATAATAATAATATTTACATTGCTTCACTCTGGTGTCGAGGCAAAGCATAGTGTTGGCCAGTAGGATGGTAAGAGAAGCGGAGTGTTTTAACAGTAGCTTCTCGCGGCCTACCTTGCTACATGGGTGATGCGTGAAAAAAATAATCCGAAAATATTACCTACATATTGGTACAAACTATATAACTATAGATCCTTATTCGAAAGCTTAACGGTTACTTAATAACAATCGCAACTGCCACTAGCGCTGTATAGTAATACGCTGAAAGCCAGAAGTCTATAGAGAGATAGCCAAGTCGAGGCGTGGGACGGACTTAGCAACAACAATTCACAATGATGTACTCTAGACTTGGCCTCCTATCTGGCAAGATGCTTTAGGTATAATATGTTAAGCCTTTGAGATACAGAAAGAAATATTAAATTATGAATATTCTTTTTGGTCGTGCAAAACTTATTTGTTATTAATTTCTGAAGAATACTTTGTTGTCTGTTTTCCCAACAATGTTGAAAAAGATAAGACTTGTAGGTTATAACACGCAAAGCCTCCAGAATTCGGTAGAAAGTGGGGAGTGTCTTAACAAGAGGAGTGTTTGAACCCTGCCTACCCTGCTGTGTGCGGGATACAGCGTGAAGCTGTTTTTTTAACATAATATTCATACCAAAAGTAGGCTTACGCTTAGCGCACCTGCTATCCGTTATTCTTTTGGATGAAAATGTGTACGATTTACCATAGGGGGTCTCAGAAAACGTCAGACAATTTTGTATATCAAAATTTAAAAATATGTAAACAGGTTTGCGTGTTAAAAGTTATTACCAAATTAATGATTTTATATGAATGAAATGCTCCATGCTGACTCCAGACTGTTTTAAAAATATCATTGTCAGAAATAATTAAATATAGTTTGTATTGTAGTTAGAAGTTATTTTAAAAAAATGTCCCGCGTCGTTTCTTGGGCCGATTCTTCTCTGGTCTGAGTCATCTAAATTCGAATCAATGAATGTTGAGTGGCGGAGAATATAAAAACACACTTCGTGGCACCAGAGAATAAAACTAACTCAACCTGAGAGAAAATCGAACCAACAACCATTGCGTTTACAAAAAGTATAAATATCCCCTCAAAAAGTCAAACTCAATAAATAATACGATTCTCAACCATTCATTTAATTATACGTATAATAGATGAAAATAAAATGTAAAATGTATGCCGGAGCGAATATCAGATCCATTGATAGCTTAAAAGTTCATTCCACGAGGAATGTTAATTATCCACATCCATTTATTACTTTGACTCGAATGGAGGCGATATTGAAAAATTGAATCACACCCTGAAATAAATATTGAATACGTAGGTATGTATGTGTTTAGTGAATCACCATCAATCTTGCTTAATGCTTATTTCTTTTTTTGAATTTAGATTTTCTGGTCGGGTAGCCAGAGGGAACCTCGGGTAAAAGATACTATGCTTGCCTATTTTCTGCCCAATTTTCATAATTGACATATTGCGCATATAGTCTGTCGGGGAAATAAAATCATTTATTTCCCTAAGTGGGATTCCAATATGATAACTATCACCTTTACAGTCTTGGTATATGTAGCAGTAGCTTCACGCTATATCTCGTTTGTAAAAGAGTAGGCAAAGGAAACCTACAATTAAGACACATGTCATCTGAGTGGTCGAATTTAACGCCACGCTTTGTCTTCTTTTTGAATTAAATGAAGTTACTTTATTAACTGTGAATCGTTTTCACAACTGTCGCGTTCATATTCAAATTTAATGCCTCAAAATACTTCTCTGAAATCATGATATCTTCTCTAAAATTTTCAATATTTTCATAAAATTGATGAAAAGTTCAAGTTATAAGCTTGAAAGAAAATATACTGTACTCTAAAGCGTAGCTTCCATTCATAGTGTAGTTAGAGACTGTGTACGTGCGTGCAATATGCACTAGTCTTACACTTAATTAGAACTTTCTTTTTTTGTTAGCTTCACGCTATATTCCACATATAGCAGGGTAGGAAAAGGGAACCTAGTGTGAATATGAAAACAGCTTGTCACCATATAGCATCAATTTTTACTTCATTTGTCTACCGGAGTAGGGAAATGGAAATAATTTGAATAAATCCTTTCTCCCGAATGAGAATCGAACCCCCAAACATCGCATATATAGTAAGACTGTCCCGCTGTTTTATAAAGACCTTTAAAGTAAGCGAATCAAATGAAAAAAAAATAGGTACATGCAATTACATTTGGAAATACATTTATATGGAAATGTTCTGAAAATTCAGCAACACAAAAGGCAGGATAAACAAAAGGATTAAATTTAAGTATAGAAACGTTAAAATTATTATAATAAGTACAATACAATATTTAGTATTTGGCTATTATACAACTAAATATTTAACTAGATTTATTTATTTGTGTTTATATTTATATTTTTAGCAGTTTTAATTATTATTCTAGAATTATTTAAGGACATTCTAAACTGAGAAAAACTTTGCCACACGAGTTAGAACTCAAATATTTATTTATTATTTCAAATAATTATGTGGGACTCATAGACTGGCAGAAATAGGACATCCATGATATCCACTAAAACTTCAGGGTGCTTCTCCTCGATCACTGACTCCACGATCACGGGATTCTTCTATTGATGAAGGGAGACGGTCCTTCGGTTTCTCTCCAAATTTGAGTCATTGCGTTGTAAGTAATGAAACTGAAAAGTTTTATTATAGAAAATAAAAAAAAATATTATATTTAATCAGTCACTCAAGTGCTACTCTACGGCAGCTCCATATTCTATACAAGAAAATATGTATTTACAGGAAATAACGAACTGAGGAATAAATACTAATAATTTTAAAAAAATTGTCACATTTCTCATAAAGCCAATCGTGGCCTGCCAGCCAAACCAACCAACTTAGAACTTAACAGGATCGATTTCCATCCGAAGAAATTAAATATTTCATATTTTTATTTCGTCGCTCTAGTAATCAGGATGGGCTCAACGTTGAGTTTCAACACTCTTTACGCAATGCTTCCAGAATTTGGCGGAGAGTAAGGCCCAAAGTGTCTTATTCAGAACAGAGTACCGCAGTTAAACGAAATTTCCAGTTTCCCTTAGCCTACACTACTATGTACGGAATACAGTGTGAGATTCAGCAATTACTATAAAATTAATCAAAACAAATATGGGTATTTCAGAATTTAAGTCCAAGTACTCCATAATAACTAAGGCAGGTGCGATTTAAAATTATAAATAGCTATTAAAATGTTGTAATATTCGACGCCTGCACGCAAATCAGGTCACACGTCGGCGTGAATGATAGATAGGTGGCGTGAATCAGCCACGACTGACTAGTTGTGACGATCAATGCGTCATTTGTTGGTTGGATTATGGAGAGTTTTGAGGTTGTTGACGTGTAAGAGGTATTTAAATTTGGATGCGATTAGCGGAAGTTCTTTGCCTTAACACCAGAGCGAAGAAATGAAAATATTGAATATTTCATTCATGTTTACAGTCACACGCTTATTGCATCTGGCCTCAACTAATAATATTTGCTTCATTTCCTAAAGTAAGCCTTGTAATCCTTACAGAGCCCACACAACTAGGAACTGAAAATATGAATAAATAATAACTCGTTCCCCCGAGTGGGGATCGAACCCACAACCTTTGCGTTATAGTGACACCCCTTCTGCCCCTGCGACAGACTTATAGAAGAAATAGAGTTAAATCACTACCTTTATCGCAAATTCAAGAAATTATAAGATTTACTGCACTGTTCTAAAGCGTACTAAATAGTTTCCCTATTGAGGGGATTACCGTGTGGTTTTCATGGCGACTTACTTTTGAAAGGTATTCATTAAAAATTTTCATTCACTCCCGGCTTGTAATACGGTTTTTATATTTTTAATCTCTTTAAAAGTGGGGCATCGTAATTGCTTAATTATATAAAGTTTTGAAACATCACTTAATTATGTTCGTTTGTTTCATTCATTCGCTTTTTGAAGTCGACGTCTGTTCAGTTGCGACCAGTGCAACTTTAAACGTGACAGGTTGTGGGTTCGATTCTTAGTAGAGGAAATGAAATATTTAATATTTTCAATGAGGCGACACTTAACATTAGGTTTCCAGGTTCCCTCTGCATATCCTACGCGCGTTACCCTCATGTTCCTGCTGAAAAGTTTTTTTAATTGACCGCACTAATCTCAAGGACTACTGGTTTGAATTGAAAAAATCTTTTTGTGTTAGATTAATCTATTAATCGATTATATAATAAATAGAAGAAATCGTGGCTAATTGAATTACACCTGACTCTTCTTTATGTAAAACAAAGAGAAGCGTTGAGTTACGCGGGACATAATATCTCAAAAGTTAGGCGGAAACTGTGGAACGGATTATCTCATCACCAAGTCCCTCCTCCTTGCCTCTTGCGACGCGGGAAAATGCGTGTCCTCCAATAACGAGTAAGTACAAAATATTATAAAAATCTTTAAATAATGAGCACTCAGAGTAATTTTAGGTAAAGGTTTCCTTTTACGATTGATGCCCCTCTTTCAATACTCTTTTAAAAATATAATTGTCCAAATGCCTTATTACTGACAGAAAAGCTCTCTAGCAATCTTCTTTGTGGAAAAGTCAGGAATATGCTCGTTCTTACAATTATATGTAAGTTGTCTATAAGTTATCACTTTATGTGGTAAGGCCGCTTCATCACATTTTATAATAATATAAACTTTTATAAATGATATATTTATATCATCGCCAGTTCTCAATAGTCTAGTCTCTATATCTTTATTCGTTGGAAAAGTATAAACCAGGTACCAAATTGGCGAAATAAAAGCATCACAATAGTATGAATACTCAAAGAGTAATGACCAGGAGTGCACTAGCCAGGGGTACGGAAACCAAACTTAAGATGTCACTGATTGAGTTGGAAAAATACAGGAGAGGAAAACAGTCAGCTGTTAAAGGAGCGCGGTGACTGTGAAGGGGAAATGAATACTCTCATTAACAGAATAGCCTTAGATGTGTTGAACCAGCGGGATAAGTTACAGTTTGAAGTGGAGTCCTTCAGTACCTGTAATGTTACTTATATAGAATCTCTCAATCGCATTAGTCAATTAGAATTAAGTTTAAATACGGCCTACCTAGAAATTAATTCTTTACAAGAAACAATAAATGCTCTGAATAGTGACTCAAATAAAAAACTGTACTCAGAGATTATGGATAACAGAATTGATGCATTAAAAGTTTTGAAATCTCACTGTAAATATAATTATGAGTCATCAGTGGTTATTAGTGGTAAAATGAAATCCAGAAAATATTTCAAACTTAGGAAAGTAATTAGGCATCTTCAAATAAACCTCAAAAACTGTGCAAGTTTAAAACAAGTATCACAAACAGGGATCTCATACAGGAGCGTGTAGCCTTACAACACACTAATGAGCTTGAAACACAAATAATTAATTTACAGTCACAGCTCACTAGAATTGTTATCGAGCATGAAGAAGAAACCTGTGAATATATACTCAAATATGAGGAAATATCCTGCCCAACCCTAGGGCAGGAAACTACCCAGTTATAAATAATTGTTCACCGGGTATCCTCATATTGTAGATAGTGTTAGGTCCTCAACCATTAACAAAGAATCTATAGGCATAGTTTTACTTGGTGATAGCCTAACTGCCACTAAAAAACATATTTTACAGATAACTGAAGTAATGACATCGCTTCACAACAGTATAGGTTGTAAGTTCATTATATGTGCTTTACCTTATTCTAATGCCCTAACCGAAAAACAAAACAGGGCTATACACAAATTTAATTTATTTATATATAATTAACAGAAGATACTATGTATCTCTCATTTTATTACACATGACAAATTGCTAAATTATAAGCATATAATTTATTTTCAGACACAGACACTCATAGGGTACTAAGAAATTTAGTTGTAGATAGTAACTGTGATACATCTATTAGTTTAAACTAAGTGATGCGACAAAGTATAGGCAGAACCCTAGTTTAACCTTATTCCATCAAAATATTCAGGGCTTATCCGGCAAAGAATTAGAATTAGATTTATTTTTAAAAGCACATAAGATTGATATACTCTGTGTTACTGAACATTAGTTAAAAAAAGGGCAAATATTATTATTGAATAATGAACATTATTGTATTTGTAGTGCATTTGTAAGATGGTCATAAGGCTATTCACAGTGGTTCTCTAATATATATGTGTAACACTATGAATTATAAAGAACGGAATGATATAGTTAATCTTTCTGTCGAGCGCACTATGTAAATATCCTGTGTTGAACTGGAACATCATATAGTAGCTTGTATATATCGACCACCACAGAGTGATTTTAGTCTTTTTGAAACAATTATGGAAGAATTAATGAAACGTTTGAGCTGTGGTAGAAAAAAGGTAATTAATTGTATGCGGCGATTTTAACGTCAACTTATTATTAGGGCAGTCACAAATCAGTATTAGATTAATTAGCTTAACGTATTTTAACAGTTGCCTCACAATACATATTAGAAAATATTATGTTTGTTAGAAAGAATATTAATTTGTATAAAAGTAATGGTGACATTCACTCTGTCGGTACTAGGAATCGGCACAAGTTAGTAGGCACTTATCACCGCCTTAATAAAGTCCATAACTCATTTGTGGGGAACGGTGTTAGTTTTTATAACAAGATACCCAAAGACATAATGGATCTTCCCCTACACAAATTTAAGGTAAATGTTAAAAAACATCTTATTTGCAGGGGCTATTATACAGTATGGGAATATTTAGAGGATAAGAGGTCTTGGGAATAGGGGTTTGTTCAATACAGGATTAGGATGATATGCTTTTAAAATTACTATTATAATAAGTTTAATTTATTTTTATATTTTTGTTGACATTTAGTAATGTGAATTTATTATTATTTACATCAATTGTGACATGTCCATGATAATTTGAAATTATTAATTTAAAATTGTGAAATTAATTATTTTTTATTTTATTTAGCGAAGAATGCGCCACCGAGACTTCGTCAAGGTCATTAATTATTATGACGTCATTATTACATTTATCGAATTTTTATTTAGAAGGGGGGGCCACAGGAGTGAAGTTGTACTGTCTGTTAGAGTCGAAGAAGCGTTTGTACATTTTTTTAATGTAAATATATGTATGTTTCATTATTATCTAGATCATTCAATGTCGACTTTGTGCACACAACTCTGCGCATACTCGCAGGCGCCTCGTAGTCTAATCGGGCCTGGTCAGCGATTTATTTTAGAAAATAAAATTAATTTTACTGCAAGAAATACAATTAATACATCCGTAAACCTTGAACAACCGCGAGCGAGGGATTTTTGATTTGAATTTATTTTATTTATTTTCAAGTTTCATCTTTATTGTGCTTTTATCGTATATTTGCTTTATTAGTTACTTATAAGTGCATATAATTTATGTATCACATTTTTAGCTTTACGTTGTATCCCACTTATAGTAGTGAAGACAGAGGGTCGAATCTAGTATTAAAACATACTCGTGTAACGACAACATGTTTTGTCTTGTTTGAGGGAATGAAAATAATTATTATCAGGAGTTTTGAAAAATAATCTAAAAATTATTTCAGATTTTGAGACCAGTCGTGACTCCAGGCAACGCCACCAGGCCTCCAGAATTCGGCGGAAAGTGGAAAACGGAAGATTCTTAAAGGGAACGGAGTGTCAAAATAATTGGCAGAAGTCGTCCAGGCTTAAACTAGAAAATATTTGCTGGACTCTAAGCTTCACGGAGGAGTGCGAACAAGAAAATATAAGTCTGTGACACCATTGTAGCAGCGGCAGAAAAGTCTGACGATAAAAGTGATGGCTTTGAGGTCAAGGTTCTTGGGTAATGTTGAAAGTATAACATTCCCTAGTTTCTAAAAAAATTATATTAAATTTTTGTTAGCCTATCATATTTTGTTTTAAGTGTATTGTTTCTTGATACAAAACTATTAAGAAATGCATGAGCACGATGAATAAAGTAATATTTGTAAATAGATAACATAATGATATTAATTGCTACAATTGCTTAGATGATTTACTATTAGTACTTTATACCAAACCTATAACGACAAAAGAAATCCAAAAAATATTGGCTAAAAAATGAAAATAAAATAGTATCACATATATAGTATCCCGCATATAGTTGGGAAAGTAGAGAGAAGCACCATATCCAATTTTTATACCAGATCGATGACATGGAAATAATCGATTCCTCCAAGTAAACATGGAATCCCCCAACCTTCACGCTCTCTAAAATGACTCCAGGTGAAATAAAACTGCCATCTTGCAAATGATTTACACAAACGCCGGCTAAGAGACAGTGCCGCACCTAACTTACTGTAACGCGACAAGATGAATGCCAGCGGCGTGGACCTGACGCGGGGCTGTAAAAATAAATAAAGAAATTCCACCGTCTTAGGCCGAGGACGCATTCTGAAATGGTTGGCTGGCTGGCTTATATATTACTATTCTTGTGTATAACACCTATATGCAGTTGTATCATTTTTATATTTTGTAAAGCGCTGAATAGTGTTTGCGTGTTGAGTGGCAGAACTCAACGCCGCGCTTTGCCTCGACACCAGAGCGAAGTATGGATCGAACCCACAACCGTCGCGTTACAGTCACACCCTTGTGCCACTGCGTCACGACGGCGTCAACGGCCTCTATCTTATATAAATTTATTTATATTATTATTATTACTTATAACTATACCAATTTAAAAAAACATAACCTATAAATAAAGAAAATATGGTGTTATAGAACACACATTGTCTGTTGAGTAGACAGTAGGTACTAAAGGCGTAAGAACGGAGTATCTTAATTCTATGTTATCTCTGTCCATCCCATATAGTATTGCGGAATGCAGTGATAAGCGAATTCAAAAAAAAGTAATGGAGGGATCCCTGCAAATTGATTTGCGTACAAAAAGAAAACATCTGTCTACTGTCGATGTGCATTAGCGAATGTATATTTGGAATACATACAATTGTACATTTATTATAGTATTAAAAAATTATACATTAAAATTTGATTAAAGTTGAGCAGGATTTGAACTCACGCCTCTGTTAGTTCATCATGGATTTTTTCTATGAAACAACACGTTCTTAGGGGGCTAAGCCTCCATCGATTCCCATCCACAGCGTGCAAGTAATAAGACAAAGTACGGCGTTGAAATTTGCCACTTAAGTGGAAACCGACTCTGGGCCCTTTTGTCTACTCTGCCTTCTGCAGGACAAATTATGAATCCAAGAAAAAGCAAAAATATTTTATAACACCTACGGACACAAGTTCAATTACAATAATCTGAATAAATGGTCAAAACAAACATAATAATTTGCAGTGTGATTTTTTTAGAATTCAATTCTAGAGATTCTTCTTAGAAATCAAAGAAATATTTTTAAGAGTCTGAATTTCAAATTTTATTAAAATCGGTGCCGATTTAAAAAAAATCCATACAAACTTTCAATATATATCATATTAGGGTTAAGATTTTTCAAAATCCCTTCTTAGTAAATGTCCAGATTAGGAAAATAAACATCTGTCAATATTTGAAGTTTCTACGCACAGCGCTTATAACTGTGCATGTGTTGCATGTGTGTGTTTATATCTAATAATAAAATTACGTAAATGTAAGTACTCTTATAACTTATATATACATATATATATAACGTATATAGTAAAAGGAGGCAATAATAAAAATAATATATTACTATAAAGTTGATAGAATTGTCATAACTACTTTTTATGGACTGGATAAAATGAAAACAACAAATTCAAATTCAAAATTATTATGTTACTATAAGTATATATGTATATAAGTATATATAAGTATTTTATTGTATGATTCGTTGTTTATGGTAACTGTACCATAAACAATTTTTTATTTTATCTATGTAGTATGGTATGCTTTTAAACTTTTGATACATTTTATCAAAATCAGACTACCTTCAAATATTTTGTCATTTTAAAAAAAGAATACGTATTGTAGTTCTGCCATTCCGTAGATATCAGTAACACGTAAGGCGTTAAAGCAATTGAAAATTTTAAACTAAATCCCTATAAATCTATTTTGACGAAGCTGTAATGGATCCCTTCGAAAGTAAATTTAATCGCTTAATATTTGGATGTATTTTATTCTTGTATAAAAGTGTGATTGTTTAATAAGCGAATATATTTTTTAGTTATCACCGAGGTACCATATTGGCGACCCAATAAAGTGTCACAACTATATAATTTACAATACGACGACGACAAATTCCGCGACTATGCAATGTTGGTAATGCAAAATTTCGTCACCAATTTTGGGCCCAGGAGATCAACCAAATATGATATATATTTTGAACAATTGCCGTTGTTGAGGCATTCGGAGGATGACGCGGTCACTTTGAAGGTAAATTACATTTTGTGTACTGTTAAGGATAACATTAAGATTGCAATGTATGTACGTTTTTTATTTCATTTTCAGATAACGGTTATGGAGACCTCACGTTTACGTGGTGATGTTAATGTAAAAATTGCCTATACTGCACTTTTGATTTCGTGGGGTACTACCAACCACCTACTAGCAACCTACTTGCCCTTCATGTTTGAATATGGATCCGAAAAACTCGGGTTTATTGTAAAATACTCTCTAAAATCATTGTTTTCTTGTAACATTGAAAGATATAATTTCACGCAGGTAATTAGTATTATATATACTTCATGCTAACAGCGTTTTAATATGTGTTTAACATTATTTTGTGTTATTGTGTTTCTTACTGACAGTGAAAGTGAAATATGGTAATGATCTCTTGCAATACTTATTGCAATAGTTAGGTTACATAAGTATTAGATTGCCCCACGCTTCGCGTTGTTATTTTTAAATAGTCAATAAATACAATATATACGTGTTTTTTATTATGGATGTGTTTATATATACTGTGGGTACATGACGAGAGCAGTTTGTGCTTTATCTATGATATGTAATATAGTGATAGGTTATAGTGGGTATACTTACTATAGTTGGCGTAATGTTCTCGACTACCTTTTTCATGAGTCAGTCTAACAATCCCAGTCTTTAGCACATGAGGATGTATGCCAGTTAGAATGCTCGCATTCATATAATTAATTTAATTTTATGACATATAAATTTCTTAATCATTATATTTTAAGCATTCATGTGATAAAAATAGATTGTTTATGTTCTAACATATTCTAAATAAAGATCGTTTTATGTATTTATTTTTTAACGAAAAATATAATAAAATCTTATTTATTAAATTTTGTTTCAGAGTGAGATCCTCCAGTTTGCTTTCAAGTTTATGCAAATGGATCATTCACCAGATACAGATCGCATAACTTTATTTTATAAGGATCTTTCTAGTGATGAAGACTGGGTAGGATTTGAATTTGAACTTGGAGAAGTACGTCACAGATGGAACACGTAAGAAAATACTTTCATACAAATAATTTTAATTTTTCTCAACCGTACACTGTATCCTGCATGTAACAAGGCGGGTAGAAGGGGTCATTATGTGTTATAGTACGTAGCTTATGTATGTAGCTTCAGTTTATGAGTAGATGCGAGGTACTTATCGCACCTCTTTTTAAAAGAACTTCATTGGTAATCGGAATATTATTGTGTTTTAGGAACATGGAGCTGTGTGAAGATGAAAGCATTGCTGTCAACGATACTTACGAAGTATTGACGGCATCAATAGCCGATATCTCAGACATAAACTTAAATTTGTATCGGTTGCACAAAATAGTCTTACCTCACGCTACAGTAAAAACTAGTGCTCTCAGAATGGAAACACCACTGCTGATAGACGCGGTGTTCTCTGTGTTAAACGCAGTGAACATCGCGCACATGTAACAAGTTAACAAGAGACTTGCATCTGGATATTGTTTACTTGTTTTGAAATTGTTAAATACTGTTCTTTCTTTTATATTAAAACTTTATTATTTCTAAAAATATTTCTTTTACTTATATCAATTAAGTTAATGTATGTTTACTAACTATAGTGTACCAGTTCATTTACAATATGGCTGTAGCATGTATTTAACTGAATTATTCACATTTTTTGTTTGACGGGCTCGCTCCCCACTCGAGGGGATATTTACTTAAATTTCCATATCATAGCACTATTGTCGAGGCAAAATGCGGCGTTGAGTTCTGCCACTCAACAGGCAGTGCGTCATTTTGGCAGAAAGTGGGGAACGGAGTGATTTAATACTATGGACGTATTTGCCACGTTTGCGTACGTAATCCGTGTACCAGTACGTGACGGATTAGATCGTATGTATATGCCATACAGTTACTTAGTAGTAACCAAAATAATTAATCAGCAATTTTGTCCTTAAGTAAAATTATATAATATAATATTATACAAATATTCCTATAATTCAAGCACGTAAAGCTCTCGTGTAAGCTGTTAGTATTAATAAATTATAACTTATATGATTATGTATTTTTGTGAAAAAATATAAAGTTTGCGTGATTCCCCAATAAAATATATAATTTTATATTGTATCATAACAACAGCCTTAAATATTACTTATATATAGGTGTTCTGTATTATAACATTTTTTTTCATCTTATATATTTAAATTTTATTAAACATTTTAAATATTTTTTCGTCGATACGATTATCATTACAGTAGTGTAGTTACTCGTTTTCGATTTGGGACAATTAATTTATTAACTTCAAGATTGTTTGTTGTTATTTAAAATATATTCTTATTTATACTCTAACATTAAGAATCAGGAAACTGCTTAAAATACGCTTTCTTCGCGTCGTGCGTTCAGCGTTGTAATGATTAAACACAAGAATTAAATATTATAAAATTTTAATAATTTTAATTAAATAAAAGTACAGGATAAGTGACTGCAATTATTATCTTAGAATGGAGCTAAGCGAAGCTATGTTGCGGTAAATTTAGCGAAATTTTCTGTTTTGTCCTCACGCGCGGTGCTAGGTGTAAGCATCATGCCCGGGTGCCGTTCCTTAAGAGACGCCAAATAGTTGGCAAAAAGCTCAATATTAATACAGTCAAACAAAAGTAATGTTGTCCCATAGACATCGTACTGGATCTATGTCCGCTGCGACAGACTGAGAGAGACTCCATAGCTATATTTAATACATATTTATTTAACGTTAACTAAACTAAGCTGAACTGAGATAAAAGAAACTTATTCTTGCTCCAAGTAAATTGTTATACTTTAAGACTCGGAGCACACGACTTTGTGACGCGATGACGAATTCGTTAACGAGGTATAAAACACTTATTTACTGTTATTTTACAGTGTCTTCTGTCTTCTTATTGGATGTAGAATGCATATATGTTAGGGGCAGAGGGAACCTAACGTTAAGATACTCCGTTTCCAATTTTCCACTCGTCAGTGAGGTCATGAGGTTAGGTGAGCTAGATCGTCTGACTGCAATTGCATCGGTTGTGGATTCGATTCCCACTTAGAGGAAGGAATTATTTTTACATCCTCGTTCTGAAAGTTTCACCACTCATAGCTTAGTCTTGAAAATTAAAAAGTCTGGGCATACAGTGGAACAAAGTGTCTAGTATATGCGAGATACAGCGTGAAGCTAAAAAAATACTATCAGTATTTTATTTATAAATAAGCAAAGTGAATCGATTCGCCCGGATTTTCTAGATCTCTTTTGCAATTCAAATTGAATTCAGGTGACTCGGTAATACCCCACTGCCCGGATCTAATCATGACAGGAGGATACCGTGGACGCTAATACATTTGTATACGACTTCACAGGTACACTAGCCGTCGCCCGCAGCCTCGTCCGTACATTTTAAGATGTCATATATGAATAAGAACGGAAATGTAGGTAGCATGTAAGTAGTATTTACCATTTTACGCATTATTTAAAAACTATCCATTACACTACTTTCCCCTACCCTACATACTCCATTTTTTCATCAAAAAAATGCGGGGTGTAGGGGTCGGTCGGTTATCTTTCATTCTGCGACCCGCTGCGCTTTGTCCTACCAACATCATTATTTTTAATCGATTTCAATACCCGCAAGTTATTTTGTTAGCCCCACGCTGGATCAAAATGACGGCACGGAAGGCGAATGGAACCTGGGAACCTAGTGTTAAAACATTCCGTCCCCATTAAGACGCTTCCGTTCTACATTTCCCAATGAATTCTATTATACTGTTACTCACATAATGCTTTCGATATATCTTAGTTATATGACCGAAGCCGCATGTCATAGCTAGTATAAATATAATAACTGAGTACTGACAACATTTTAGCTAACGAGACTAGTAAGTTGTGGTTACTTACGTGTATGTCAAACACATACTAACTACTGCACTGCAAAATATATGTATGTATAAATATTATTAGATATAAATTCATTCCACCCAAATTGTGTTGAGTGGCGGAACCGACCGCAGGAATCCCAGTATGAGTTAAAATAAAAGTATAACATCAATTAAATTATTATCTTAATGAAATTATATCATATTATATATATCACAGTTAATTATTAATATACAAAATAAAAATGTCTTTTATTTATTTATTCTTCATAATTTTATTTCTAATTTTTACTTTAGTACACAATGAGTGGTCTTACTAAAGTTTGTTTGTCTATAACAATTGAAGAGTGTGTTAGTTGAACAGCTTAATCTCAGAAACTACTGGTATGGAATGAAAAATAATGTTTCTCAGTAAAATTATAGATTATATTACATCACGCCTATTGTTTCAATAAAATCGCCGTCAAATAAAATATTATGGACCAATATTGTAGTCCTGTGGCAAGTTCCACCTTATAATCTTAAGTAAGGATATAGGTTGTATAATATTCATAAAATCTGGCTTAATAAGTATAATTGGACGGTTTTCATGAGGGGTGGGTTCAAATCCCGCTACGTTCAAATTTTTATTTATTATCTAAAAAATATTTTCTTTTCTTTGCGTGGAATAATATTTTAAAAAACAGTACAGTACAATACAGTACGTCACATTAAGTTAAGACACTCCGTTGCCCACTTTGTGCTTTGTCTTGTTCTAAAGCGAAGAAAATGAAAATAATTCATTCCCTCGATTAGGAATTGAATCAGTACCGTCGCGATGGCCTCGATAAAATAAATGACATACCTACTTGAATCTATATATATACATATATATCTTAAGAAGAATGTTATAATCTTAACAGATAGATTTTTTTTGTTAAAAACTAATTTGTATAATCAGGCTTCCAATCATAACCACCGCGCGTGGGTGTCTATTAATATAAAATTAAATCAGCTTCACGCTGTTACTCGCACACAGCAGTATATTCTGAGGGAATCTAATTTTAAGACACTCTATTCCACAGTGTCTGCCTAGTAAAATATATAAAAATAAAATATACACAATAAAATATACAGAAATAATTTAAAATAATTGAGCACGTCCTTTAATAACAAAAGATACGACCCAAAACCAACCCGAATTCTATCTATCTAGTATATTGTTACTCACTTAAGGCTGTATCAAAGCATAACACTATTACAACCTCTTCAATGTAATTTAACTAAAATTGTATGCAATACCTTCTGAATTCAACGGAAAATGAGTAACGGAATTATTTTAACGGGACAAATCTGATGTCTGCAAAGTACGAAATTAATATGTAAGGTAGTAAAACGAAATAGTCGTTGAGCAATCGGGTTTTAAACACGTAATGTCTTGAAAATTAGGAGGTGCGTGGGGAACAGACTAACACTATTCTCCTATTAACTCTGTCACGGATCTATAGCTAGATGATGATGATTCCTTCGATCAGAATCGAACTCACAATCGTCATGTTTACAGTTAGATACTATTTGTCGAGGGCCTTTTATAAATGTAAATATAATATCAAGATTTATTTTAGAACTGTTTTATGACCTTTATCTTCAAGACAAAGCGCCATTCAACGTAATATGAATTGGCGCCGTAATACTGAAATGTGAAGGACGGAGTGTCTTAGTATTTTCTCAGTCTATACTATAACTATACTATAACGAAAATAAACAAAAACCCAGTCAAAAAACAGCTGACAAGAATAAGAGAATGTAGGTACTTATATAAACTACAGTACTTCTTCGTGCCTAAACTAGCCTTTTCAAGTAATACTTCACGCTTAAGCTACAAGAAACAAACTTCTTTAAAACTATTCCATAGTAGAAATATAGGCGGTCGTTTATCTTTTACAAAAAAGTGTACATTCTACAAGATTTTCGTTTGCTAAAGACATATTATTTAGAGAATATACATTAAAGTGTTATACTATTTCATTAAATTCACAGTACAGTACTGTTCTGCCGAATGAAATCAAAGACAGAAAGTTAATTTGGCATGTGGGTAGATTAGTAAATTAAGGAAATTCTTTCGAAAACTGAAAAACAAACAGACTTAGTAATTTTATATTATAGTGAGGTTGTTGTAGCTTGACAATAACTTGAAAATTATAAAAATCTTTATTTAATTAATATATTTTTGTCCTGTTTTCTTGTTGATTGTGTTGTTCAAGAGTCCACGCATACAAAATTGACTATTGTCAGTGTAACGCAAAGCGCAGAATTTCGTTTCGCCACACAATAGGCAAAGCCTCAAAAATTTACCGGAAAATGGGGGCTGAAGAATCTTAATTGGGAACGGAGGTTCTTACCTCTAGGTTCCCAGGGTCCCTCTACCTACCGTGTCATGTGCAAGATACAGCATCATTTTATGTTAGATAAAAAACATAAGTGTTAATAGATACGAATCTGTTAATATTAGGTTAATATCACTATGTTATAGAGGCCAGTCGTGCTACAGTGACACAAGCATGTGACTGGGAACGCGACAGGTTGTGGGTTCAATTTCCACTCGAAGACATGAAATATATATTAATATTTATAATTTCTTCACTCTAATGTCATATATTTGAATAACCCTACTGTGTGCGGGCTAAAACAACAAAAAACGTACCATCATAATGCATTTCAAAAGGCTCTCTTACATTTGACTGAGATAAGCTTTAAACATAACATTCAAGCTTCAGACTGATACAAAAAAATATATAGTTGTATGTCACATTCAGACTACGTAAGTTTCCACGCCAGATACTATACAAACAATTAAATTCAGTAACCTTAGTATGAGATAATTAATGTTATTTTATTTAATTTACTTTGGGAAATAAAACTAGGTCGTTGTGGCGCTGTGGCACAAGTGTGTGACTGTAAGCGCGACGGCTGCGGGTTCCATTGCCATTCCGAAAATTGATTATTGAATATTTTCGCATCCTAGCCCTGGTGCCTCCCAACACGCAATGCCTCAAAACTCCGGCGAAAATTTAGGAACGGAAGTGCCTCAGTGGGAACGAACTGTCTTAACAAGAGGCTTCCAGGTGGTGGTGGTGATGGTGGGTGCCTACCCCGATTACACTGTGACGCTAAAAAATGAAATATGGTTTTTAGATCGACTTGTAACTGAGTATGTAACTTTTATTAGATCGACCAGTAACTTTGTAACTTTTAGAACTATATTCGTAACAAATTCTAAGAAACTGAATTTGATTCAGTTCTAGTAATTGAATCATCACCAATCATGACAGTTGTGTGTCCGAACACTAGATTCCCTCGGCCTGCCATGCTGAATGCAGAATGCAACGTGAGGCTATATCAGCTACTGCAAATTCAAACGAATAAAGGTGTCAGTTGCAGTCCAAGCCGCTAGAATGGTTGAACTAAAAATTATTCTTTGTATAGCGGTTATGTTGTTGACTTTTTCTAGGAGTTACTTTAGTGAAGTAATTACATTAAAAAAATATTCGTCAAAAAGAAAAAAATATTGAAAATATAATTCGTATCGTATCGAAACCGCTCCATTGAGATGTTATCGTTTTGACAGATCAATGATGACTATGATGATGATATATGTCATTATCAATATCAATTTGTCACATAATAAAAAATTCAAATCACTATAGGATATGTAATAAAAATACGTCCAAGAAAGTAGGACGGTTTGCAAGAGGCGCGCTCAAATCCCGCTATGCTCAATTTTTGTTTCTTAAAAAAGTATTGTTCTTCTCTGAGATGGAGAGAGTCTTATGACTCTAAAATTATTTTCTACACTATTAAAGGTACTAATATATTTTTTTATTTTCCTGCATATCTTGGTTTATTTACGTAGAAAAAGCAAAAAGTGTAGTGTAGTTTTAAGACCGGTCGCTCGTTTGCTTTGTCTTTTCTTTCCATAAAAAAAAGTGTTAAGACATTCCATTTTGAGCATCTAATTTTACACAGTCAGTTAACTTTTACAACAAAAATGTAGTAATTATTTACTTTCTCTCTCTACCAGTTCTTAGAAGAATAATGTAAGAGCATTTTGCGACACATTCGGTACCTTTCAAGACAGTCTCTGCATTTAATGGACGAATGTATCGAACATATAAATTATTAGGTACTCTGGTTAAGGTTATATACAGAGTTCTAAAATACTTTGTGTATAAAGAGATAGATAGAGAGATAAGATAACATACAAACCATTAATATATTATACTCGTAATTATAGTTTCCTTAATTTTTTTTTTAGCTTCACGCTGTATCCCGCACACAGCAGGATAGGCAGAGGGAACCTCGATGTTAAGACACTCCATTCCCCACTTTCTGCCGAATTCTGGAGGTATTGCGTGTTGAGTGGCAGAACTCAACGCCGCGCTTTCGCCTCGACACCAGAGCGAAGAAAAATGGAAATATAGACGTAAATAAATATTTCACTTCTTCGAGTGGGAATCGTCATACAACCGTCGCATTTGCGGGCGGCACCCTTGTGCCACTGCGCCACGACGGCCTCTAGTTTTATTTGCTTAAAAAAGTGTTCTTCGTATAGCTGATTTCAACGCTGTTCTTTCTCTTGCCAGATTGAATAAATGAAAATTACTTTATAGCCCTAGTAAAGAATAAACCCACAATCCTCTTCTTGACATCCATACGTTGTTCGACTATAATTCTATAGATGGGACCATAGTCTATACTATATGTACTACAACCGCTGTAAGTGTCAATTAATCTGTAAAGGGTATCTCTGAGTGATGATAAAAAAAATACTGAGATTCAAACAAAATGATACTTTCAATGTTTGAATTGGATATTTTAAAAGTATATCACAATTTTAATCTTCTTGATAACCTTCCATATAAGCAATAAGTGTAGAATTATCTTTGACCTTTTGCGCCCGTGTATTCTCAGGAGTCATCTCTCGTTCAGAGACAGGTGAAATAGAATTACTGGAACGTGTTACATGACGCCAATATAGTAAATTGTTTTAAAGCATATATTTCTTTCTACAATTTTGTTTGAAACTAAACGTAATTTAGCCATAGGTCGAGTTTTTATTTTTACAAAAAATAATCAGCCAGTTTGTCAGATAATGTAAACGGGCGTCGTCGTCGATAATATCTGATTATGAAAGTGACGATAGTGGGTTCGATTCGAGCTTCTTCCCGCTCCGGTAGATGGAAGGCGGTATTGAGTTCCGCCACAAAACATACAGTGTCTTAAAAATAGGTCGGTAGTGAGAAACACAAAGTTATTCAGTGTATGAAATAAATAATCCTGTAGTTCATGCAGCGAAGGGCGCATTGCTAGTATCTAGTAAAATGGAAAATAAGCTTAAACTTGTAGTAAAAAGATTCTTCAACCAATAAAATCTTTACAAGGAACCCCGCATAGTCTAAAGAGGTCCCGACTGTTAATCCTAATAAACTATTGGGCTTATTTATTCTTCTTTATAGTTTTGTGCAGAATTATATCATATGTTATAGTTTAACTTGTTTACTTTTGATACTTGTTCAATTTATGACGTCAAAAGTCTTACTCTAGTGTAATTTCGTTAGCACCACTGTATTTATGTATGTAATTTCGACGTGGCGGAATGTGAACGTATAGCTTCATTTGCAAGAGCGTTTGGACGGTGTCCAAGAGGCGCGGTTTCAAATCCCGCAACATACAAGTATTTGTAGTACTTCAGTAGGGAAGGGAATAACTATGAACGGAGGTCCTTTCTGCCTGCCCTGATAAATGCGGGATGTGTGAAGCTGAAAATACTCGTATATAGATAAACGTTATATTGCCAGTACCTTTTTCATTCTGAGTTGCTGACAGACAAAAGTATTTAATTTTCAATATATATAGCAAGCCACGCGTGTATCAATGACGTCATTCATGCATAGCCTCTACGTGGGTTGCAGTGGACACTATCACATACTATTTTTTACAAAGCGAAGCTTACACGTGCGCCGCGGTGGGCCCGCGCCTTAAAAGTCGACGACATCGTATCTCTTATATATAAGTTACAAGAAGGCATTTCGTCGCAACAAATAATTGATAATTGCAAGGATTCCGTTGCATTGACCGTCTCTTATATATAAAAATTAAGTGTCTTGTTATCACAAAATAATTGTGTTTTTGCAAGTGTATGTGACAGATTGACAGAGTTCCTTTCAAATGTATATTATAAGTACGGCGGTATGGATGTCAAATTTTGTGTAAAAGTGTTCACAGAGTTCCTGCATATAGCTGGGCTGCAGTCAATTTCTCAATTACCGCCATATTTTAGAGAAGTTGATCAGTAGTGTTGAGTGGCGGAACTCAACGCTGCGCTTTGTATTGTACTCGTATACATCGACCTACTATACATATGTGGGTGAAAGAAGCTAAAAAAATGAATACTGTAATAAATGAAGTTATACAGAATATATTCATTATACTAACTACATATAACTCCAGTTAGTTTGTTAAGTAAAGAGATGATAGTCAACTTTAACAACGCAAAACGCCGACGGTCATGTCGGCGTCTTGCGTTCATATAAACTAACGATGAAACAGAACATTTATTACTATTAACATCTTTTATAAGTAAAAACTTTTAGTTAGTTTTGTGGGCGAATTATTTGTAATGAGAATTAAACCAGTCGTGGCGTATAGTCACAAGCGTGCGGCATGTAACCTATAACCGTGAAAAGCTGTTGGTTCGATTCCCACTCGACGAAATTAAATATTAAATATTTTTATTTACTCGCTCTGACGGTGGGAAATGGAGTGCCTCAATATTTTCATAATTTTGCATGAAATGATTATCACAGTGAAAATTGTCACTAAAAATCAATGAAAGTTCATTTACAATTCAGATTTTCATATTCCTCAAGAGTCAGTCAGTCAGTCAATTCATTAATACGATTATATTATATTAACTAAGTTAGTTGTTAGTTCTAATAATCTGACGCTCTTGAATTATTGTAGCTTCGATTCTAGCACTATCCACTATTTTATGGAAGGGCTTGATCTATCAAAGAAACGTAGGCAGGTCGTGTTGTTCATTGTTCGGATTGTCTTAGCAAGCACTCTGGTGTTAAATGTTGTGTTAAATATCGAGAACCCGATTAAAAAAATAAAAATAACTATGTATTAATACAAAATGAGAAGATAAGAGATAAAAACCCTTATAAAAACAAGCTTTCATTCAAATCGTAAGTTGAACTAAACTGAAAATAATAATGATAGCGCATATAAGAAGCAAAGATATAGAAATAAATAAATGTTATATATAGCAGAGAGAACACAAGCAGAGACAACCCAGTGCTTCCTCCGCTTTCCACCAAAACTCAACACATTTCATGCTTATTACCGTAACCTAACGTCGTGCAGCCGTGCAGCATTTTAATTTAGTTTAAGATTGATTGATAGTAAAGACGACAAACTATTGGCGTTGCTAGTCTCCACTAAGTGTTAATGACGGATTTCTCTGGATAATCTAATATAGCACTGTGTGTACGATGTATATTAATGTTGAATACATGCAATCTTAGTTCAACTATACATATTATTAACATTTAATTAACACACACACCCACACACACCCACACACACCCACACACGCTGGTTGTAGGTTTGATCCCCATTCGGGGAAATGTAAAATTTATGACAAATTTATATTTTTATTTCTTCCCTCGGGTGTTGAGGCAAAGCGTGTCGCTTAGTCACCACTCCACCACTCAACACTCAATGTCTCCAGAATTCGGCGGAAAGTGGGGGACGGAGTGTCTTAACACCGAGGTTCCCTCTGCCTACCCTGCTGTGAGCGGGATACAGCGTGAAGCTAATAAATTAATAGCATTATAAATATTAATAAATATATATGTAGTGAATATTTGTTATGTAAAAATCCATCAACAGAAATGCTAACATCTTAAATAAGTAGGCAAGCTAAGCGTAAAAAACTTGATAGAAACATGTTTTGTTTTAAAGACATTGTATATTGGATTGCGAAACACAACGCCACAATCTGTCAAGTTACCGAGCGGAGATTAAATATAATAAATTTCCTTGAATCAAACACACAACCGTCGCGATTACTAACTGCGTTGCCACTGTGCCACGACGGCCTCAACTTAGTTTACTACAAGATTGAAAAGACTTCCTTTCGTCGCTTAATCCTGCTAATACCATCTAAGGCACCGAAATCCGTTCAGATTATCCGCGGCCGTGAGGCAAACGTAAATCCTAATCTTCTATTACACGTAACATGTGTGTAAGCATACACATCATAATTATGTGTTTTGTGTGACTTATGTTATTATATATATATATATATATATATATATATATATATATATATATATTACATAAAGAGAAAACCCACGGCACCCAGTGGTTAAATACCCCATTCACCATTTTCCGCTGAATTCTGTAGGCATTGCGTATTGGGTGGCGGAACTCAAAGCCACGCTTTATCTCGACCATTGCGAAGAAATGAAAATATAAACTTAAATATATATTAAATTTTCTCGAGTGCTCTTGTATTACGGCATCTTCATTTCCCTAATTATATGTATTTGAATTATTTTCTAATGCTTTAGAAAAAATTTTAGCCGTGTGGTCCCGGCTTAGAATAGGATCATGCCCTTCATCTCCACCTTAAAGGCTGGCAACGCACCTGTGGCTCCTCTGGTGTTCCATGGGGTCGTGGGCGGCTGTGATCACATACCATCAGGTGACCCGAACGCTCGTTTGCCTTGTCCTCTCCCATAAAAAAAAAACTAAAATTTATAGTTTCAAAAGTGGGTGAAAAGAAGGTTCAGTCGGTCTTCTCTACACTATATATGGAGATGAGAGCATATCGGGGTTCGAATCAATCTTGGGTAGCAAGTTAAACCTAGCGAACTAAGCTACATAATTTTCAATTTGCTTATCAATTTAAGGCTTTTTCGCCGTAGTGGATCAGTTTCTTACAGCCGACACGAAGATTGTGGGCTTGATTCTTACCTGGACTAATGAATGAACAAAAGACAAAGTGCGGTCTAGACTGTAGACTATATACACTCAAAACGTATTATGTACATTTCCCATGGAAAGTGGAAAATGGACTAGTAATAAAACCATTAGATTTATCTAAGTAAGATAGTTTAAAAGCGCATGAGTATATTCATGAAAAGTAAAAATATGCAGCGATCTTTCTAAAAATTGTGTGTCTTCATTTCCTTTGAGTACATGTAAGTAAAGTATATTTTCTCAAGAAATTCTGTTGGCCCTTGAGAAATCCCTTATTTCGCATCAAAAGGGATTCTATATAATGTACAATGGGGCTGGAAATTGCACTGAAAGTATTTATTATATTCTAGTGTCAGACTATGTGTTTTGTTTTTATTTTTATTTTTTAAGTTAGTAGCAGGATAGGCAATGGGAACATAGTGTCAAGACATTCCGTTCCCCACTTTTCACTCAATTTTAAAGACATTGCGTGTTGAGTGACCTTAAACATAAAGATATTAGATAATTTCTTATTAAAAATATCCTCTTATACACCGTTCTATCCGAAAGTTTACTAAAAATTTGCAATTCTTTCACGGCAGACACGCACCCAACAAATAAACCAACTCGAGTAAGTAAATAGCTTCACGCCACGGCCTGAGTTTCTCACGTTTAAGTTTGAAACAATACATCACAATTTCCTTTTTTTTTCTAAAAAAGGACTCGTCAGACAATGAATTAAACTTTTCCGATGACTTGAACGCCTGTTATTTCATTAAATTCGGAGGATTGTTGAATAACATTAGCCTAATATCAGTTGAGAAGATTTTAAAGCTCCTTATTATTCTAGAAAAAAGTTTGAAAAATGAATGTATGTATTTCATTTAGTTTTATCTTCACTCTGTATCCCGCCTATAGCAACACAGTCAGATTAGGCTGTTGTTACAACAATCCGTTCTCCACTTTCCGTCTAATTTTAAAGACTGTACGTTTTGGTGGAACTAGACAAATTACCTTAATAACTGCTTATTTTTCAGCTTCACGCTGTATCCCGCACACAGCAGGGTAGTCAAAGGGAACCTCGGTATGAAGACACAAGATATGTCATAGCGTAGCGGCAAATCATGCTGCAAGCACGATGTTTGTACGTTAGATGCCCAATGGCGCCATCATACTTGTCGGCGTCGATAATTATTTAGAATCGATATTTAGAAATATTGAGAATAAATACTTAATTAATTAATGTACATCTTTTAACGATTAAAATTAGAAATAACATTTATAGTGAATTTAATTTAAAATAAGAGGCCGTCGCGGCGCAGTGGCATAAGGGCGTAAACGCGACGGTTGTGGGTTCGATTCCCACTCGAGGAAGTGAAATATATTGACGTTTATATTTCCATTTTTCTTCGTTCTGGTGTCGAGGCAAAGCGCGGCGTTGAGTTCTGCCACTCAAAACGCAATGCCTCCAGAATTTGGTAGAAAGTGGGGAACGGAGTGTCTTAACACCGAGGATTCCCCGCACAGCAGGGTAGGCAACCCTGCAGTGTACGGGATACAGGTGAAGCTGATAATTTAAAATAATAGTTTTATTTATGAATATAGTTGTTTTATCGGATGTAACGTCATCGTACCACTCCGTGAATCAGGCGAGTTGTGCAGGAGGGGCGGCGCGCTTAATAAGCAGGGCGCATCGAGGCCCTTTTTGGCTTGGTCGGCCGTCCCTTTCACAGCTCTTAATTGTGATAAGGATTACGTCAGAATCCATCATCAAAACAATGAGACGTGGGAACCACTTGTCTCGCCTATCCTTAAATCGCGAGCCGATATACTACTACATATACAACTACATTCAAATTATTTTAATTTTCCCACTTTCTTTGGCGTTAAATTCCAACATTCATTATGAAATGCCTCGCTGGGTGGAAAGTATGGAACGGAGCGTCTTAATACTAGATCCAAAATAGTCAAAAAGCTGTCAAATTAATGGATAAAAGTAAATTATTTTTTAAAAGAAATTAATTTTTCATTTGATAATAAATATAGTTCTACCATTATATACTTAGGATATAAATGACAATTAAGCGCATTTGAATGCTAAAGCAAATTTCCAACAGACACTACAAACCAATGACCACACCTATTATGACAATAGACCTTTAATAATGTATTATACTGTGGAAACATGTACTTACATGTACATAACGCAGTATTGATAAATGTAAATAATATTATCATTGCATTTAGTATGCAGATTGCAATTGAATAGACCTTAACAGACCTTGATTAAATAAAATTCTAATAATACATCACAGCAGGTTATTGATATAACAAAAAACAATAATTGCTTACAAACTTGTCAAGTGCCAATCGGACTAGCGTACTGAGGATTCCGTATCAATTTCATGATTGTTTGTTAACGGGAAGTATAATTTTTGCATAAAACAAACTTAATTTAGCAAGGTTATGTACTTACTTTGTATGAAATGAACAATAAATATAAGTTTGTAATATTTTTTTCACTGGTGTACCAATAAATTTACATTTTCAGATTTTTTCTTTTATTCTTACCATAAGTTCTCACTTCTTGTCAAATTAAACAATTATAGGTCCACAGAAAGTAAGTACCCTACAGGTTTTAATAATGTGTAAAATGCAGCAAAATTATGAAAGAGCGCTCATGTCTTTAATTTGCGTTGGCTTAGAGGCTTACATTTTTTAGGTTTTACTTCAACGACCTGCAGACCATTGAAAATTGATATTAATTTCAGTTTGACACCTTCATGCGATCTTGAAATAAATGTTCTTGATATACGGACAGACGGACAGCAAAGTAATCCTACAAGGGTACGGCTTTTTTACTTTTGAGGCACGGAACCCTAAAAATTATTTTGAACATGCTCATGTACGAGCAAGTACAATTCACTTTACATTTTGTGTTCAATAAAATTGGCTGACTGGTTTTGTATACTTGGTGAGTCGGTGGATTATAAAATATTCAAAAGTTAATTTAAAAGTGGAACTGAAAAATATTTGCCTTTTAAATTCTAGCTTGATTGTGTTTTTTGTATAAAAAGCATATGTTAATTTATTCAATTTTGTAGTTGTCATATACTAAATATTTTTTTGTTATTTTATTGGCAGGCAGAGGGGCTGTCTGGTTAAGACACTTTCCACTTCTCACTTATCGGTAGTGGAGCTCAACAATGTGCTAAGTCTTATCAGAACTCGCTTTGAATTCCGCCACATATCTAGACCCAGTTTACATTCATAACAATTGTTCATTTCTTAATTAAATTAAATATCAAAATTGGAAGATTTTCTAAGTATAAAATTGAAATTACTTAGGATAAAATAAGTTTAATTTTCAATTTATATATTATTACGGCACACTGTAAAAGAGTTTTTAATATAGCATAATAATATTACAATAGATTTATTAAGTAGCTTTAATTTTTGTTCAGCAACAATAATTAATAATTTATATATAGCAAATAATAATACAAAGCAAATAATAATAATGAAAATAAAGCAAATAATAATATAAAGCTAATAATAAATAATTTATATACAGCAACACACTACCTTAAGTGTCCAGACACTCCAATTTCCGCTGTCCGCTAATTCAATACATTGAATCTTAAGTTTTATTAGAGCGGAAGTATGAAATTTAGTAATTACTTCTAGTGGGGATCAAACCCACAACCATAGCATTTGCAACACTGTTCCACTGCACCTTATTATTATAATACCAGATTATAATAACATGCCAGATTTACTTTTGGTTCGGTTGTTTTTTTTTGTCACAACAATAAAGCGTCTCCCAATGCCCATAAAAGAAAATTGCCCAAAATTATATATTTTTTTAGATATAGAAATCTCGGTAATTTTTTCACATCGGCTTCACGTAATACCCTAAACAAAGCAGGTATACGGATTACCGGCGGAGAAGAGTCGCAAGGTGGCCATCAGGGGGCTGTCTTCCTCAACTGCCCCTGAGGATATCCAGGAGGCCCTACGCGAGCAGGGCTTCACAAGGACGCAGTGCCTAGTAAGGTCTTCCGCCAGAAACCACGAGTAAGTAGGCGCTAAGCCTCGGACTCGTTTCCCGGCCAGCACCCAGAGGATCGGACGTATGAGTATATTGTTGTTGTATTGTTGTATAGCGTAAAAGCTGATAAAGAAATAGTTTCTGAGATTATCTCATTTAACCAAACACACAGGTTTATCATATTAGTACAGAGACAAAATCTTTAAGTCACTTTATTTTTCTCTTTAAGAGTGAATAATTTTATACAAGCAGCGTAGTTGCCACATTTTTTTTACCATACAGTCGGCGAGGTCTAACTTGAGCTTTGCATGTGTGTAATATAAGTTAACACATATACATGTAGTGTAAGTGTGATATCACTTGCTAGACCTAAGCCGGATTATACAGATTTTTGACAACCGGCCTACACCTCTCATATTTATATTTTTGTTTTCGATTTATTAAAAGTGAAAAATAAAGCGTGCTAGCTTTATTTTGTAAAAGAATAGACGAATAATATATATTCGAGACTTTATTAGCTCAAAAGAGATATCAGACGAGAGTAAAATTACAATGATCCTATTTCCGCTATTTTTTTTTTTGTTTGAAGTTTTTTATTGATCTCTTATAAAAAGTATAACTTTATAAAGTATTTTATATGATTCGTCTCTGAGAGACACTTACACAAATACAAAGATGAACTTATGTAAGTTCATCTTTCGGTACTCTTTTTATTTCAGACAAAAATCTTTGATAACAATCGCTCTCCTTTAATGCTGACAGGTTCTCTGTCAAAGTGATCGATTTATTCATGACTCACCTCCAGTCACCACTTCATATCTCACAAGTTACATATGAAACTAAAAGATTTTTAAGAAATGTAAGTTCTTTAGAAATTGTAAGTTAATTATATTCATTGGAGAAATTGAGCATAACAAGTCAAGAACGGAATTGTTTAGATATTAAGCTCTTGTTGCCATAAGGATGAGATGAGATGAGTAAAGTTTAAAATGAAAATTTAAGCAGCTGCGTAAAAACAGAGGGGACACAACAAGTGTACACACAAGTGTTACGACACTCCGATCTCCGCCTCCCGCCTAACTTACGACACATAATGTGTACAATATAATGTAGAAATGGGCGGAAATTAGGAAGCTTTGTGTCTTACCCGGTTCTCCCTGCCATCATTCGTGTCTATCCTGATACATGTAGAATAGTGAAGTTTTTAATTTTTATGTAATTTGATTCACCAAATTTTAACATGAAAAGTTTACGAACTAATTCGTTCAAAACGGCAACACACCACCCGCCGCACGCATGCGGACTATCGATATAAGTACTATATAGCTAACTTTAGATTGCATTTTTTGTCTATCGCCGTACGAGGACCAAGTTATTATGTATGCGAGATTGGGAAAATGTAATTTGCAGTCTAAATGTAAATAGAGCTTTGAACAATAATATTTTCAACCCAATAGAGCAATTTTAGAATATCTGGCTTAGAATTCATTTTAGTTTTTTTCATGACTGTTTTCAAATTAGTTTGTCGAGTTTACTAGTGTTTTAAATTGTTAAAAAATAATCTTCACGCCTTTTCCTTCTTCCTTTCCACCCAATTTTCGGGACATTGCAAGTGGAACAGTGATCTCAACACCGCACTCTATCAATCTGAATGGGGAAATAAAAATAATTTAAATATAGTCATTTCCTCGAGTGCTCACTCGAAGAAACTGCGTTATTTTTTATTCTGTTGTTATACGTTTATAATATTAAACTCCAGTACTTTTACTTTCAAACTGATTGTGCGTTAAGATACTCCGTTCTCTATTTTTAACCCAATTTTCGAGAAATTCTGCTAAGTTCCGAAACTTATCACTGCGTTTTCTTTTGATCAGAGCGACCATGACATGATAATAATTCATACCCGCGAATGACTATCGAACCCACAACGACACGTTTACAGTCAGATCAATTGAAGCAGAAACGAGTAAACGGAGAGTCTTGACGTATTCACGTCATACAATTTTATATACGAGATACGACGAGATATAGTGAAACAATTCCAACTAAATATTTATTTAATATAAAATATCTTCAAAAATAGCTCCAACTCTCGGCCTTACAATTTGTGGAAAAGCATCGAAATTAGCAACTACTAAAAGGCTGTATTAATGATAAACGCTTGCAACTGAACGTGATAACTTAAAACTTTACTGGATCCTTTCCAAATTAAGAGTTCAATCTCTAAAAGCTCTCTAGATCAAAGTTAAAGCGAGTTCGGATGTAGAAATATATGTTACTATGTAGTAAACTTTTTATATATATATTTTTATCCTGTTATGTATTTATTTATATGTACAAAGCAGAGTGAACTAATGATCTTAAGACATTGGATTTGAGTGACTGAATTCAACGGAATTAAAAATGTTATGTAATATTAGAAAAATAGTAATGTTATAATACTAAGATCTATATCTAGTATTATATTTTTATTCTTTTTCTAAAAACTCTCTCTATAGAAAGTTTGTTGGTTACTACCAACAAAATTTAGCACTAATTGGATTGCAATCTGCGCACTAAACTTTATACTAAATAATATAGTAAAATTTCCGGATTTTATTAATGCAGTAAGAAATTTAAAATACAGCATACAAAATGCACTTGATTGTAAAGTATTAAACATATAAAATGACGACTATGACGACGAAAATGACAGTCGTCATTTTAGATATTTAATATTAAACAACTAACTAATTTGAGAATCATTTCCCCGTAGATTTTTTTTTATTGTATTGATAAATCAACATTTTTTAGTAATAAAAACGTATACATTTAAAGCGAAGCCTACCTAAGAGAAATGCCTTTTTACTTGTCCTCCTTTGCGGGAAAAAACGTAAACTTGCTGTTTTAGTATAGTTTTAGAATTAAATATTTTAATACACGAATTGATTGTTATAGTTTGTACATAAGTTAATTAAAACAACTCGCGTGTCACGGGAAAAAATAAATTGTGTGTACTAAATATTTTATTATTACATATATATCTGCGCTACGATAGCCTTACCCAGTATACCAACATAAACAACAGGTTACAATATATAAATTTATACAACTCCTGTAGTGTAGCAGTAGCACAACGATCAGACCGCTTAACCGTACGTTGTGGGTTCGATTACCACGCTAAGATTATTTTTTTATTTCTTCACTCTTATGTCGAGGCGAAGTGTGGCGTTGAGTTCAGCCACTCAACACACATAGTTCGGCGGAAAATAGGAAACGAACGTCTTAACACTATGTTCCTTCTACCTATCCTGCTATGTGCGGGATACAGCATGAAGCTGATTTAATTGACTTAAATTTTGTTTGTTTAGAAACTAGACAACACCGGGTTCTTTCCAAATGAAATTATACGACTTCTACGAGCTTTACTCGTATTCTAAGTATAAAGGTCAAAAAAATTACAATAAAAAACAATCTAAGCAAACTTCTCTTAAAGCACAACAGAACAAACTACTAGGAAACAACTAGGACATTTGTCCAATTTTTTATTATTTCCCGACCTACGAGTATTTCCGGTCGACACGTAATCCTCATTTACACTGGAAAGTTTCAAGCTTTTGTAGTTTTAGAAATAGCTACGAGTAGTCCCATATATGTTTGTATGTGAAGATAAAGTCTAAAATATGTATCTATTTAGTTTCTGGTGGGCAATCGCGCGTAGTTTACTTAAGCTTCATATTGTGGGTAGGGAGAGTGTACTGCCACCAAATTTTCGAAATATCACTATTACAAACTTAACACCACGGTTTGATTTGTTGCCAGAGCGAGGACATGGAAGTATAAAATTATTATAATTATAATTTACAACCGTCGATGTCAGACTGCGCTACGACGGCCTCTACGGTATAATATTTGTATAACTATATTTTTTTTAATTTGATTTTTTGCGTGTGACGCTCAGGGGTGAACTCTGATGGAGGCAGACAACCTGCTCCAGATGCAACCCTGATACCGACCACGATTCTCAGAAATGAGGAACTGTCTTCAAAGATAATATCTTTTTAAGAAGTATTATATAGAAAAAAATTGTGAAGCTATCCAACTTTCGATTTAGTTCAATAAAATAAATTCTTACTTCATATTCCTTACTTTCTACAATTAAATTCAACCAATCTTATTTATATGTAAATGAATATATTTCGATCAGAATAAGCCTTGTCTACTCTCTAGGATACGAAGTGCAATCAGCTTCGAGGCTCGGGGAATAGTAATGTTATGTATGAGCTCCGTGGCAGCCCCTACTACAAATTTGGTGTGTGGGTTGCCCATTGTGATTGGTCCAGCTTCATAATTATTTTGGATTTGATACCACAAAAATATACCCTTGTTTCATTTTGTCGTACTTCGTTCCATTGTTTTTGTTTAATTTAAATTAATTAATTATTTTTGAAGAGTGACATTTAATTAATTTAAAGTGATTACTTATTTAATTAATAATTAATCAACACAAAAAAATTGTTTGCACAAACAAATGAACAATTGTCAATTGCAATTAAAATTTGCACAATTCTTGAACGTAACGGACACACACATACACAGAAACTGTCTGAATACGCCTGTCTACGACGCCCTCACGAGTAATTATAATTAATATAAATTAAACTGAAATACAGGCTGAAATTATTTCGTAAATATTAAGTATAATTAAAACAAATGCAATTAAGTTGAAAATAATACATAATAATTATTATATTAAACAGTTTGTGCGGCCGTGCGTAATATATATTCTGTTGACGAAGTTATTCGGAATGCTTTTGAAACTGAAATCGATATAATAATATTTCTGAAAATATAGCAGATAATTTTGCAATGACATTTAAAAGTGACATTAAGAAAACTATACCGACTTGCATTACTTAATTACTTAATAAATCATATATTATTATATTTCAGAAGCAAATGTATCTATTTTTATTATTGCACCTTGCATATGTAACTCTATTTAAATATTATAAATAAATAAATAAAAAACGTACTTATTATATATTGTAAGGCATTTTGCCCTTTCTTGCCTGAAGCCTACAATTGGGTCGCGAATTAATGACACTGCTCCAAGTATGTAATTTATATTTGCTGTAATTAATCGACTTGATATTAATAAAGTCACAATAAAAGTGGGGATCAGAGTGTCTTCACACGAGGTTCTTTGCCTACCCTGCTGCTTTTTTTTATGGGAGAGGACAAGGCAAAACTTTGCATTCTGACCAGCAGAGGAAATGAAATAAGTTTTTTTTACCTATATTGGAATTGAGACCACAACATGTCTCATTTACAGGCTTATGTCTATGTTAAAATGCCCTCAATTTATTGTACAATCAATTCAAAGTTATCAGAGAACTCAACAATAATTTATATTCATTATACTAATAAAGCTCCAGGGTTTTATTCACATTTGAATAATCTCTTCATGAAACATTAATTATAGCAGCTTAACTTGCCAGAAGTGCAACCGTCCGTTCTATAAGTCTTCAATAATACTTGCTATTATACAGACGAATGAAGTTAGAAACTATTCAAAACTGGCGATAGAGATATATTCACGGTGAATCTCGATTTTACTATATATTCTATAATATCTAATTTTTGTTATTTTCTTTTTTCATTTTCTTAGAGTAGCACTAGTAATTTTTCTTAGCCTAACATTAAGTATTTTTTTATTCAGTGGAGTTTTTATGTTACATAATGTAAAGGGCATCTATCCTTCTAAGTTTCAAAAAAACAACACAAACAAAAATTATTTATTTTACACTTCGATACGTAATACAAATTTATATTTTTCAAAAGTGAGGCCGCCATGGCGCAGTGGCACAAGGGTGTGACTGTAATGCGACGGTTGTGGGTGAGTTCTGCCACTCAACGCCGCGCAATGCCTCCAGTCTGCCTCCAGTCTTACCACCGAGGTTCCCTCTACGGTGCTGTGTGCGGGATATAGCGTGAAGCTGAATAAAAATGATAAAATTATAAAATATGATAAAGCGTAAGTGATCGCTGTGTTGTGTGACAGTAATTATTATGAAATAAGAAAAGCATATTCCTGTAAAAGCTAAATTCTGAAAATTCTGTAATTGATAAATAACAAAAGCAAAAAAGATCGGACAAGCGCGAATCGCGCCCTCCCATAGAGAGAGACTCTCTGTGAGCGGGCGCGATTCCCACTTGAAGTTCAAGCTTAGCTTAGCCAGAGCCCTTTCATCTGATACTTCTTTCATTCATCTGATTCTTTTAAGACTAATAAATTTTAGGATTTAACCACAAATATTTACTTTCAGATGTTTTCCTAAACTTGTGCTATCTTTAGATTTTTTGCGATATAAACGGCCACATCTTTTTGTTGAGTTAATGAAACAAATTATATTTTTAATATAATATTTTTCAGGAAATCAAAGGACCGTAGATCTGAGTACGTGGTTTGGATTTCAACTCGGTATCTCCAAGAGTTCCTGAGATAAAGTCTCTTGACAGTCAGACAGAGGGACAACAAAGTGATCTAGAAAGGGTTCCGTTTTTATTAAAAAGGTACGGAATCCTAACATATAAACAATAAACTTGCTACTTACATATAAATTATTCACAATTTTTTTCATTAGAAGGCTAATTTAAAAAGTGGCAGACTCATATTTCCAAATCATGCCAGACTTTTCTCCAAAGAAGACTACGAGATGGTTTTTCTGTCAGTAATAACGCATTTGGATAATTAACTGCAGGTAAAACGAATTTACCTGAAATCACTCTGAGTGCTCTTTACTTAGAGATTTATTTATTATGTAATTGGAGAGCAATTTCACGCGTTTTCACACGACCTGAGACAATCCATTCCTCAATTGCTGCCTAAGTTATATGGATTTTGAGATATTTTGTGTAACTCAACTCAACGCTTCACTTCATCTTACACACGGCGCAAAAAGATGCTTTCTAAATAGTTACGATGTGTTATTTTTATTATATACAATCTTTTTAGCTCGATTAATAGATTAATCTAACTCAAAAATATTTCTTTTATCGAACCGGTAGTCCTTAAGATTGGAGCGGTAAACCAAACAAACTCTTCAGCAGGGATTACATGGCATAAAAACTAACAGAGTGGAAAATGGTTTTAAACTAGGCTCCCTCTGCCTACCCTCCTAAGTACGGGATACAGCGTGAAGCAGATAAAAAGTCTGGTCGTAAAATGTTAGCGTTATATAATAATAATATTGGTTAATTTAGTTGCGTGGGCGCTATAATGATTACAAGGCTCAGTTTTGAAAATGAAACAATTATTACAAGTGGAGGAGTGGACTTGAGGAACAAGCGCGTGACTGTTTGCGTGACTGGTTTTGGGTTCTATTCCTGCTGAAATAAATGAAATATTTAATGTTTTCATTTCTTCTTTCTGTTATTAAGGCAAAGCGCGGCACTGACTTCCGCTATTATGCACTGCCTCCAGAATTTGGCTGAAACTCTTAATACGAGGTTACCTTTCCCTGATTTGTATAGAAACCACAATAACAAAATGTAAATTGTCAAAATAAGAATAAATATATAGAAAATAGATAGATGGACAAAGGGCATCACGTTCAAGCGGGATTAGTACCCACAATCATATCACCCAACACAAACGTAAAGCAAAATAACCAAGTAATATTTTCCAAAGCTTAAAATAAGCTTCGAACTGGATTTCGACTTAAAAGCTCATTGCGAATTCGACCGCAAGTTTGGTCTGACAACGATAAGCGGTTTTGTTTGACTACATGTAAATTTATAAACTTCAAGTAACAAATATTTCCCAGAGGAACATTCACTGTGAGGTTATTATTATGTATAATTAATGAATGGTGTTATCGCTTGTGGTACGTGTGTGTAGGTCAATAAATCACGTATTTTTAGTATTTAAGTACAGTAATAAATTTTCATGAAGAACAGTCTCTCTTTGGACGTCCCGAACCCTCAACATTACGCTTTTATGTGCGTGAAACTAAGCAAAATACCTGTTTTCAGTACACAACGAGGGAGGCAGAGAGAACTTAGTGACAGACAGACTTAGTGAAGACATTGTGCTACCTAATTTCCTGCCAAATTTTTTCTGACGACTTGGGTTGTCTTGCAACCAGAGTGAAAATTGAAAATAATAGAATTAATAATAGAAATAAAGTTAATTCATTCGTTTTAATTTTCACCGAGGACGTAACTTTTGCTATGACGTCATTCTATTATGTATAATTAATAAATTGCCCTATCATAAAGTGGTTGATTACATTTATTATATTAATTTACATTAAACTTGCCTATGCTGTAGACAAACAGGGAAGTGAGGAACACTCACAAATAATATATGTAGGATGGAGTGCTTTAACACTAAGTTCCTTCAGCTTACTCTGCTCTATGTGTAAATAGGTATAAATTTAACAATAGATTGTAAAGGTTTTGGTAAAAGTTACATAAAATGATCATTTAATCTATGATTTTCATTCGTAATAACGATCTCTGCATAACGCTTTGTTAGGCTAGTACATACACAGCGAGCACGTACCGAAGCTCTAACTACACTGTGAATGGAAGTTGCGCTTTACAGCTTTTGAGTACAGTTTGTTTTCTTTGAAGCTTGCAACTTGATTTTTTTCTAAAATTATGATAATTTTGAACATTACAGAGAAGATATTAGAGTTATTTTAAAACATATCATGTGAATGTAAACGCGATTGTACGAACGAACGTCTGTACGAAAATTTTTTTTTAAGGGAGAGGACAAACGAGTGTTCGGGTCACCTGATGGTAAGTGATCACCGCCGCCTACGACCTCATGCAACACCAGAGGAACTACAGGTGCGTTGCCGGCCTTTAAGGTGGAGGATGTTGGGTGCGGGGGCCCGGCATTACCTAATACGAAACCCAGTGAAATTGAACGGAAGCGCCTTAATGTACTAACTTAATGTAAAAACTTAACTTAATATACTAACTGTATACTAACTGTATGTTTTCGCATTAATCCACAGCTGTTAATTGAATGAATAATACATTTATTTTTTATAAATGTAAATTGAAGGCGATTTGTGTACAGAATACATTTACACTTAACTAGCATTTTGGTCAGACTTCAAGTATATGTAGTAAAATACTTCCTTGTAAGGCCTATAGTAGATAGTTCTTGTACGAAAGTGTTATATATTATCAGAAACATATATCTATATAATTATTATATACCTACAACATTGGTTAAGCGCACTAATCTCAGGAACGTCTGATGCGAATTGAAGTGTTGGTAAGTCCATTCACCTTGGTAGTTAATAAGCTACGGATTACATCACGTTGATCGTTATTTTTATTTGACAATTACATACATAATTATCTTAGTATTTATGTATTTTACACTGCACTAGGCTCCCTGTGCCAACAATGCTATATGTGGTATATAGTGTGAAGCTGAAAAAAAATTATGAACCACTTACGATGACAGCTTTGAACTGGCAACCTTTGCACAATTAAACCACTCACAAAAGATATTGATTTATATGAATGGCTCCAATATAAGATTACTATAAGATGACATCGTAAAAGAAGGGAACATACCTACTCCTACACCAGATGTCGATAATGACGTCACTTTGATATGGGTTTGGAAGCAAATATCAAGTGACGTTTGTGATTAATGTCCCCCACTTTGTCACGAGCGCGACGAGTTAGCGAGATAGCGTGTGACGTGCTAACGTTTAGTGTACTCGCGTGTTTAGTGTTGCTCGGGAAACGTTGGAAACGAAGAATATGCTATATTATATCTTCTTGACTTGAGTTTGATTTCATGGAATATTTACTTATACACACATATGTATATTTATACAATACATATAAATATACAGCCGTGAGATCCCGGCTTAGAATAGGATCACCCTGGTACTGTCGGTGTCGTAAGAGGCGACTGAAGTCCGTGTGGTAGAGTCACGTCGCCAGTAATGGCAATACGCATGGCCAGACTCGACCGGATTAATACCACCCCCGGCATTTAAAACCAGCGTGAAGTAGTGGCTCGTGCCACTGCGTTTCACATCAGGTAATGCCGGGCCCCGGCGCCCAACATCCTCCACCTTGTCGGCCGGGAACGCACCTGTAACTCCTCTGATGTTGCCCGGGGTCATGGGCGCCGGTGATCACTAAACACTGGGTGACCCGAACGTTTGCCTTGTCCTCTCCCTTAAAAAAATGTACATTAGGCACTACTACAAGACTAATAATAGCTCATGGGAACAAGCGTGCGATTGTAAACGTGGCAGGAAATGAAATATGCTATATTTTCATAGGTATGGTAAGGAGGCAAAGCGTGGAGTTGAGTTCCGTCACTCAATGCGCAATGCCTCCAGAATACGACGGAAAGTGGGGACCGGAAGTGTCTTATTAGGATCGGAGTGTCTTAACGTTAGATGCCCAGGCTTCCTCTGCTCTACAATGCAATTCAACTAAATTCTATGTGCGGGATACAGTGTGAAGCGTGTAAAAAAATGGAAAAATGTAATAATTTATTTTCCATTATTCAAATATGTACATACGTGGCTGTAATTGGGTTAATGTTTCAAATGTGTTTTGAATGATCGAAACTGTCGTGGCGCATTTAGATATTGCTTTATTTTATTTTTTCGTTAATGACTAAAAATGAAAAGGATTGTAGGGAATGTAGTATTAGAGGTGGAACTAAACGCTGCTTCAAGTCAGTCACGCTGTGATGCTGAACTACAAGGCCTGAATGGTTACTGTCCAAAATTGGTAAATTGTACAAAAAGCGGTTAAATATAGTTAATAAATGAATGGACTTATTTATTATAAAGAAACAAATGAATTGTGAATGTAGCGACAAATTTCTATTGGAATAAATGCTTTATGCCTATAGAATTTGTCGCTACATTCTATGATACTAAAAAGTTTATTCCTTTTTCTAGTATCAATTTTATGACTTCTGTATTTAAGAATTCTTCTTAATAAATAATTCATAACATAAAAATATTATGACGAGGAAATACTGTTTTATAATAGATGTGTACAGCTTATATTACATTTTAATGTTCAATTATAATTTATATGAGCGAATGAAATCAGAGATTAAATTTCAAACGCCGTGTATTATGTGCAGTAAAGATTAGATTAAAAATATAACTTTTATGGAAGTTTTAACGTATTATATGTTGAAGAAACGTTGGTCGTAAGGATATATATATATATATATATCTACATATAGGTTTGGTTTATTGTTTATCTGTAAAATATGTCTTGATATTGGAATTTTAATATTATATTCTAATCTCTCGCGTATCAAACGTTACGTTTAGTGTACGAGTCTGAATGTGGAGACGAATACATGGTGACGATTTAGAGGCCGTCTTGGTGTAGTGACACAAGAGTGTGATTGTAAACGCTGTTGTAGGTTTGTTTTCTACTCGGCTTTCCCCGAGTAGTAATACAGTGTGATCGCTTTACTTGTTAATATTTTTTTACAGCCAGTTTTAATTATTGTATTAAAACTAATTATTGTATTGTTAACTTAAAATAAATCAAATAAATAGATCTTAAAATAAGTCGAAATTAGAAAGCTGTGAAAATATATAAAAAGTAAGTAAGTGTGAAAAGTAGGAAACAGAGTGTGATAACACTAGGTTACCAAATTTCCTCTGCCTATCCTGCGGTTCAGCAAGAAGTAAAAAATAAATAAATGGATAAAAATAAAAAAAATACTTAACACGTAGCGTAACACTAAAAAAATAAAAACAATAGTATTTGACATATTCTAATTAAAGGAAATGTTAATAGTTTTTTATTTAAAAAGAAATACTATTTCCACAGCACATGCTCTTATCAGCCCTACGCTTAATCTATTTCCGTTGGTATTAGATTACAGTGCACACACGGACGGACGGCTCACTAACAGACTTTGTAAACCTTTGAGTGCGGATCCCTAAAACGCTTGAGTGTCAACCCAACTAAATGGCTGAAACCTAATAATATGGGCTTTTACCGATTATATTCATACTTGGCTGGTCTTTTATTACTTCTGATTTAGGCACTATTCTTTAATTTTAGTTTATTGTAGACATTTTAGTTTTATATAGCAGAATAGTCCGAGAGGCCTTAATAGCACACCGATTTCCAAACTAGAGACTTTCTTTTTGAATGGAAGAAATCAACGCCGAATTTACATTGCCTTACCATTAGCATTACCTTTATAAACTTAAATACATTTTTTTTTTCACCTTCACGCTGTATCCCGCACACAGCAGGGTAGGCAGAGGGAACCTCGGTGTCAAGACTCTCCGTTCCCCGCTTTCTGCCGAATTCTGGAGGCATTGCGTGTTGAGTGGCAGAACTCAACGCCGCGTAAATTAAATACAATTTATAGTTTAAATAATTAAGAAATACATTTAATCTAAAATAGTCCACATTTCATCGCAATAAATTATCATTCCACTACTGAATATACTATTATATAATAAAGCTTAATATATTTGAAACTAATTATATTTAGTTTGTAAACTAAATTTGAAATATAAATTAATAATATATTTAATTTTTATAATATATTTTGACAATAATGACCAGCTTTATATTTTATTTTAATAATAATTTCTGAACTCATCCACATGCTAATTACTTAACATATTTCAATCTCTCAATTTTAGGCGGATAGTGTGCGAATGTACGAAGAGCCCAGTAATGGCTTGCTTGTGGGTTTGATCTCCAGTCGAAGAAATAAAATAATTAATGTATATTTCCATATCTTCGCTCTGGTGTCGAGGCAAAGCGCCGCGTTGAGTTCCGCCACTTAGCACGCTATGCCTCCAGAATTCGGCGGAGAGTGCGGAACGGAGTGTCTTAATACTAGGTTCCCTCTGCGTACTCTGCTTTGTGGGGGATACAACGCAAGACTGATTTAAATTTGACTTTGACACTGCCACAACATTTATCAAATACAATATATGAATTCCGTACATATATTATTATAATAGTCGTTAACCACTGGCACTTAGGCTGAGACATTGACGCGGGGGCGGGGGTGATAAATTAGTTAAAATTAGTAGTAAATATTTGGTTTTAGATCATATTAAATGTTACGAAAAGAACAAATATTGTTTTTTCACACAAAAAATCGTAAATGAATATCTCTCTATATATAGCTAACGTCAACTACTTTTTGTGTATTTTTCATGTTGCATCTCGCACATAGCAGGTTACGCAGAGGGAACTTGGGAACCTTAACAAGCAATGACAATGCAATGCATTGGCAATGGAACCTGGGGAACGGAAGTCCTAGGTTCCACCTAACATGCTATATTCTGGATGTAGCATGAATCAAAAAAAATATCTTACTATATTTTAATGGGACAGTTATTGTGCAATAGAACAGCGTATGATAGTAAACGCGACGGCTGTGGGATCGATTGCCAATCGGGGGAATGATAACATTTAAAATTACCCCTTCCTAGTTTTATTATATATACGTTCGTTTTCCAGGTCATGTAGAGAAGACAGGACGTTCTGCCACTCAACACGCAAAGTCTCAATACTTGGACGGCGAGTGGGCAACGGAGTGTCTGAACACTAGCTTCCCTCTGTCTAAACTGTTAAATAGAAACAATGTGAAGCTGATAAAAATTTGAAAATCTTCTAATAATAATGAAAGATAATTAGTTTATATTATATTATAAACTAAAAAACGTTTTTTATGGTCAGATTCACGTCTAACCCGCAGTAGGATAGGCATAAAGAACTTAAAGTTAAGACATTCCATTGCCTCCTTTCAGACCAATTCCGAGACATTGCACGTTGATTGGCTAAACTAAACACCGCGCCTTGAAAGAAAAAATTACAATTACGCTTACCCGTATCATATCTATCTGCTATAACATTGATAAGCCTACTAGCGTGTGTTGCACGTAACCGGCCCCCAAGCGTATTGTTAGTCTTACATAGCTGGGTGTAGGATAACTTGCTAAGATCTTGCGAACTTATTTCCCTTGAGAGGCGAATTGAAAAAGAGCTTGGGCAGCCTTTTTTATCATCACGTACAGTCGTATTTGTCAGTCGCCGCAGAACTCAATGATAAATCACTATTCTATACTTGAGCTGAGCTAAAATGATATGAATGATAAAATTATGAGATAATATGATGGTGTGAGAAAGGAAAATAGGATGTGCGAGAAAGTGCGTAGAACAAATTGTTATATAAATGTAAGAGGTCCAATAGAGACGGTAGATTAATGTGCTTACAAGCATTTCCCTTCCCTCGCCAAAACGCTGGAGTGTCACCAAAGTGAATCACATCACATTATGTTAATGCGATAAATTTCTAAATTTATGGATTATTCATCTTCGGTGAGCTATTCTAACTTGTATTGGAGTGCTATTCTATATTATTCTATATTATTGTATTTTTTCGCAGTCGCACGCAGTCGACTAGTGATGTGGTAAGAGGACAAAGCGCGGCGGTTAGTTTCGCCATTTTATATTATACATAATGTCTCAAAAATTTTATGAAGAGTGAGAAACAACGTGCTTTAGTAGTAGCTTCCATCTGCCTGCTACATCTCACTCACAAAGCAACATATTATTAAATAAAACATTTATGTGACACTACCATATAGCACAACTTGATTAGAAGTCTTGGAAGGCCACGAACAAATGACAGTTAGATATGTTTATTTTTTCGTGAATTCGCGCCAGATGTTCCCAAACTTGCTCACATTCATTGAAGGGAGATATGAATTTGTTGGACGTGACTCGACTGTGGACTCGGATACAGGGCGCAGCTGAAATCTGCGTCATCAGCCATGTACAGCTATTGGTTGATAATGGGAAATGCTTGTTGCTTTTTCTCTTTTTCAGCTTTGGGGTATACCCTGGATGTGAGAGGGTACACCGAAATACTTATTTCTCCTTTATTCTCCTTCATGTTTTGTGTGTTTTAATAATATAACTACCTGGAAATGTTTGATATATTAATTGGATTTGATAGGAAATGGATAGTTAAATTGGCGAGTAATAGCGTAGCGTGGGTTATATTCCCACTGCATAAAATATTAGAATACTTAATATTTTTTACATTTACATTGCTATAATTAGAGTACAAATTCAGTATTTCCTTAATTATTTATTTTAGTCCGCATCGTCCACTTGAGGATGAGGATCCTTCCTCAATAGTATTACAATTTTGATATACAATGTATGGTCACGAATAATTCTTTCATAGTATAAAATAAATTCATTCATTAATTGAAGTGCACTTCAATCGCCAGACAGACCTTTTATATTCAAATCGGATTTAAAAAAAAAACAAACGCTTTATACTGTCTGTGCCTAAAAGAGGATTTTGTAGTCCGTTCCCAAACAATATGTTCTTTTTTCAGCTTCACGCTGTATTCCGCGTGTAACAGGGTAATCAGAAGTAGACTAGTGTTAAGAGTTAAGACACTCTACTCCCACCGAATTCTGGAAGCATTGCGTGTTAAGTGGCGGAGTTCAACGCCGCCAGAGAGAAAGAATAAAAATGTTAATTATTCGATTTTCTCATGTGGAATCGAACTCACAACTTTGCAAATTTTACTAATTTGTAAAATATGATATTTAGAATAAGTAGACTGAGTTACTTAACGAAAGTAAGCGAGACATGTATTCAGTAGAACAACTTGAAGTTATATGTAACGGCTCTTTTAGCCTTGTTAAACTTTGATAGCGACACGGTAGGTATCAATTTATAAAATACGGCGTTGAATTACGCTTTAAAGTAACGAGAAAGATGCAGCAATCCACTGTCTAACTAAGCGCGACTAAATGCGTTGTAAGGTAGCGGGTTCAATTACCTCTCGATAAAGCGCGACATTGAGTTCTGCGACAAAACACGCACTGCCTCGAAAATTGTTATTTTCAAGGTACAGTGTGAAACTAAAATAACTAAAACCTACCTTTACCCATTGTATAGTAAGGAGTCCAGTTACTATGTAAAATTTAATTCAGGAAATAGCATGTGCTTAGATATTTCCTCCTTAAGTTTGAAAGCCGCTTACTCTCAAACTATTAAGATTATAATATTAAACGTACATACATATACATACTTAAAGACTTTGACGTTGAGTACTTTGAGAAATTACCATAGTAATTACTTAGTAGCTTGTAATATCAGAACAGGCCTTAGGGTAGCATATTTAGTGCCGGAAAGCATATTTTTATTAGTTATTAGTTAATATTATATATTTTATGTTTTACTTTTATGTGTATTTAAAAAAAATCAAATTTTTGATTTTTTTTTTGGCCAAAAGCTGTCGTTGAAAGCTGTATTTGCAAGAAATAACGTCACTCAATGATCAACGTGTCTGGACAATGCGAGCTCGTAGAGGACAGGTTGGCATTTTTTTGGAATTTTATTGGCTCAGTCATCGAAAAGACGCATTTCATTCATTAAATATTTTTTCAATAAAATAATTTGCTTAGTCCTTTCACACTCTCACTCTCTCTTATTATATTAAAGTCCACACAAATAAAGTTATGCTTTACAAATAGTATTTCTATACAACTTAAAGCATCTCTTTAATTACTTTATAACTCTACGAGTATATTTGAAATATTATAATATAAACTCCATTATTATATTACCAAATCTAGATAGATAATGTGAGTACATCAAGTGTGAACATGATTCAAGACCGCTGGAGGCGCAATCAAGTAAGGCACAGTAAGGCTATTACATATTGCCCATGTCCCTTTCCAGTAGAACAGATAATGGTTGTATTGTCGTTGAGGTTTCTAGAATGTCGGTTGTATCTTACCTAACTAAGGTATAATTCATAAATTTTAATGGCTAATATTATTTTTTATCTTAGTGGCAATATATTATGTTCCTCTTTTTTCTCCCAATTTATGAAACATTACGTATTGAGTGTTGGAATTCAACACCGTGCTTTGTTGTCAAAGTGAAGGAATGAAAATAATTCGTTTTACCTAGAAATCGAACCCAGAACCCTGTCGCATTTACAGTCTTACACTGTGCCGTCACGACGTAGGGTTTTTTTAAATAACGTAAAATTTAATAAACTAAATAAAATTATGAAATATTTTTGTAAATTTCTTTTTTTTTTATTTTTTTTTTTATTATGACATTTTAATTATTTAAAATCACGAATATATTATTTGTCGGGATATATAATGGATGAATGCAACAATTCATTCATCGTATGTAATTTGTATATTTACATGTGTAATTAAATTAAGCATTTTAAATGTAGGTGCGTTCATATCCCACCCGGGAGACTACATTCGTTTAAACGTTTGGTTATTTCGATCTGATTACATAAAGTGTGAAAAAAATATATAATTCTTCATAAACATACGTATATAAAATTAGTTCATATATATTAATTATAAAATAAAACATTTATCAAAACCGAAACAATATCTATATCCGCAGCAGCATCCGAGCAGCCTTCTCAATAGTTACACAAAAAATACTCTAAAATTTGGTGGTGAGAGAAGAACAGAGTGCCTTAACTGTATTGTCTTGACAACGTAGTAACACGTAGCTGGGTTTTCTCCACATGTCACAATGTTTCGAGATTGTCCTGAAAATGAAAAACAGAGTGTCATAATATTAAATTCTGTATTGATTTCACATGCCTCTCCTAATGTATTATACCAATTCTATTTATTATATCAAACGACGAAGTAATTCTAATAACCGATTCAATGTATCGGAAAGTGAAAACATATAAAAAAATCTACCATTTTTTCTTTTCGCTTCATAAAAGGTTACACTTGAGTAAGAATTGAGGAGAGGATTTATTGGACGGGAGTTATATAAAATTTCTAATACATAGATAGACAATTTTACTTGTCTGATTGGTAAAAGGTGACTAATAATTATGTAATTTTATGTATTAATAATTATAGTAGATGGCATTTAAATATATATATGGAAGCGTTTGACTACGAATGCTACTGATTGTGTGTTCGATTCCCAATAGAGGAAATTAAATATTTTTATTTTCATCTCTTCACTCTGAAAGAAGAAGAGGAAGTTCCGGCACTCAATCCGCAACATCTCTAAAATGTGACACTGGGTGACACTGGGTTCCCAAGTTCCCTTTGCTTACCGTGTTATGCACACGATATAGCTTGAATACCTACTAAAGTTTTAGTTATCGCAATACTATCAGATATTCCTTTGAACGTGAATTTTTCTGAATTTTGTATATGTACAAACTCCCAAGTCAGTATATTGAAGATATTGCCTTAATAACTGAATATTCGCTCTGAATATTTAAACCGGAAATTTCAAACATCCACTTGTATGTGGATTACTAATATTGCCCGCACAAACCCAATGCTTATTATTTGACTGATATTTCTAACCTATTTGAACTATACGAACACAATTGAAATTAAGTGTAAGTTACATGTTTTTATTTTCACCAACAACTATATATAGCCCGTTTTCCGCTTTCCACCAGATTTTCAGACTCTGCGTGCAGAACGCCGCGTCTTATCTGCGAGTGCGAGGACATGAAAATAGTTAGTCGAGTGGAGACCGAATCTACAAAATAAGTTCTCAGTCAGAAGCCGACGAAGTCGACACGGCTATCGCCTTATACCTACTTTATATATATCACCTTTTTTTACACCCACTGCTGGACACTTCATCTATCTATAATGAACATAATTTGAACTCACAATAAACCATAAATATTTACACTAAAATTTGAAAATCTGAAGTAAATGAAAAAAAGTTCCCCATTTTAAAGCTCCACGTCCACCTTGGCACACACACCAGCTCCATGAATGGATGGATAGCCAGTGTGGTCAGTGTTATTTAAACGGCGCGACTTAAGCCAACTCTCTTCTACATTTTAATCGTGGATCGAGGTTTTTTGGACAATCACAGTATTTAATTTTAAAAAAATTAAAATATGTATAAAAATATATAATGAAAGCTCTTAACACTATTTTAAATTTTAGTAACAAATATTAACGTAATTTTCGAGTCCATTCGCGGCGCAGGGACACGCGTTTGTGACATGCACGTGTGAACGCGACTTGGTTATGGTCTTGATTTCCACTCGAGGAAATAAAATATTTAATATTTTCATTTCTTCGCTCTGGTGTCGAGAGAAAGCAAAGCGAGTACCGGGACTCTGCAGCCTCGCTACTCAACACACAATACCAATACACTCAGTGGAAATGTGGGAAGGGAAGTGTCTTAATGGGAACGGAGTGTCTGTATGCATGATACAATGTGAAGCTAAAAACATTACGAGGACACTGATGATGAAGATGCTAATGGGGTAAAGCACGACGTCGAGTTCCAGAACTCAGCATGCATTGCTTCCAGAATCTGATAGGGAACAGAGTGTTTTAACACTACATTCCCAGTTTCCCTCTGCTTACCATACTAAGTGCAAAACATAGTGTAAAACTAAAAAGAAATGTATAATAAACGGTATAATCGGATTATTCCAAGAAAGAAGCTTACCTATAATGTGATATTCAGTTTGAAATGCGCTTATAACATTTGAGCAATTTCCGAGCTTTTAATTTGCATGTACAAGTATGTATGTAGTTTTAAAAGATTAAATATTTATTACACTGACTTGCTTCTATGGGCTCAGTGGTACAGTGTCCGGCTATATTCTCTATGAATGTGGATTCCATTTACTTATAGAGTAATATTTATTTTATGTTTCAGTTAATGTTGTTGTTGTAGTTAGTTGAATTTTCTACAGCATTTATTTTTCCTTCATTCTTCTCATATAATATTCAAGTTTTACGTGTAACAGAGTTGGTATAAGCAGCGTATATGGTTCTGCCAACGTGCAGCCTATTATGTATTTTTCTTAGACCTACTAATAAACGAGAAATTTCGAAATTTACGAGCATACGAGAACTGCATTAGCATGAAGGAATCTTTTTCTCACAGTAATAGAGAGAAAGAGAATACAAGATAAGAATAATATTTTTTTAGTACAATTAGTACATACTATACTTTTGCTCTACCACAGTGACATACTTTTGTGAGATTCTTGCACCTTGCGAGTGTAGAGTAATTAGAACAGAGAAACTATGAAAGTATTTTCATTGGAAAATTGGACAGTCTGTCTGTACACTGCGAACTCAAAAATAATATTAAAGTACTGTGTTTATATGAAATTTAGAAATGGGTAGTTTGAGTTTTCTATTCTTTTACTTCCTAAGTTTTTTACAATGCTACTCAGTACGTAGACAATCCTAATTCTATATATTTTTAGTGTAATTTCACATTTTAGTGACATTACATAATTTCAATGGATTTATATTAAATCTTTTCTATACTTAGTAAATGTAGTTTAAAAACTACTTTTTTTTTGTTTCACGTTGAATCCCGCACATATCCCGCAGGATATACAGACGGAACCTGAGATCCCAGTGTTAATACTTGCGTTCTTCATTTTCCGCTGAATTCGGGAGGCGTGTTGAGTGATGGAAGTCAATGCCACTAAAAGACATGACCATCAAAATACACAAAATTTCATAGGAAACATCTAAAAACTATAATTGAAATATCCTCAAGAACAAAATTAATCTGTACTAAAACTAGTAAACTATACGAGTGCAATCGAGAAGTATATATATTATCGAATACTGCGGAAACTATCGGACAGTCTCTTTGTAGTCTATCGGATTACAGTGGCGGTCATTTGGAAACCTCTGAGGGGTGCACGTGATATACTTAAGGTAGGAATGGAAGAGACAAGTTTGTAAAGACTTCTGTAGTTAAAGACGGTTTTGAGTGCGACGCCCTTGCAGATGAAGCGTGGCGTTGAGTACCACCAGTAAAACGCAATATTACCAATAGTGATCAGAAAGTGGGGAACGGGATGACGTGTGACCTAGTGAGAAAAGTCACTAGGTTCCCTTTGCCTACCCGCTTATAACAGCGTTCAGAACAGAATGTGTAGGGATTCTAACCGTTGCTATATTTGTGTTTTTCCATAAAAAAAGTACTTTATCTCCCACCTTACCCCCTCCATTTTTCGAGAAGTCGAGACTTTTGTGGCGGAACTCAACCCCTTAATATTTTTCCCAGAGAGTGCGAATCGAACCCACATCCGTCGCGATTACAGTAGCATAACATCGTAGCATCGTATTAACGTGTTCAACTTAGAAATTTGCGATTTCAAACCCTAAATAAACATACATATACCAAAAACTTAGTTTAAGTGGTCATTTAAACTAAAACCGACATGTTATTGGGGTAAACTTTACGTACCTCGGAAATCAAACTTATTATCTACTTCGACTGTTACACAGCCATTTAGACAGTTGAAACACTCATATTGCTTACTATACGCCTTCGCTCTACCGGAGAGTGGCTAACACGGAAAAGATGGAATGTTATATATTTAAAATATTTTCATTTAAATTTATTTTAATCAGAAAAACCGTATAGTTTAAATAGTTCTTCGCATTCTCCACTTTTGCTTAAAAGAATGGAATGAAGAATGGAGTACCAAACACTAGGTTGTATTTGCCTACTCTTTTATGTAAGAAGTAGTAGAAGTGTGAGAAGTGTAGAGATACTAATAAAGTATAAATAAATGAAAAAAAACCCCCATGACACAGTAGAACAAAGTGCAATATGAGCACGACGGTTGAAGACTTGATCTTTACTTAGGAAAATTAATAATTATGTCCACTCTCTGGCTATTGTGCGCGGTTCAACACCGCCACTCGACTGGCAAAGTCTCCAAATTGTGAAAAGCCTAAAACGAAGTGTCTTAACACTAGGTTCCCCTTGCTAACTCTTGTAAGGGAGATACAAATAAAAAAAAAGGGGAAAAGAAATAATATCTATACATACATAATATGTATATATAAACATCTTCCAATACTGAGTGACTGACATTGCCGGTTCAGTGGCAGAACTCAACGCCTTCTCTTCGATCCGATTCCTTCGAGCGAGGAAATGAGAATATGAAATATTTCACTTGGCCTTAGGAATCGAATCTACGACTTGTCGCGTTTACAGTCCTGCGCCACAGCTGGCCTCGAACTACATATTTATATTTACAGTATAATATTGATATACTTTCTGACTTTTTCTTTAGACCTTCCAAGTAACACAATAGATCTAAGTACGAGTAAATTCAGTATCGGGTTCCTTTTATTAGCTTAATAAAGGAAAATTTTAATACTATTTACATACGAGTACATTTTATTTAGTACACTTTATCATTCTGTCAAAATTTATGAAGTATTATCTCCAGAATTCGGCAGAAAGTGGAGAACAGAGAGTCTTAACACTAGGTTTCCAGCTACCTACCCTGCCTGCCTACTCTGCCTATCCTGCTGTGTGCGGGATACAGTGTGAAGCTGATTTATATATTTATTTTTATACATTTATTTTTAGACAAGAATTTATTGTAGAGAAGTTGAGTAGTATTGTAAATATGTTTAAATTATAAACCAACTTAAAATAAATTTGTGACAAATATGATGTTAATTTGGCTATATTTCAAGTTAGCGTTATGCAAATTACAGACAGGCGAGTGCACTTCGTCAATGTCAGTGGACACTGAATATAAACTTGCCAGTTCGTCTACAAATATTAGTAATATGAAACAATGATGAAATTTGGCAGCTAACTACTATAGGTAGTACTAGTTCAGTAACTATACATTTATGGTTTAATTCTAAAAAACTTTGGTTGTAAGGCCGGTAATTCAATGAAGTATCAGATGAGAGGGTTCTGGCTAAGTCAAGTTTGAATTTCAGAAAAAGCCAAAGACATCCAATTATTGTACGGAGCCCTCTTTGGGAGTGCCTCGCGCTTATCCGGTTTTTAATATTGTAAACAAAAAACTCTTGAGGTCAGTGTAGCGCAAACGTTCGACTGTAAACGCAGTGGTTATGAGTTCAATCTCCAGACACACTCAACACGCTGTCTCGAAATTTGTGTGTAATAATAAAAGTGGATATGTTTCATCCCTCTCCATTTTCAGTTAAGACTTAGGCTATTTCTGCCTACCTACATGCGGGCTACATGAGAGTTACATGCGGGATACAGCGTGAAGCAAAAAACCTTTATTTTAAACAATACTTGCAACTATAAATCCTTCGATATACATATGTATGGACACACTCACCGAGACTTGCCCTAATTAAAAACATCTTGTGGAACGCTCTCTTGCATGTTCTCAAGTTCTACACACGTCGCCTTTTGCCAATCTTCACCTCCTTTACGTTACGTAGCTTAGCAAAACGTTAACTTTTCATTTAAGATGTATGCTTCTGTGTTAAGGAGTTTAGGTTCGAATTCGATATGATATGTTGTCACATAAAGAATAACAAACTATTCTGTATTATGTTTTATTTTCTTTAACGAAATGGTTGTGCGTTTGATTTCCACTCGTTGAAGTTTTTTTTTTTCATTTCTCCGCTTTTTTAATACAAGGTCTCTACAACTTTGTCACTCAACGTGCACTGTCGCTAGTGAAGTTAAATAGATGAATGTCATGACACAGAATTATCTTTATCTTCTCGGCTATATACACAATACAACGTTATAAAATGTAACTCTAAATTTGAATATCTAAATTGGGGAAGCCCAATTTAAAAATGAAGATTTTAATTGATATAAATAAAACTCTCTATTACTAAGTGATTCAGACACAGACGAAACGACTTAGAAACTTGAAATTTGTCAAAACGGGGAGAGAGAGAGAAACTTCTTGAATTACCGAATATATGGCTGAATGGGAATCGAACCCACAATCGTCACGCTACATTTGCACATTTGAGTCCCTGCGCCAAATCGGCTTCGATCATTTTGTTTATCAACATAAGAAAAATGCAAATACAAAATAAACATTATACACAATTATAGTTTTGACCATTTTAAGTTTGACTTTCGACTTACTTGTTTGTGTTGATCAAATCAACAGACACCCTTGATGTAATACAACTTAGGTAGCAGGTTTGAGATCGTAGTGGGTACTAGTTTAATCGAATTTTATGTTTTTAATTTTATCTTTTTATCTTCATATACGTATTTTGTATAAAATTCTTAACCTATTTTATATTTTTATATAATTCGTATAGCTGTCAATATTTTCAAAGGCAATAAATTAATCTCTTAAATTTATAAAATAGCCAATGCGATTTCCTGATTCCAAAGCTACATCTTGCACGCATAAGAAGCCGGGACGGGTCGAAAGTTTCACCCAAATCCATTCAGCATTTTTTTCCGTGAAAGTGGAACAAACACCCATACACAAGTTTTCACATTTATAATATTAGTAATAGTAGCTATCAACTCGCCGCTTTGCCCGCTAAAATTTATTGTTATTATTATAGATTTTGTAAAATTAAATTAAATCAAATTCAAGGTGCGGAGTGTCTTAACACCGAGGTTCCCTCTGCCTACCCTATTTGCGGAATACAGTGTGAAGATGAAAAAAAAAAACCTCAAGCTGTGTCCCGAACACAGCAGGGTATGCAAAGGGAACCTAGTGTGCTCCGTTCCCCACTTTCATCCAAAATCTGGAGGCACTACATGTTGAGTGGTAGAGGTCATCGCCATGCTTTGCACCACCACCAGAAATACACATTTCTTTTTCTCAAATGGGCATCGAATCCACAACCGAAGTCGAAGTCACGTTTACACAGCCACTCACTTTTGCCACTGCACAATGAGTAGCCTTTATTGTTATACAAGATACTCAAATAAATTCTAGCAAATCTATAAAGATTCATCTAAATCTTTATGCGTAAAAATGGAACAAACATTGGTTCTCACACACTTTCAGCTTCCAAGGGCATCGAACCCAAAACCTGGACGTTTATGTGTGACACATTTGCGTTTCTGCACCATTCGTTGCCTGGCCAAATGTATCTGTAAATATTTATAAATAAGTTTGCTAGACCTTTTCGGTCAACATTTGCGTTAGGGTAATCTCGTTGTTACAAATTAGGGTGGCTTGTAATTTGGCTTACCTTAATTTCGGAGGTAAACAACGTGCAGTTGTTACCTACGTAAACTTGTTGATACCTCTAGGACCTTCCTTTGGACTCCCATAAAGGTGAACTTTTGGTAAAGGTGAGTGTTTATACGATCATTGATTTTGATTTCGAGTATAAAATTGATAGGTTTTTTAGATATAGATAAAAAATCTATTAAATAATATTTCGTTAGTTCCACGCTTTATTCTTATTTTTGGTTAGATACAGAACCTGTAAATGTCAAGACACTTGGCTGTCCTCTTTCCGACAGACAATTCACGGACGAAAAGAAAATCCAAATCCAAGAAAACCTAGTTTTCTTTTCTTTCAGCTTCACGTTGTATGAAAGAAAACCAGATTATAGCGGGGAAAGCAAAGAGATAAGGTACTTTCTCTCTGCTTAACCTGTCCCCGTCACCTACTTTCCACATGAATTTTTCAAGGCATTACTTGTCCAAACACCGCACTTTAACTCGTGAAACCGAAGAAATGAAAATAATAATTAATATCCCCACGCTTGCACCGCTGCGCCACGACGGCCTCAAATGACGTTGCTGGTGACAATTAGTATATATATCAAAATTTCCCTGAGTGAGAATCGATCCAGCCATTATCGTCTAGTGTGGAAGGGAACGACAAGCGGAGCATCTTAACAAAAGGTTCCCAGTTTCCTTTGCCTACCATACTATGTGCGGGATAGAGCGTGAACCTAAAGAAAAAAGAGACCATTGCATACAATTAAGGTTCGATCCCCACTCCAGGAAGTGATATATTTATTTACGTTTATATTTCGATTTCTTCCTATAGTGTCGAGGCAAGCACCAGTGTTGAATTCAACCACTTAACAGGCAATGCCTCCAGAATTCGGCAGAGATTGGAGACCGGAGTGTCTTAATACGAGGTTCCTTGCTACCTACCTTGCTGTGTGCAGGATACACCGTGAAGCTTATTTAATTTTAATTTATTTTAATTTAAGGACTTAGACACAAAAGTGTGGACAGTGGCACACCCTTGTGCCACTGTGCACACCTACAGTGTTATTAAGTTTATATTTCCATTTTCCTTCGCTCTGATGTCAAGGCAAAGCGTGGCATTGAGTTCCGCCACTCAAGACGCAAAGCCTCCGAAATTCGGCAGAATGTGGGGAACGGAGTGTCTTAACACCGAGGTTCCCTCTGCCTACCCTGCAGTGTGCAGGATGAAGCTGAAAGCTTGCTGAAGCGTGTAACTGAAAAAAAAGAAAAGGTAAACTCTTAGAGATATGATATCGTTAATATAGCGTAAAGATACTTCTCTTCTCTTATCTTAACCTGATTGATGACAGTTTAAGTCAGTAGATATCTGAAAATGTCAACCCAAACGGAAATGGAATTTAAAAATTTTTTTTTGTTTATTTAACATAAATGATTATAATTTAATACTAATTTAAATAAAACCTCCTGACCTCTGAAGGTTATTTTATTCTATACTAAAACTTTATGTGTAAAAACTTAAGAGCTCTTAAGTGGTTGGAATAAAGTTAAGTTTGACCGTGATCTTGTAGGAGCTTGAAGAAGTTTAATTAAGAGGCCTCCATGAGATTTCCAAGATAATTCGGATTAATCCGGGTTAGCGACAGTTTTTGTTTTTTATTTAGCCTATCCTATATTTATTATTTATTACCATTATACCTATTAGATGTATTTTTTATGTATGTATAAGATATATTTGAATATTCAATTTTTTCAAAGTGGTTTCGATTCGACTTGAGGAATTGATATTAAATTTAATATTAAAGCGAGGCAAAGTGCGGCTTTGAGGTCAGCAGAAAGGTGTCTCAGTGGGAACTGAGAGAGCCTACCCCGCCATAAGTGCAGCAGCGTGAAGATCAAAAAAATTGAATTAAAAATACAAAATTAAATTAAATTAAACCCCGTTACGATCATAAATCTAATACCTATATTGTACACTATCGACTCGCTCGCGACTTCGCCCGCCGCATCTACTGAATTATTTACTTAATACATTAAATCACTTATTACAATACATTTTAATTACTAATTTTGAATGACCTTATGTATAAAAAAAACGTATAAAAAACGTATAAAAAAACTGCATTAAAATCCGTTGCATAGTTTTTAACATGCGTTTTTTTAACAACGGTGGAAAATGGGGAACAGAGTATCTTAACACGAGGTTACCTCAGGCTGTATGCGGGATACAGCGTGAAGCTGATGTAATGATTAAATAACTGACTTTGATAACTATTAATTTATATCCTCAAAGAGAAATCATCGCTTTTATGAACACTCAATTTTTTATGAAAATGAATTTGTACATATCGTATATACATTATTATAACAACATATAATATATTTATATAATTGAGAGTGTATTTTTTGTTTAATAGATTCTAATAATTATTGCAACGTATGCAAAAAAAACTTTAGACAGTAGTTTAGTTCTTATTTGCAAACCTCTTGCAAAATAGCAAACATTTTTATAGTTAATAAATTATTTCTCAAATTAAAAAATAATCCATGTGTTCTATTACATATGAACATACTACAGGGCGAGAAATTATTCAATACATTAGTATCGATATTCTACTGTTATAAGTAATTGAAAAAATAGTTATACTACCTATACATATACCTACTATACATATACCTACTATACCTTTACCAACTATACCTTTGTATGCAAAGTTTAAAACTGTTTATTGTGTGTCACGGGTTATATGGTTAAAAAAAACGTCAACTTCACGCTGTATCTCGCACATAGCAGGGTAGGCAGAGGGAATCTAGTGTTGAGACACTCCGTTCCCCACTTTCTGCCGAATTCTGGAGGCATTATATAGTATAAAACAATCACACATCTTTCTTTTTCACAATAATACATATATTTTTTAGATATCACTCTGTACTACGATGGCGACTCTATTCCTAAGCTTACATATTTTCTTTTGGAAATTAGTTATTGTGACTGTTCTTAACTGGAGGTTTTTGGAGATAATATTATTATCTCCAAAAACCTCCAGTAAGATAAAATAGTTTTTGGTAATATATCAATTTGCTCTATTGTCAATAATTTCCACAGCGTATGCGATATAAGAATTATTGTCACATTTTAATTGTAAAAGAATTTTCCAAATCGGTTCCGTAGCTTAGGGGTCTATTAAATTCAAATAAAGAAACGAAAAATCTAATCGGTTGTCTTTATAAGGGGTCGTGGGCGGCGGTCATCACTTACCATCAGGTGATCCGAACGTTCGTTTGCCTTGTCCTTATCCATAAAAAATATATGAAAAGAAAAACAACTACAAACGTTTTACAATTATATAATTTTATACAGGTTCACATTTCTTCCTACAAAGTAGTGTGACACTCCATTCCTGAAGCGCAGTCCGATGCGTTACATTTTGCTTACTAGAATAGAAAAATGAAAATAATTTATTTACGATTACAACGCAACGGTTGTAGTTACAAATCGTACGATGCCCTCTTGTTACATATATTGTTTAGTTTCACGCTGTATCCCGCACAGAGTAGGGTAGGCAGATGAAAGCTAGTGTTAAGACACTTTCTTTTCCTACTTTCCGCCGAATTCTTGAGGCTTTACGTGTTGAGCGGCACTTTACCTCGTTGCCAGAGCAAAATATTAAATATTTTATTCCCGCGAGTGGAAATCGATTCCACAACCGCATTTACAGTCGCATTACTGTGCTGGTAGAGAAGTCTATACCAACACAGTAAAGTTAGAGAGGTATTCTAATTATATAATTAATTAAACAAATTTTAATTAATTTCTACAAAAGCTTAAAATTTACAAGAGATTTGTCATTTATAAATTTGTCAGTAAGCTTCCAGCATCGAGAACAGGTGGACGCTAAGCTTGTCTTGACACCTACTCACTGAAATAATTAACAAATAAATAAACATAATTTATATTTAAACCCAAGCATTTCATTTAAAAAAACTATTTTTTTTTATCATATTATGGTAAGTTAAAATCATTAAACTCGATATTTAAAAAGTTTTATACTCAATAATAAAAAAGTTTTTCTCGTTGTCAATATAAGAAAAAAAATAGTAAAAAAAAAATATTTTTTTAAATCTCCAATTATTTTTTATAAAAATTAAGTATAACACATTTTTATTTCTACTCAAAAAAAAAATATATATATATATATATGTAATTTAAATGATTGCAGAACTAATTTTCGACACTGACTACCCTGAACCGCCCGATCAATAAATTGGCGCATTTCACTTTGTCCGATAGCTGCTGTCATTCTGTACTGTGCGTTTTTGTGAAAATTCAAGAAAAATACAAATAATAGTGCTTGGTAAGCGATAAACTACTTATTTTTGCGAATTATATAAAAAAAACTATCGTAATTGCATAAAACCTTTCTTTTTAGGTAAAAATACTGGAAGTATTGGGCCAGGTAATATTACCTGAGCTTTCAGCATAAGCTATACAAAATTTTACATAGAAGTCATACATATTATAAAAGTAGTTTAAAATCAGTGAAAAGAGTGCTTATAGTGATTGTGGATAGATTTTATTTTAATTTTTCTAGTGTCATTACTTATAGGATACTTACACTCGTAAGTGATACCCTGAGTCCTTTTTCTTAGTCCATTTATTTAAATTCGTTCTGCTTGGGTTCAAGAAATTAACATAATTATTTATGTGTTATTAGATTTTAAACAAGCCACAATTGCATAGAAATGGACTAGGATAGAGGATCTTATTAGTTTCCCTAGAAGAGTGAATTGCCTTAAAAACTGAAAATATTTGTGTATAGTATAATATATCCTTATTCATTATAATTTAACGGGCCACCAAATATTTAAATTTGTTTATAATTAACCAAAAAATCCATTTACATAGTTTTTAGAGGAACAAATGAATAGAAAATCAAGTATGTTCTAAAAATGTCAGCTTATAATACAAATAGAATTCAATTATTGATATGGAGGAGTTTAGTTACGTTGAAAAAAAACTTTACTGGAATATACTTACTGCTCATATATTATTTAATAATCTTTAAATTACGATTACTTGTAAGATCATAAAAAAAATCTTCCTTATATCATAAATTTGATAAAAAATAAAAATTATTATATTTATATCAATTTAAATTATTCAATGGAAATAAATAATTTAAATATTTAAAGATTTTCCTTTTATATCAATATATGAAAGCTCATTCCACTAGAAAAAGATATTCGTAGGAATAATTTAAGATCAATTTCCTAAAAAATTTAGCTGAGCGCAAAAACATATATAACATTATTTTTATAATTAATCGCAGAACACGCAAATGCGAATTTTTATAATATAATAACATTAAACATTGTATATAAATACAGCAACCAATTAAATGTAATTTAATTTTTACTGTCTAGAATATTTCAATTATTACTTAAGACTTTGAAAATTAAGGTCTTTTTGAATATTGTATTTTTTTTAATATTGTTTGGATACTTATTTTGATAAAATTTACACATCGAATGCATGACAATTAAAGTTAACATAAACATGCTTAAAAATAATTAATTTTTAAGCATGTTTATGTAAAAATGAATCACAGCTGATTATTTGGATATTTATTTCAGGCCACTTCATCAGTAATATTTTTTTGCTTATTAAGTTTGTGCATATTATATTCTGACACTCATTGCTTACAATATTATTCCTTACCCCGTCTTACAGATTTTGCAAGAGTTTTGGGGCGAATACTGTCAACGGTTTTATTTATTTTTATCGTAAAATGTCACGATATGCCAAAAGAAATCTTCGTAAGCGTTCAAGAGCGTCTAGGCGCAATTCAAATCAACATAATAAAGAGACCAGACGTGAGAACAGGGAAGAGAATAGCGAAGAAAGTATAGAGCTTAGAGCTGCTTTAAACGTCCCCGAAGATCCTGAGCAAGAAGTGCCACTAGCTAGCCACGTCTGCGATACGCCTACTACGTATTCTTCTTTTGTGACTTTCAACAACATGAGTTATGAGGCAGTGACGAAACTTAGAAATGATATTGAGAAGTTGAAGGAACATCTTTCCGCGGCTCACGCTGAGTTGGCAGATCTAAGCGTCGAAAATTTTACTTTTAAAAAAACGATTTCCAAATATAAAAAGAAAGTAGAGTTCATTGATAAAATAGCTTTAGGTGGACCAAGTAAATTCACATCCGAACCTGGTACTTCTACTTTAAATAGATTTAATGAAGAAATACCATCTACATCAGGAACTAAGCCTTACCCAAAAGCAACTTGCACTGTAACTGTGCCAGACAAGGAAGATGATGACGAAGATGACAGTGACTATGATGATGATGAGCGAAATGTTTCATAAATGCATAAAATTATGAATAAATTCGTAAATTTTTAGATAAACAAAATATGGAAATGTCATGGTGCAAGAGGCAAGGTTTTTGAATGTATAATTTTTATATTATTAGGTCAAAAGCCAGGCTTAACTTTTAGACAATCTTTGAATGTATGTTTCTACATAATAGAAGATTAATTACCTGTTAAGAAATAATAGAAAACTCCTTCTCGTAGTATAGCTTACTCATTTGTTACTACATTATGTAAATGTGCAATAGATATTATTGGATTTTGCCTCGGACTTTGCCTGTGTCATCTTATTTCTAATATATAACAAAAGCTATTTTTAATATGAATAAGTAAGTAATGTAAGTAAATTCTATAATCAATTATTTGAATTATCCTCTCTTAACATTTTAGAGAGTGTCTAATTTGCGCCAATATTTTGATGAAAGAAAAGCTATATATATATATCGGAATCACTTTTATAAAAAAAGTATATGTTTGTATCAAATAATAAAAATTAAGTATATACGAATTTCCTTATAAACGGGCCCAGCCCATTAGCCTAAGCTATACAATTTTCACTTGTTGATGTTCTATTGACATTGTATTTTCCTGTATTAGATTTAAAATCTATGTAGATTGTAGATTAACGTTTGGGATTATTGTATTTCTTAACTATATTATTCATGTTTTGTAATATAAGTGGTATATGAGACTGTTTGTAAAAGGGTCCGTTTTATAAAAACTGACTGACTTTTGGGTGTAAGCAATCATTGTGAAGCGATGACTGACTAAAGCGAGCTAGGCGTGTCATTAATATATATTGAAACTTGCCAAACGCTAGTGATGTGACACGTTATTGTCAAAGTTTTTATGGGAATGTCATTGTTAAGCACTAGTCCTAGAAGCACAATTTACAATATAAGAGAACAATTACAATTATTGTGAGATACATAATTATTTGATGAATTGTTTGATGATAAAAATATCAAGTAAAAATTAGGCCTATTTAATGAAAACGAAGCCATATTTAATCATCATGTAGGAATATAATACTCTCCTACAAGAAAAGGTTGTAATGTTATATGGACTGAGTATATTTATTATGGAGATTAACATGGTGTTAGAGGCACTCGTTTTTCTCAGTGTATAAGTAATAGGAGACAAATATCTCTCATATAATTATGATATATGTGTATATATAATTATATGTATATAATTATATATGTGTATATATGATACTCTAATCAATCAAATCAAATTAATAAGTGTATTCTTCAATTACAATTGGTTTTGGAATTAAGAATACGATGGTGATACATTATATTAAATGCTTACTATCTACTGCATTTTTTTTTCTTTACAAAAAAAATATATTTTTTGTAATTTTTTAAAGGTTGTACTATTTTATAGGTGTGGTTTAGAAATTTAATTTTACAATTAAAATACACAATTTTATTGTACCTATCCAGTTAAAACTCTAAATATAAAAACAATTTTGTGTCATAGGGTAATATTTATATTATTAAAACCAGCATAAGGCATTGAAGCCAGTCGTGGCAGAGGGCCGCAAGGTGCACAGCAAAATCGATCGGTTGCGGGTTCGATTCCCACTCGAGCAAAGGAAATATTTATTTGAATTTATATTTCTTCGCTCTGGCGTTGAGTTCCGCCACTCAACAAACAATGCCTCCAGAATTCGGTGGAAAATTTGGAACTGATTGAAGCTGATTTATTTTTTTATTTAAGAAAAACTTTATAAAAGTTGTTCATAAAACATTCTTCAATTATTATATTATAACATTACCTATAGAAAATGGTATTAAAACCAAATAATCATGTAGTGAATAAATGATTGTGATGTAAATCTGGTATTTTATTTTACACCATCTTGTTAATAATAGAAATTTATCATTACTCTTTATTTAGTGAGTTATTAATAATTTAAAATAAATAATTTCAAATTATAATAATTAATTTTTAACTTCTAATAGATTAAATCTTTCCCCGAATAGAGATCGAACCCACAACTATTGCGTTTTTAATTAGAGACTATCCGTTCGTGTGGCCGTAGTGACTCAAAGGCTATCCTTGAGAGTAACATTCAAACTCTGAAAATGAAAATGAAGTATTTAATATTTTTATTTGCTTCGATCTGGTGTAGCGAGGCAAAGCTTGAGAGAAGAATGAAAACATTTTACAAAATACATCCAGTATATAAGTTTCATTATTATTACATTTAATATTCACAAATATATATTAGAAATAACGTCCAAGTCGCATAGGGGCTCATGCACACGTACGCTCTACTGTTCTGTGCCATTATCTATAAAAATGTAGTGTCATGTCAAAAAAGTCATTTGAGCCAATAAGCGAATACCAAGAAGGTACAAACGTGCGAATGTAAATGCGTTAGGTAATGGGTTTGATTCCCTCCCACTTGAGGAAAATAATTATATATTTTCTTTTCTTCGCCCTGAATAATAAGGAGGCAAAGCGCTGCATTGAGTTCCACCACTCAACACGAAGTCCGATCGGAAAGTGGGGAACGAAGTGTAACACTAAGTCCCGCTCTACCCACTCTGCTATCTAATACAGCGTAAAGCTGAAAAACAAATATATTTCTCAATCTTCTTCATTTCAGACCTCACAAATAATTCGCTTTAGTTAGTTAGTTTTCATGTACCTATTACAAAGAAGAAATTATGTATTCAGTAAATCCGATTGTGAGTTAAATTTTAATCTGTCGTCAGCTTAAAGTCGAGTATCGGGCGAAATTTAGTGTCTTTTTTACATCCGTATAACATACATACAATAGACTGACAAACGCATTACCCTCATGTGTAGCGAAATCGGATCAAAAAAATTAAAAAATTACAAAGCTTTAAATTTCATAAACGTAATCAAACTTAAACTTACACATCAGTAACATTAGTGACCAATTTTCTTTATCACGATTTCTCTTTTAACCACAACTCAGGATTTCTATAAAGGTGGCCCCTAAAATTGTCGGGCTAGTCCTTTTGTTACCTTTTATGAAAATCTTTTAGATACCAGCTCTTTTACCCGGACACAAGGTACGCTCAAAAGAAAATATGCATAGTTTAACCGCAACAAAAGCGGAAAATAGCGCATTCTCGAACAGGAGACAGGAAGTTGAAATTATTTTAAATATCTTATACATAACATAACAAATAATAGAAGCCGTAGCGCAGCGGCACAAGCGTGTGACTGTAAACGCGACTGTCCGATACTCTGATAACGAAGCAAGACACGCAATGCCTCTTGGATTCGGCGGAAAGTGGGTTACTCCACTTTCAAACCTTGGAAGTATGTAAAAGGGGACGGAGAGTCTTACCATGAAGTTTCCAAGCTCCAGTGTGAAGCTTACAAATAAACTTTAAGCAAGAAAGCGGGGAAATGAAAATCATTCATTCCCGGTGTGAGAGTCCAATCAACAAAAAAAAACAGATTTGTATGAAAAAAAAACATTATTTCAGACGTTCGATCTAATAAAAATTCTAATAGCCATCATAGTCTTCTAGCAAAACTCTTTTAATATTTCAAGAAAACGAACTCATTTTACAAAATTATTGAGAAACTTGCCCCATTTAAAATTAAAATATTCAACGCCTAACTTTTTACGTTCTTAGTTTATTTTTGAAAATAAAATTGAATAATTAATAGCTACCAGTACCAAAGTGTGATAAGAACCGAATTTTAGATAATTATATATTACATAATATATTTTTAGCTATTACTTTTCAGTAAAGGAGTTTAACGCCGCACTTTGTCTTACTAGAGCCGAGAAACAAAAAAGAAACGCGTGAGAATCGAACCCACAACGAACATTTCTTATCAGACGCTGTCCAAATATTAAAACTGATATCTTTGATTTTTTGTAAACTCTAATCTCAGGAACTACTGATTATTTAATAATTATGGTCTTCTGTATTGGATAGTCCACTTATCTAGGGAAGCATATAGACTATATGACGTTAATCGTTTCAATCGTTTGACCACGATTGTGAAGCCCCGGGTAAAAACTAGAAGAAGATATATGAAAAAGTGTTGTATATAGAAAATGTATATGTAAATAAAAAAATTCAATACAATTTGGTTATCGAATATCCATCAAAAAGAATTGAGTCTTGATCCTAAAAATTTCCATAAAAAAATAAGGTTCTATCTTCATATATACCACAGCTTAAGTAATACAGTACGGTACTTTGTGTATTCCTGCGTGTGTTTCGTAAATATGAATAAAACATACATATATCGAGTTGCCACCTCTTGAATTTTTTTCAGCTTCACGGTGCTGCTGCTGTATCCCGCGTGGCGCTGGCAGCGGGAACCTAATGCTCTTACTCTAGCCTCATACGTCTTGGATAAAATATTTTTATCACCATCAAGACATAATTTTTAATTAATGAATTTATTTCTTATTTACGAATAGACTTCGACACTATTCACAGTACTTTAAGTGTATACATAGACTGTCTTTGTACGAAAACGAGGGTCACTAATTGCAAAATTTGTTATGACACAAAAATTAGTGTCGCGTTATCCAAGTGTCTAGTGTAGTTGAAAAAATTCCGAACAAATTTAACATGTTCCATACACAACACCTCATTTTGAGGGTGAATAGCCCGGTCAGTATTTCTGTACACTTACAAACAGACACTCTGACACTAATAATCCGATATTAGAGAAATTAAAGAATTTTCGTCATACTCTGTTCGTACTATTAGACCCACTTCTCATATTTGAACAACGTGGTACGTAGAGTCGATCTCTTAATAGATTAAGATGCTAACAAATTATTACAGATGGACCTAGAAATAATTTTGATAGGACATTCAGTCAGCACCAATACACGCGATGGTTGGGGGTTCGATTCCCACCATTTAAATTTGTATATCCCAAAATTAATAGGTCAACGTAATTAAATGAAATTTGAGCGGAAAGTGGCGAGCGAAGTGTCCCAATTAGGGATATTAGATAAATGTTTTCCGATACAATCAAACGCTTACCGTAAAACGTAAATCCTTATAATACTTTACGCAGAAGTCATTCAATAATACTCTAATATATTACAAAACAATAATTTAAGTAACTGGATAATATTATCATTTATCTGATAATATTTCACGATTCATCAACAGCCAGCCATTACGGGAATTGAATTCGATATGTTGACGTATTATTTAGTATTCAGCACTCACATTATTGGTTTTAGCATTCCTAAAATGAAAGCTAGGTTTGTTTCAACGTTGCAGACGTAGTACGGTCCACGAGTCGTGGCTGTGTGGCCGCCCTGCTATCTCTAGATAGTTGCGCAATTTTATATTACAATTTTACTTATTTTTTTGCGCATTATTCTCGTGTGAACAATGCGCAAAAGTAGAGACCGACTACACATTGGCCACGACATGTCAGCCGTACTATACTAATTATGGATCGTTTAATTTGATAGCTTGTTAGGCGATGAGTGTATTGGAATAATTTAGCTAGATTTCTAGCACGTATTGTGATGCAAAGGGACACTGCGTCTGTACATGAGATGCTCATGAGTTCAATCTCCAATCGAAGGAATGATTATTTAATTATTTTTTTCATTTTCACGTTCGCGCAAGGCGTTGAGTTTCGTCACTTAACGACCAATGTCCCGGAAATTGAAATATACGTGAGAAAATTTTATCACTGGCTTTTTACGATTCCTCTCCACAAGCATTTAAGTTTAATTTTTGATAGTCCCCCACCCCTTTCTACGATTGAATGCAAAATCAATAACGATATTATAATTTAAAATACAATGATTCGGTTCCATAATAACATATTATTCGACAGGGACGGTAACTTTAAAGGTATTATAACATTATTTTTTTAAGGTTTAATTATCCCTTATATACATATATCCCAAAATTCGGCGGTGAGAGTTTGAGCACCGTTCCCTCTGTCTTCCTTGCTATACGTGAAGCTACTTGAAATATTTAACTATCTTTCATATATCAATGTACCAGGGACCCCAGCGATAGGACACTTTGTTTACCACACACCGCCCCAAAGGGAAAACATCGCATATATTGATGAAAATTATAATGATTTATAATGAAGAACATAAACACATTTACAGATTTCACCGCTCTGATAATAAGGTAAAGCGCAGGGTTAAACTCCGCGGCACAAAACGGCCTCGCAGAATTCAACAGAAAGTAGGGAACAGAAGTGAGGAAATGGGAACGGAATCTCTGAACACTCCGTTCCCATTTTCACTTCCCAGGTTCCTTGCTATATGCAGGAAACAGTCCGCAGAAAACTAAAAAAACACAATTCCCCATTTTAATTCTTAACTTCCTTTTATAGTTTACGTAAGAATATAACACCATTACAAACTTTTAATTAAACACACTTTAGTGGAGAAATTAAAGTTTTGAAAAATATAATTTTCTACATCTTTTTATTTGTTATCTTTTAACTATCTTTTACTAATATAAAAATTGAGAGCATTATTAAATTGACATAAAAATTTAAAATTCTTAAATTGACACTAAAAACGTAGTTTTAGAGCACTCCGTTACTCACTTCCGACCCATTTTTCGGGATATTACATATTGATAGGTGGAACTCAATGCGGTGTTTTGTCTTGTTACCATAGAAGAAAATGAAATGAAAATAATTCATTACCCCGAGTGGGAATTGAACCCACAACCTTCATTCACTGGCTCAGCGATACCAACGGATATATCATTAGCTTTATAAGCATTTCGATTGTTTCATAAAATTCGCTGTAACTGTTGCAATCCGATATACGAATTCATTGTAATTGTTGCAATCCTATATACAAATTCATCGTATTTATTGCAATCCATCATAATTTTCCCATATTAATGTTTTTAGTTTTAAAAGAAATAATGTTCCGATTGCCAAATCGATTGTACGTAATAAATAGTTTTAATTAAAATTAGTTTATTTAAAAAAAAAGTAAAATTGCAATCTCCAAGTTTAACTATCTATCAATAAAAATAAGTAGAAAATTTTATAGTAACCGTAAAAACAATTCAAACATTTTAAATCTTTATAAACATTTTAAATTTTCATCTTTATACTTGAAAATATTTCAAGTATAAAGATGTAATAGAATTCATGTATTTAATAATAAAACTCCACCAAAAATATAAGTAAATGTTGTTTGTTATTTAGTAATAACTGTGGTGTTACACTGACTGACACTAACACACTTCTACTCTATCTAAACTGTACCCTGTTTACGTGTTACTCATAATTTGCAAAGTAAACTGAAAAGAATAAAAAAAACTACTCTGCTCTATATTTTCTGTTCAGTGAAGGTCAATTGGAGTGAAAGTACAAAAATATTGTTAATATAAGCTTGAGCGAATGACTGTTAGTGACTCCTCACTCACCCGGGAAAAAATCCAGTGTCTTGATAATGACGACAATTAAAAAATACTTACAAGAATCTAAGTATGATGAATATTTTTAATTATAATTTTGAATAAAATAAATAATTATACTTTAAGAAATATCCAAGATACCGCTGTAGTACATTTATAATGAAGACAGTTTTAAATACAACTTTTTGCGTTAACAATCTTAGCAAGAATCGAGAACGAAGTATCGCAAACTTCTCCGGCATAACCGAGCCAGGTTAGTTTTAAACTGTTAAAATAACATCTATTTTAAATAAATAAATGAATTGTAACTAAGTTATAAAGGCTATCGTTGCGTATAGGGATAAGGTTCAGACTGTGAACGCGATGCTTGTACGCCGCGACACGTGGACAAACCGCAGCGTTAAAAATCCGCCACTCAACACGCAGTGTCTCGAAAATTGGGCGGACAAAGTAAAACAGAGTGATTCCTTCTACCTACTCTAATTTTTCACAAGTCAAAGCAAAAGATTGTCGCTGTAAGAAATATACATCATAGTATACCGCCTATCTATTTCTACTAAATCATTCCCCGAGCGGGAATCGAATCGACAACCGATACAACGCTTCTGTATTTCAAAATAGCCACATAATTTGTGGTGTCTGATCTAACGAAATAATGTTAACTTCTTGTATATTTCTTTCATTTATTGGAATCGAACCCACAATCATCACACTTAATCAGACCTCTCGGCCTCAATTATCCGTATAAAAGGCTATACATTTCCTGTATAATATAATACATGTAATTTATCACGTAGTTCCTCCTAGTTTTCTACCTTAACTCGCAAGGCAATTGTGATTTGTGAGTCAACAACGCGTAGCGATGACACAGCATGACGGGCCCGAGACGAACATGACGGGACAAGTTGACGGGTATTTATGACGTCACGTCACGCCATGTCACGTCACGTCACGTCATGTTGCATGTCACACGATATTGGTTATCGATCGTCCCTATTATGTGGGTAATGTCTGTTAGATAATTTTGTATAATGTTGAGGAAATTTTGTGATACATTTTGATATATATTATATACATTTTTATACATTTTGAGCATAATATATAATAGCATAAAAAAGCAAGCATGAAAAATCGCATATCAAGAAGTAGTATCTTCATTTCACTTCATAGACAAGTCTGACTCGTCTTGGCCAGTTTTTTACTTATTTTTAACTTTAAGCTCATGAATATACAGTACGGTGTTGAGTTACGCGAATTGCAGGAACACGGAAACGACAACCAGAGTACAGAATTTCAATGTGTATGAAAAATATTACGAATACCTATCTATTCCGTTAAAATAGCGGCCATTAGCGATGAAAATGTTGTCATAACTCAGAAAACTCTTGAAAAAAATCATACTATATAGGTACACTTCAAATATGGAGACGCTAATAGGAACGGCGAATCTCAGCTTCTTTTCCTCAGAAATTTCCTTCTTATTTTCATTCAACGATTTCAAACAGTCCCTTAATCTTGGAAAGTGTTAAAATCATTTATAAATCTTAGAAAATGATTGGATATTGGGCGGAGTGCTCACTGCTTCTGTGTGCTTATTTAAATAGCTTTTACTCGTATTTGATACGTCAGAAGGTATTTCATTTTTTTTTTTATGGGAGAGAACAAGGCAAACGAGCGTTCGGGTCACCTGATGGTAAGTGATCACCGCCGCCCACGACCCCATGCAACACCAGAGGAGCTACAGGTGCGTTGCCAGCCTTTAAGGTGGAGATGGAGGGCACCGGGGCCCGGCATTACCTAATGCGAAACGCAGTGGCAAGGGCCACTACTTCACGCCGGTTTTGAATGTTCATGATTTTTAATAATTCATGATTGAATATTGTTTCACTCCTCCCTCCTGTCCTCCGAAGAATTTAAATAAGATAAGATGCGGGACAACAGGACGTTTTCTTTGATAAAACTGAAGATAATTTATATAATATCAGTCGTAGCCCGAGGGCACACAGTGTCAACCGGAATGAAATGAGGAAATAAAAATAATGTATACTCCTGACTGAAATTCGAATACAAACTTTTGACTTTAAAATGTAAAATTGGTAAACTCCATTTTTGTCTATTACAAGTTATCCTCCTTTAATAGATTAGTCCCGTAAATGTCCCGTTCGGGACGATCATCGGTCCCGCTTTTCACGGATTATTCCATGTACCGTGAAAAATCTTTTTAATTACTTTAAAATTTTAATCACTTAATATTAATAATTATTTATTTAATCACTAATAATTTTGTGAGAAATACATATAATCGTAACTTATATATAATTATTGTGAAGACTTAACGGGCTTAACATATATATGGTAAACCCCTGGTCTTAACGCTAGATTCTTAAGTTCCCTCTGCCTACTCTGCTATGTGAATATAGCGAGAAGCTAAAAAATAAATAAATAAAAGTATTGTGTATGCCCGTCTTAACGCCGAGTGTTCCATTTCAACGACTATCTGTAATTGAATATTTTTTTCCTATCCTCAAAGAAGACGACATTGACAATAAAATCTTTTCTTTGATATTTAATTATATTTACTATGGCATATTTTGTGGTAATAATTATATATTTTTTTTATTTTTAGCTTCACGCTGTATCCCGCAAATAGCAGTGTAGGCAGAAGGAACCTTGTGTCAATAATTGTTGCGTGACGGAACTGAACGCTGTGCTTCATTTTCTTACCAAAGCAAGGAAGTGTAAATTATTCACATTCCGGAGTGAGACTCTGTTCGGTTCTCGTTTAACAGCCGTCGTGTTTACAATCAGACCACGACGGCCCCAATTAAGTACGGTGGCAGCGTAGGTTATAAAAAAAAAGCTATTTAAGCAAAATACTTTATTAAAATTAGCTTAGAATTATATGGGTGAGACATGCTCAAAGTTGGAGACAAGAATGATTGCATTATTACATTAAATTTCAATGCTAAGTAGAACAATGAATGATTTCATCAGGATTACACAATTTCAGCGTTACAGGTTATTACGATTCCAAGATCTACGTGTGGGGTATCAGCTGCGGGAAATGTTGTAAGAAACTTCGGTCAGCGATTCCCTGGTTGTGTATATATAATGTAACACCCCTATAAACATACATACATACATACATACATTGTACGTAAAATGTATATATTAATATACGTACTATTTCTATTCGAAGGAGCACTAGACGAGTCTTTGCTGTGGTCAGAAGCACTCTACTTATAAATGTATTCACAGAAATTGTTTTTAATATGATGATATTTAATATTGTCTAGTTTTATTTTTAAGTTATATTTTATACTTTGTCTGGTATACCTCGCATATCGCATATCGCTAGACTGTGGTGGTTGTTAATTCGAATCCAAAACGGACATAAAAATTATAAAATAAGTCTCTATTTGAAATGACTATTAATTAAGAATAACACAACGGCGCTGATTAAGGGTTCGGTTCATCAGAGGTAAAAAAAAATTTTATATACTCCCACTGGGAAGAAGAGCGTCGCGAGTTCCGCTATACAACACGTAATGCCTCGATATTCAGGCGGTTAGTGGGAAACGGAGTGGCTTGACACTAGCTTTTATCTGACTACCATGCTGTGGCTATTCAATTTGTCTAACATTATGGAAAATTATTATTATTTGTTCTCTACCTAGTTAAAGATATAAAGAAAATTCGAAAGGTGAAAATGAGAAAAAAAGTTCAAATTCAATATTTAATAACGTACACAAACATAGTTACGTACAAGGTCCACCAAATACGAGTTATTTAGTAAATAAAATAATTAGAAAAAATATTAGTTTCATGAATTGACTAAAGTTAATATACAATTTCAGTCTCAGAAACACCAATCAACACTACGGAGTTTATTGGTGTTTATATTGTTATATTTTCTTACAATCATATTCAATAAGTTATCGAGGTGAGGTCTTATTACAATAATAGCAACATACCATTTTATTATCGTGCGGTAATTTTTCAATGAGACTAAAGTACAGTCAGCTTCACGCTGTATGCCGCACATAGCAGAGTAGGCAGAGGGAACTTCGTGTTAAGACACTCTGTTCGATATATATTTCTTATATTCAATATATATACTCTTAAATATAAACGTCAAAAAACGTTAAGAATAAATAATATAAAAATAATAAGCCTCTTACACCATTATTCACATGCAGACGGCTCACGTACGATATGCTACATCGTACCAAACTTATCAGTAATTGACTTCTATAGGGACATTCATTTCAGCTATTGATTGCTTGTGCGTGTGACAGCTCGATAGCTTATCCGCGACGCCGCGTTATAATGAAATATTAATTACGTTTAGCCATATGCGCGCCCCATGATGACGTCACGTCCACACCAGCATTCGCTAAATTAATAATTTTAATTATATTTTAGTGGATTCGTTAACCCGCGTTGTGGTGGCTCGTGGCCATCAATTCTGATCTGATAATAGAAATTCGGTGTTGCTGAACTCAGCGATCAGTTATGAAGAGTTGCCGTAAAATGGTCAGCATCATTTGAAAACTAGAAAATGAAGACCGCGTCCGAGAGTTGGAGTTTCATTTGTTGTATTTTATTGTTGCAAGTACTGGTGGACTAAGCGCGGTATTGAGATCTGCTATTCAATACGTAATGTCTCGAAAGCTAGATGACTTAAGGAAAAAAAATAAAAATGTATTATTCTATTGTATAAAAGGTTTATGTTTAGTGATATTTATGTTTTTTTTCAACTGCCCCACTTTTCCCTACTTTCCGCCGAATTCTGGTGACATTGCGTATTGAGTGGCGGTACGCAATGTCGCGGTGTACCTCGACACCAGAGCGTAGAAATGGAAATAAATTTAAATAAATATAAATAAATATATCATTTAGAAATTTAAATAAATATATCATCTCATCGAGTGGGGATCGAACCTACTACCAGTTGATTTTACAGTCACTCTTTGTGTCCCTGCGCCACGCCTCAAAGTGAGTGATTATTATAATTTTCATATGATTATTATGAATTACTATTTCTATTTGATATTTTTGAAATTAAAATCAAGAAAATAATTATTCTAGACATGAACCCGAAATCCTATCTTTTACATAACGATCGTTTTTATTTCTAATGAGTTTCATTAGAACAACGAATGAGTAAAAATTTCATATTTATTTTTCCACATACAGACATCCCAAGAGCTTAATATGTTCAGAGAAATCAAAATATATTTGTGTAAGGATCAATTCTTCGTACTTATGCCTTCAACATTTTCAAATGTTATTTTTATAGCAATCTTACTGCTTAAACCCATACACCCATACACATTTTACAGGACATGAAAGGCATCGCTTGTTAGTGGCGGAACTCCATGCACGTAAAAATTATAAGATTGTACTCAACGGGAAGTACAATTTATAAAAATTGACATACTTAAGTTTTATGTGAAATGAAGTACAATTATAAATTTGTAATGAATTGTACTGCAAGGTCTCATCTCTCGTCAAAGTTTATAGAACCACGAGATCCACGAGAAACAGCAGCAGCAGCAGCACACACATGGCGGCCGATGTGAGACGATTAAATAAACACACAGCATATACCCCACAGTCAGATTTCGAGTATTTTCTACGTTCAAATAACGTATTAGAACCATAAGCGGAAGCTACATACACCAGGGTTCCAGCATGAGTCGGGTGGACACCATTACCTATCAGTCATACACCAAGTCGTAGATCAACAGTGGTAAACTACTCTTACATACATACCGTGAGACCATCTATCACGGCTCACTGAGATGACATCACTATAGTAATTCTCTAAAGTCAGCGTCAGCGTTCGTGGCAAAGGGCACTTTGATCCACAATAAACGACGCCCATAAATATTTTGCCTTTATAAGAAATTTGATCTTAAACCAAACAAAAGTATCGTGAGAGCCGGCCAAACAAAAATGACTTTGCATCAATATTATATTACAAATATGCCGATTGTATTATACTTAACTGAATACGCTAATTATGTATATTGTCATGCGTATTATTATTTATTTATTTTAATTTTTATTTATTTTGCTACATGATGCCCGAGCTACATTCTGTTACAATGTATATATAATTATAAACATAATTATCTATTTTGAAGGCAGTCGCGGCGCAGGACTGTAAACGTGACGGCTGTGAATTGAGGATTGCCACTCGAAAAAATTTATTACCTTCATTTCCCCACTTCATTAACAAGACAAAGTGCGAAGTTGAGTTCTGCCATTAAATATGCAATGTCTCAAAAATAAGCGGAGAATGAGAAACGAAGTGTCTTAAAATCTATATTTCCTCTTCCTATATTGCTATATCACATATAGCACATCACAGTATACACTGTATAGCATAAAATGTAGTAAAAAGCTGAAATTTTATATTTTACTATGTACGTGACAAATAGCTGTCTCTTAAAATATATTTTTCAATAGAAGTATTGCATTTCATGTTTCCAAGACGGCAGAGTGGATAATAACTTTGTATAACTTACGAAGCGATCCTAAAAATTCTAGGATATTGTTAAAAATAGTCCACGGAGCACTTTTAAGAAATATTTACTGTAGATCAGATTGTAAAGTAAATCAGGTTATTTAAAATGAAATATTAATTTCAAAAAACCTTTTTTTCACTTAATGATGTTATTGTTTTTAATAAATCAAGCTCTCTCATTTGATGCCCACATTGAGTAGGTTAAGCAAATGTTGTAATCTGCAATTTTATTGCGGTGGCCATTTTATATAACAGCAATATTAATTATATGTAATTGTAAGGTCATCAGAGCTGACATCGTAATCCAAATTTAAGCTCAGTCGGATATTGGGAAGAGGGTGAAATTAAGCTTACAAACTATACACAGAAAGCATCGAATCCACCATCGGCCATCCAGTTTACAATTAAGCACAACCACTGCACCCTCCTCTGCCTCGTATACATTTAAACGTTTTTTTTTTTTGATAATTCTAGTTCCGTTCGAATCTGAATTCGTACGAAAATAACTAACGACGCCAGCTCTCACGCTCTACGCTTTTAATGAGATACCCTGTTCTAGCATCTAAATCACTGAACCGTTCTTATCGGCCACTTTATTAGAATTTTTATGATATTTAAAAAATTTGATATATATTGAAATAGGTAATTTAATGTGTTTTTTTTATGGGAGAGAACAAGGCAAATTAGCGTTCGGGTCACCTGATGGTAAGTGATCACCGCCGCCCACGACCCCATGCAGCACCAAAGGAGCAACAGGTGCGTTGCCGGTCTTTAAGGAGATGAAGGGCACCGGGGCCCGGCATTACCTAATGCGAAACACAGTGGCACTAGCCACTACTTCACGCCGGTTTCAAATGCCGAGGGTGGTATTAATCCGGTCGAGTCCGCCCAAAAATGTGTTTTTGGAAATATACTAATATGTTTGTTTGGTTGGTTAGTTGGTTAATAAAACTAATCGACGAGGTGAAAACATTTGGTCAACCCAACATTCAGCTTATTAAATTTATCGAATTCAATTACGATTACGTTATTAACTTTGGACACCATCCTCACACAGTATAAATGGTTTCACACGATGGTTATGGGTTCGATTTTCGCTGTGGGAGCATTATTTTTCAGATTCACGCTGTATCTTGCATATAGCATGGTAGGTAGAGGGAACATAGCGCTATGTCACTCTATTCCCCATTTTTCATTTCATGAAATCGTCGTCTCAAGGAATCACTAGGCATATTCGACCAGGATAGTCAGCACAAAGACTAGCTTCATAAATAAAAGGCTACTGTGGACTCCACTAATCTGTGCATAGCTACTACCTACTCTATCTTGTAGTGAATATCCCATAAAAATCGGTACTGAGATTATGATTCACCGGAACCCAAAGAAAGATAGGCGGACAGATAAAAATTTAGAACTTGTTTATTTGTGGACTTAAAAAAACAGGTAATTCCCTGAGCACGGCATTGAACTCCGTCACTCCACACGCAATGCCCGAAAGTGAGAGAGTTCAATACTAGACTCCTAGGTCAGTATGCCTTGCCTGCTCTGTGCAGCATACAAAAAAACATATATAATATATATATTCGAAACCAATTAATTTTGGGTAACTGTCAACGCACAGACATCGTTGGCGTTTATTACGCATCGTTAAATATACAATTGTTATGCAATGGAGTCGATTGGTAGTATTAAGTATTATTTGACCTGACCTTTCCCATTAACACACTTCACTCTCCCCACTTTCCGCTGAACTATTGAATTGTGTTGAGTGGCGTAATTTAACGCCGCGAAAAAATTAATATAAAAAAAATTGCTCCAATTTTTTTCTACATTGCATACAATGAAATATATATCACTGTACTTTAACCGTATTCAGCTTATTTTCAGCAGTGCACTATAGAGATCTTACTGGAATTTTACTGGATGAGAAATCCTAAAAATATCAGATATCCATGCAGTGATGCCGCTACATGTTCACATATATTTCGTTAAATATCTTCGGTCCGATTCAAATGAGTACCGTCTAGAATTCTCTAAGAATTCTAAATAATAAATAATAATTTAATACATATATTGTTTTTCTTTTCAAATATAGTTTAATACTTTTTTATTTATTTGAAGTTTTTTTTTGCCGCCCGCTATATCCCGCATATAGCAGGGTTGGTCGGAGGGACCTGAGCCTAGTGTTAGAACACTGTTCTTACTGCGTTTATAGTCGCAGGCACCACTACTGGCTCATTTACCAGTTCTCTTTATCTTGAATACACAATGTCTCAAAAATTATACGAAAGTGGGATGGTGATAGCTCTACGTTCCTTATATTTACCGTGCTATGCGGGAAAAAGTGTGAAGCTCCAAAAAAAAACAAAATGGATGAAAAATACTATAAATAATTGTCAAATAGGATAAATATATATAAATTATCCTACAGAAATCATCCCAACAGTGTGCTTGAAGTGATTTTAAACTTTTGTTTTATTTTACTTGAAAACCGTTAAAGTGTGTCAACTCGGCCCAAAAAAATGCAAGCGACGAGAACATTTTTTATTACACACGATTAAGCATCGTCGGCTTTGTGCATTTTTATAGTATTTTAAAAGTATATACTCGTATATATTAAATGTTCACCAGATTTATTTAAGAGATTTTGGTGAATTTATATTGTTTGTGTTTTTTACAAATTACATTATACGTCAGTCTTACTGTACTTTACGCGTTTGTATGTTTTTTAAACGCTGAATAAATGATAAGAAGTGAAGTGAGTCCCGTAGTATTTTATTTCCACTATTTTTAGTTTAGTTTTCATTAGTGTAACATTGAATAAGTTAAAAATCAACAAACTAATCTTTCTTCTATTTTCCGAGCCTTCACCCACATTACGAGGTGAGCAGAGGGAATCTAATGTTAATAAGTTTCGTTCCCCACTTTCCGCCCAATCCTAAACACATTGCGTGTCGACAGTCGGAACTTAACGCTGCGCTTTGTCTTGTTACCAGAATAAATATATGAAAATCATTAATTTCTCCGAGTGAGTATCGAACCCATAGTCGTAATACCATTGCGCCAAGACACCCTCCCTAGTAGATATTATAGAAGCCATAAAACTAAAATTACTCTGTTATTGTATAATAGCTTCAAATTTTCTCCTTAAATTCTTATAAAATGGTTTCGAAATTTATCGTTATATTTTCTAAGACGAAGATAATAATTGTAATATACGAGTTGGTAGTTGGCACCGTCAGGCAAGAACTGGTCGCCGAACGCAGAAATAACTAGTTACGTGGGTCGCAAATAAAGTCATCTGTCACTCTCACCCACCCATCCATTACGCAATGCCTGTCTTTATGGGAAAGGAGTGTCTTCACACTAGGTTCCCATATTCCCTCTGCCTACCCTGCCATGTGCGAAGTAAGCGTGAAGTTAAAAAAATATAATAGATGTACATTTTATCATATCTTTGGCAAAATTATGGGTAATAAATATATTTGTATAAAGTTGAATAATACTAGCGGATTCTTGATATTGCGTACTTGTGCAGGTCGGTGTACCTAAGGGAGGGGCACACCTAAAGTAGCTCCAGCTGACAGGAACGATGATCGATGAGCTACGACATCCTTTATAATATCCGAGAAACCGCCACTTCCGGTTGTGGCCAGATATCTTAAAAATATTTCATTTTCTATGCTTTGTACTTGAGTTTTTCATCTACATTTCATTTAAGTCAATTGTTTGTTTGCTAAATATAAAGTAATCTTAAATAAAGTTGTCCTGATAATTTTGCATATTTATTATTTATTTATTGAATACTTTATTACACCAAATTATAAAACAGATACAAGAAAAACATAACAAATGAAAAATGGTGTAAAGGTGGCCTTATCACCACAGGTTAGCTCTTCCAGGCAACCCTTACTATAAAAGTTAGTTAAAAAAAGACAAATGGATATCGGTTGGTGTACAAAAGATATGTTTAATAGTTATAATAAACTTACTTATAGATCTACATGCTATAAATGGCATACGTGTAAGTTATCCACTATCCCTGTCGAGGAAGTGAAATATAGGTTCCCTCTGCCTACCCTGCTGTATGCGGGAAACAGCGTGAAGCTGATTTTTAATTTTTCTATACTTATTTATTTTAAAAGGCTTACATGTATATGGGTGAAAAATATTATGAGAGCGGTAATAAAACAAAAATACTCTTGCAATGTGCTTTAAATTTTAAAACATAGTGGAAAATATCGCTCGTATCTGTCAAAGTTACAAAGATTGATAGTAGTTGTGTTAATGTTTTTTTTTTCTTGACGCGCATGGGTATATACTCGTACAAAGTAAGTAAATTATGATAGGTAGAAAGAGATACATAGTGCCAAGAAATTTCGTTTTCCCACTTTCTAAAATAACTATAATATAATTAAAATAACTATAATAAAAATGAAATATATAATAAATATAATCATACCCCCGATGATAATATATATTTAGAAAAAACGCGACGATTGTAGGTTCGATTTCCATTCTGGAAAATAAAATATTTAATAGTTTCCATTTGCCTGTTCTGCAGCGTCCGTCCAGCGTGAAGTTTCGCCACTCAACACGCAAAGCCACGCAATGAGAATTCGGTGGAGAGTGAAGCGGAGTGTTATAATGGGAACGGAGTGTTTTAACACTAGATTTCCGGGTGACATTGGCTCACCCCGCTATGTGTGGGATAAAGAAAGAAAAAAAGAATCCCCCAAATAGGGATATATTATACAGCTTGTGTATATTACAAAAAAAACAAAAACGTACACCTGATATTGCGAAACTATTTCCACTGTTCTGGTGACGAGTGACAGCAAAATTAATGGCATCGATACCTACTTTTAAGAGAAAATAATTGTGCATGTATCAAAATGTCAAAGAATTTTAGTTTTTTTACCTTTTACCGCTTTAGAATATAACAATTATCAACTACTAAACTATCAACGCGTAATAAATAAAGTTCGAGGCTAAATTCCAGTTATCCGGAAAATGTAGTATGAACTTTTAAAAAGGATCGTTATAAAAGCTAATCAATTTTCATTTTACCCATCGATGGTGTAGAGGGTTCCCTTGTTTTATGTAATGAAAACTAAACAGGCGGCCGCATAATATTATTTTCATAAGTTATTTAATTTTGTTTATCTTCACGTTGTATCCAGCATATATCTACGTAAAGTGTTAAGACACTCCGCTTGCGCTCGGACTCTAGGTATTGCGTAATGAGTGGTGGAAGTTAACACCTCGTCCGCTAGAACGATGAAATGTATATAATATAATTGATTTTCTCAAGTGGGAATCGAATCGCGAACATGGTGTTTACAGTCAGATGCTGTCCTATTGCACCACGATGGCTTAATGTAGGAATATTTTTTATGTTTTGAGGGCAGTTGTGGCCAGGCACAAACGTGTGAGTGTAAGCGGGATAGGTTGCGGCTTCGATCGGGCGAGAAATCTACAGCGGTTAAATATAAATAAAATGTATATATAGGTCGTATTTATAAAATTTGTATGA
>JBAIZZ010000378.1:698059-800114 GCA_037355905.1 Heliconius aoede
CGTCTCCTCGCTGTGCGTTCTCTACCGCATTTATCATGGGGAGTGTTCTGAAGAACTATTTGACCTGTTACCCTCCGCTGAATTTTCTAACCGTACAATACGTCATAAGCTCAAATATCATCCACTCCACCTGGATACGTGGCACTCTACTACTGTACGGTTTCGTAGGAACTTCCTTCCACGCGCCACGGAACTATGGAATGGCCTACCCGCGGCGGTATTTCCAGTTCGATACGACATGGGTACCTTCAAAAAGCGCGTTTACCTCCTCCTTAAAGGCCGGCAACGCACCTGCAGCTCCTCTGGTGTTGCACGGGGTCGTGGGCGGCGGTGATCACTTACCATCAGGTGACCCGTGCGCTCGTTTGCCTTGTCCTTTTCCATAAAAAAAAAATAAAAAAAATTTAGATTTGCTCTATGTCATCTTTCTATTTACTACCTCTTACATGTGTCACATGAAAGCAACAAAGAGCTCTGTATGACACATTATAAATCCCTAAGGTAACTTTGACCGCAATTATAGTGCGTTAATTTCCTTCAATGGGTTACACATTCGATTAACGTAATGTTATACAGCCTACATCCTTCCTCAACAAATAAACTATACAAAACAAAAATAATTCCTGAGATTTAATGTATAATAATATTATTATTGATAAGGTAGTGTTAAATCAAGATGTTCGTGTATGAGGAAGTCAATGTTGTATTTTGGTAAACTTCCCTTAACTTACATTTTTACATTGTCGGTACATTAATAAAATAGTTATATCAATTTCCTTTCCCACGAAGACGAAGTCGCTGGCAAAACTAATAATAATTTAGATAATATTTATTTACAGATTAGGCTTAGAACGAGGCAATACAGCAGAAGACGCTCTAAACGTAATAACCTCTTTACTTGAAGAGTACGGCCAAGGTGGTCCTTGCTCTGAATACGACGATAGTCATTTCTATCACAATTCCTTTCTTATCGCTGATCCCAATGAAGCCTGGGTCCTGGAAACCAGCGGAAAACTCTGGGCTGCTGAAAGAGTTACTTCAGGATATAGAAATATATCGAACGGACTGACTATTGGTAGCAAAATAGACAAGTGTTCGAAAGACTTGCTGGAGAAAGCTAAAAGGTTGGGCCTTTGGAATGGAAAAGTGAGTGTTTTATTCATTTTATTGCATATTATAGTGAAGTAGACGGAGGGAAGTAGTGTTCGAACATTGATTGTCCTTTTGTAACCATTTTTGGACGTATTCAGTGTAAAACGGTGGAAACTCAACTCAATCCCGTGATTTTTCTTATAATTGACACTAATTTAAATATTAGCATTTCATTGAGTGAAAAGTGTGTATTTTTTTCTTTGTCTTGCACACAGTATAAGGAGAATGTAGTGATTAATAATCCAATGGTAAGAAGTGTTCGTTTTTTTACCATACTTGGACATATTAAGTATGGTGTGGCGGAACTTAGCCACCCAGAACAGCGAAATATATCGTGCTGCAACTTTAGTCTTTTACAGTCCCACACTGTTCTAATTTTTATATAATTAAAATACAAAGAGTAGTTAAGTAATCATAAGTAAGTTAAAGTTTTGAATATAAGAGAACACTCATAGCTAATAAATCTACATACATATAACATAAAATATTCCTCATAAGTTAAGACGGAAAATGTATAAGGAAAAGAAAATACTCATATTTTATAATTTTTATTTTTAAAGTAAAATGTTACACGTTGCTATATATATATATATATATTATTGTATTATGATGACATCATCTTTATACAATGTCTTTTTTTTCTTCACGCTCTATCCCGCATGTTCTCCGTTCACTTTGAACGGAAGAACTTAACGCCGTGCTTTGTTACGTTCCCAAAGCGAGGTAACGACAAAAATTTACCCCCCGAGTGTTAATCAAACCCACAACCGTCACCTTTTTTAGTTGCGCCACACCGGAATGATATCTACTACTATCATATATTAGTGTAATACATCTCTTTACTTTTTCAGGGTGAATTTGACTTCAGGGACGCATTTTCCTTCGGCGGTGATAAGAAAAGGCAGAAAGAAGGAGAGAGACTCTTAAAAGAGAGTACGGTCACTAAAGAATTCAATGTTAAGCATATGTTTGAAATACTAAGGCATAAAGAAAGTGGTATATGTCGACCTTGTGATGATACATTCCCTACACAAGGAAGTCAGGTATGATTATTATTAATTATTGACCCATATTATTATTTATATACTAATATTAATCTGATTTGCTTTCGTGTTTTAACAGCATTATTATTTTAAAGATTATATATTGGATTTTTTATCTCCCCTAATTTGCTGTTTTGAACTACCAACAAGGAATTTTTTTGATTAATAGTAAAAAACGCTCAAAAAACTCTTTATTTGAAATTTGGAAAAGATAAAACATCAAAACTACATTTCTTAGTAGTTCAAACAAAAGCAATAAAATCATTAATAATTTTTCAGTTTCGATACTTTAGTTAGCCCGCTTCGTGTCTGTACTTCAATGAGTTACACATTTGATTAACGTAATGTTATATAGCCTATACAAAACATAACAATACATTTACATATATTTTTGTATAATTTTGCAGGTTTCTTCTCTCACCTCTAATGGTTTGAGCGTCCACTGGTTCACAGCTACACCGGATCCGAGTATTTCATATTTTAAACCTTTCATTTTTACGCCAAACGCAAAAATATCGCGTCATACTCAAAGTGCTGATGAAGTAATATTCAAATTTTTTTTATTTTTATATTTTATGTAACAGTCGAACACTGCCTGAGTGTAACCTCCGCGATTGTGGATTCGATTCCCACTCGGGGAAATGAGTTGTTTTTATTTCCTCGCTCGCTTTATCCACCTCGGTAATAACGCAGAACGCGAAAATTGGGTGCATATGAAGAACAGAATATCTTGACACTGGAATCCCTACCCAGCTTTAAAAATCAAGTCATCATCAAATTCAGCTTCAAAACAGCCATAATTATTATAAATCTATTCTCAGGAGCATTTGGGAAAGCGATAATATTTATAAATTCAATTACATATTAGCTGCGTCATTATTAAGTTGACGACACTTTTATAATTATTATATTTATATAATGAGGCTAGACGTAGAGCAGTGGCATGAAATGTAAATGGTTGTGGGTTCGATCCCCACTCGAGGAAATAAAATGCTTATTTAAACTGGTGTCGAGACAAAGCGCGGCGTTGAATTCCGCCACTCACCACGCAATGCTTCCTGATTTCGGTGGAAAGTGGGGAACGAATTGTCATAAGACTAAGGTAACCTCTGCCTACCCTGCTGTTTGTGGGATACAGTGTGAAGCTGATATTTATTTCTTTTTCCAGCCTAAAAGAGAGCACTATCTATACAAAATACACGCTGAGCACTTAGCAAAAGAAGAAAATAAGAAAATAAGAGAACAATTGAGAGAATTAGAAAATGGGTGTCTCATACAAATGGAGGATTTCATTCAGAAATATGAGAGGGCAGAGAATAAAGTCACTGAATTAGATAATCTTATGGAGGCTTGTGTGGAGAACGAACTGCGTGTTATTGTGTCTATGTAGTTTGTTCTTTTTGGCTTTTAGTTCTACTTTGGTAGTCATCAGTTCGATTCCCATGATTTTTTTTTATCGTTTTATTTTTCAAGGAGCGCACTTTCTTTTTTTCTGTTTTTTTATCATACAATAAATTAATATAAGAACTTTGCAAGACGTATTTCTATACGTTTTTAGATTTGTTAAAAATAGGCCGTTTAAAGGTTTATTTAAAATAATAATCATTTCAATATTATTTTGAAATTTAAAATAACTGTCTACTAAAGAAAAGAAATATTTTATTAGGAACGTATAAACCAAACGAAACCGCGTCCCTTGCATTACCCAAGAGGTATATGTTCAATTCCCGCTACGTTAAAATATTCATTTAGATTATTCTTGCGATTATATACTATATATAAAAATGTTATTTATAGGAAAATATATGTAATATTTGGTTATATATATATACACACACACACACACATATATATATATATATATATATATATATATAACCAAATAAAAAAAGCTAATATTAATTAATTGCCTTATTAAAGAAGCAAAGATCTTTTGACATATTTCAATTATTTTAATTTTTTTTTAATTTGACATATATCATAGCATTATTTCAAATGGAAAAAGAAAAGAGTCGAGTTAAGTCACTTTTATAGAAAGGGGGCTATTTTTTTAGTAATGTTATATTAAATATAGAGAGCTTTTGAATTTTGTACAAATATATATTTTACCTAATCTTGCTTAATTAACGAAAAAAATATTATATATTTTTATATTGTATAAAATTATCTTGCCGTCATGGCGTCCGAATGTAAACGGTTGTGGGTTCGAGTCCAACTCGGGCGAAAAAATTATATTCTACCACTCACTGCAATTCCTCGAAAATCCGGCGGAAAGTGGAAACAGAAATGTCTCAATGGGAAGGAGTGTCTTAACACTAGGTTCCCAAGTCTGCTCTGGTGGCTTTGTAACTGTAATAAACTGTAAAAACTGTAACTGCTGGATATAGCGTGAAGCTAAAATAAATGTTTTTTCTCTTATGATCTGAAACTACAGAGCCACTGAGCCTACACTCGTAGAAATGAATTACTTTTATTTTAACATTGTAGAAAGACAATCGTATTAACGCACTGTTTATCTCTTTCAGTCTCGTACTGACATATTGTTGTCACGCTCTCACGCTGCGGCCATATAAGGAATGTACCTATGTTGTATACATTTTATTTTATTCAAAATTATATCGATTATTGTGCTTAATTTTTGTTTTTTTTCTACTGTTTCGTTTAAGTAAGTTTCCCTTTAATTTGATTCATTTTTAAATTAATGTTATATTAAAAAAGAGGAACTTGAGATTGTTCTCCATTCATTTCAAATTTGTATCTTTAAAAAACTTAAAAATATACTTAATATTTATCATTGCTAGCGAATAGCGAGTGTTGCTGACATAAGCGGGCCGCGCGACTGCGCAAACTTCAAATGCCTGTAAAATCGTAACTACTTGGTTGTTTTTAATGAGACAATAACGAATGTATTTGTATACATAAGAATTTAAATATAGCGAAATTTGAAGCATTATTTCATACCTATTAAAATTCCTTATTGTACTGTCCTCTATTCCTGCAGCACCCCCCGGTGGAAGGAAAGTTTTCATTTTAAAAATTCCGCATCATTCTAGAATGTATCTCCACCGGGAGGCTTTTGAAGTACCGAAACATCGTAATTCACAGACATTCACATTTTGAGCAATAGTATTCAAGGTATAATTTTTGTTACTTATTCCTTTTAAATGTATAAATTTAATTTATTTATTAATATTATATAAATATTATTATTGAGTTTATAATTTAAATGTACGCCGAGTTGAAAAATATCGCTTTAAAATAAGTGCCATTTTAAAAAGCATTAGCCTAATGATGGAAAAAAAATATTTTAATGGATATATTATGTTTAGATTACAATAAATTTCTTTTAAATTCATATCTTCTAGGTTCCTCTTTCTCAGCTTTCCATTTTATTTTATTCTTTGCAACCTGTGTCCATTCTGGTCCAGCTATCTTTCTAAAATCGTCTATCTTTACTCGTTTTGCTATCACGCGGGTACAATAAGACGTGTCCATCTCCACTTCAGGCGTTTGTATGTCGTGTGTATGTTTACAAAATTTGTTTTGCTCTTTATAATCTGTAAATTCACCTTGTCCTTTCTCTTAACTCCAATAACGCTTCTTTCCATTCCATTTTGACGTCCATATGAAAAGCATGGCAAAATACATGTGTTAAACGCTCTTCTTTTTTCTTTAATAGGCATATCCTTGTCCTTTAACACCTCACTCAATGACCAAAATCGTTCTGGACAAACGTTCATTTATTTTAATCTCTATTTCAGCCGAGTTTGTCATAACGTTCGTTTTGGATGTGTTGATCGCTAAGCCTACCACGTTTGATTGTTAACGCTATTTAAATGTTAGTTGGCGAATTTTTCATACTAAAAAACAGAACAAAATAAATATTTAAGGGACTCCCATAAAATTAACATGTTTTACCATTTTTATATGTATGAAACGCCGTGAGTAAAAATCAGACGCTGCAAATCAGGCAAACTTTTACATTTAACTAAAACATATACACCTTCGAGTAAACAGAAGTATAATTTATAACAGACTTCTCCCAGCAAACAAATAAAATAACACATTGTGAGAGAACCACATTTATTTCTGTTCCATGTACTTGACAACTTAATCTGAAGTATCACATTAATTTATACTTAAAGGCGACTTCAAACATAAATAATACATTAAACATACTTAGCACTTAATTCGTGAAACACTGTTAACGATTATCAATTAGTATGAAACTTTTTTGTATATAACTAAAAAACAAAAAAAATATATATATATAACTTTTCTTATTAAGCTTTTTTATATTTTGTGAAACTAAGAGTCACAATTCTGAAAATAGTTCAGAGAGTTTTCAATTAAATGATTCGATCAAAAAGCTCAACAAAAATTATTCAATTTCAATAGATATTATAAAGGCGAAGTGACAAAAAGAAATTAATAAAAAAATAGACCTCAACATATTTTTTGGTTTGAAACTCAAGCTTAACTTAAACGACATTTACAACTAAGAAGTTTTGTATTCAATTCAATTTAATTAATAATTAATGAGATCTTGGTTATTATAGACGAACGGACGTTGACTTTGAAAGGACACAAGTAATTTTAATATTTAATTATCTAGTTTTGATGAAATCCAACATTTTATAAAGCAGTTCGTTCTGTTTTCTGTATTCAACCCTAGACTTTAAATATATAACATTGGCCAGAGAAATGACTACACCCTACTAAACTACTATTACACTTATCTTTGAGAGTTCTATACTTAACTTAACCTAAGGCGACCACGAAAAAAAATTTTTCAAATAGCTAACAATTTGAATTAAATATTACAATTGAAGTAGAGATTACAAACGTGAGAAGAAATTATAAAAATAAAAAAAAACTTACATTTATACAAAATCGCAGCTAAAACTTATCATTATTTTAAAAAATGAGCTAAATTATTAAATTATTTTATATTAAATTGAAATACTAAAAGTCCATAGACCATCTAATACCTATTAATAAATAGACATTCATACAACAATTAAATACACCATATATAACATTTAAAGTTGTTATAGTGAAAATATTAATGAAATTTGGCAAAAAAAAGCCTAATAGTCATGAGATCGATCCTTACTTATCTGATATCTACAAATCTACAATCAAAGTGTAGAAAAGTATGATATATCACGATCACGACCTCTTCGCCTCTTAGTTTTTATGATGATTAACATGCAAAATTTTGATGTATAACAATTACTTAACTTGAAGAGTGATTTGAGTGAATTAATATATACAAAAAATATTTATACAGGCAAATCGACTATATTTAACAAAAGAATTTAAATTATATTGATAATATATGTCATACGCCTTACAATATTATTGTTATATGAAATACAGAAATTAAATAATATATATTTTAATGTGACTTCATTGCTCTAAAATTGTAAATAGATGTCGTTTTATTCTTATACAATCTACATATACAAGCAAGCACTTATCATTAACATCAAAAATAGAGTTACAATGGCGACACAACATTATTTCTTAAATAAATTGAAAAAAAATCATTAAGATACCTTTTTTGATTAAGATACCTGGAATGTAATGTAATTTAAATGAACTGTTACAACAGCGGATGCAGAATGTCTACTTACAACAACAAAAAAGTACAATTGGTAAAAAAAAACCAATTATAACTGTTAACATTACAATATATCGGTGGTCAGCAAGTGTGATCATAACGAAACTACACGAAAAATTAACAAATATCAATAATCGTAAATCAATAAAAAAAATCAAATATTACACAGAATTTTAACAGAATAGGTTTAGCAGTACCAAGGCGCAATTCTAGAAGCCACAATAAAAAAAAGCATACTTTTAAAGAGCGTTCTTCTAAGAGTAACTTAGGAAAGGCAGCTCCATTATAAATAGAACACTAATGTTGTATAATAATATATACAAACTATATCCACTTTTAAACTGCAAACAAAAAAATATTATTAGCTAAATTGCATTCCTCTGAAATAATTATTGATAAGTCGGAAATGATTACCTTTTTTTTTGTTAAAAAATTATTTTTTTTTTGTTTTGTATTAATTTAATTTGTTCTGTTCTTATTGTTTTCTTTTACAGTATAAGTTTTATTGTTTAAGTTTATCAAGTCAGGTTAGCCTGTAAGTGCGGTATACAATTTATTTTATAGTCTGTTAAGCTTGTCTGTTTTTTTTCATTGTAATTATTATTGTATACAACGTTGGCTTCCTATAAAATAAAATAAAATGAAAATTACAATTAAAATACAAAAATAGTAATATACACATACAATAAAAGAAAAAACCGTGCTTTCTAACTTCATCTAATTAACGTCCATATCAAGGACTTGCCCATTAAAGAAATTAATAAAAATTAACAAAAATGAATAAACGTAAATCAATAAAAAATCTAATATATATATGTATGTATGCTTTGCATACTGTAATATATTATTATAAATGTATGTAAGTTGTTTATAATCTTATTAATTAACATCAAAAGTTGTTTTAAGCTACTTAATAGATTAAAAATTTATTTATAACTGACTGTATTTAAACAAAACACTGAAGCTACGTTGAGACATTCGACTTATTTCTATAGACAATAATATGGCAAAAATTTAATCGAGTCGTCATTAAAATTTTTAATGCAAAGTTTTAGACCTCTTCGATCTTTTTTGGGCTTTCGATGTCCTCACCCAAGGGAGCATGAAGACACTGGAAGGAATTTATTAAATATATTATTTATTTGAACCAGATATACATTATATAATTTGTATCGTCTTCACATTATACAGGTTGGTAGGTAGATTGATAGACCAACGAAAAATATTATTAAATGAGGAATAAATATAACGGAGAATACAAATACAGTTATACTCACAAACACGCAACATTAAGTTTTCGGAGCATTTTATTGTGCAAATATTAATAAGAGGGATGATCCAAAAGTAATGATAATCGGTTATTGCCAGTATATATAGAAATCCAAATAAAAAAACTATTTTGCTTGCTTATATGCCCACTACTTCAGGCTAAAAAAATTATATAAATAGATGACGATTTACGGGAGATGCATGCATGCTGTTTCACCAAGACAACGCTCCAGTCCATAAAGCCGCAGTGGCGATGGCTGCGGTTCAAGAAACAGGATTCGAACTGCTTGAACACCCGCCGGATCTAAACCTATTAGCCGGACCTAAACCTAACCCCCACCATATTCGCCGGACCTAAACCTAACCCCCAGCGAATCCTACCTCTTTCCTTGGCTTAAGGAACACCGAGAACACAGAGGCACAAAATTTCAAGACAATAGCGAAGTGATGACGGGCTGTGGAGGCATTTTGAGAGAGTCAAGATAAAGTTTATTTTTCAAAAGTAGGTTTAGAAAAAAGATGGAATAAATATATTGACTTATTAGGACTATAATATAATACTTTAGTAGAAAACTAAATTTCTTTATAAACTCTAAACACTGTATTTTACTTTGTTTATCATTACTTTTGGGTCAGCCCCTCCCTCCCTCCATCCGTCGTATTACTATATTAAAAATATGCCAAAGATCCTGATAAATTTGAAACTTCAGAATATCTTCTCTTTCAACATATCATGGATATATGTGATAGGAATAGCTGCAAGACTCCTCTGTCACATATATTAGTATGTCTATATAGCTACCAACTCTGTATTAATGTATACGATTAGTAGTAAAAAGATAATAATTATTTTGTATTTAATCTCTTTAGGGACAGATTTTATGAATATTTTATACATTATTATAATAGCCAAACAAATAAGAAAATAAAAACCTTTATACAAAACAATGGAAAAGATAAATAATGCAGGTTACGATCTTATTGGCCTCAAACAGTAAATTTTGTAATTTACAATTTATTTTGTTATTTAAAGTTTACAATTCAGAGGCCATTCATTTTTTTTTTGGCTCACGGTTGATTAATTTTGTTTTTCTAGCATATCACTGTCCCCGAAGAGGTTAAAACACACAGTACACACCAAAAGCACTAACAAAGCATCAATCTTAGAAAGCAGACAAATGGCAAAAGAAAAATTATTTTATTTATATTGAATATTATTATTTTAAATCGTATACTTATTTTGTCTGACATATAGTTATTTTTAAACAATAAATAAAATAATAAAAATGTTATTCAATGTTGATTTTCGAACTTCAACTAAAAAGTTTACCGCGAAACTAATTTAATGACCTTAAACGCCCCTGCACTCGAAGCGCGAGTCACATAGTTCTACCTAAAATTCGTACTAAGCTCGGTCAATCGGCGATAACATGCGACGGCGCGCGTCTTTATAACAAGCTTCCCTCGCAAATAAAAAATATCAACTCGATAAATGTATTCAAAAAGCAGCTACCCAGATATATTAGATCTAAAACACCTCTGACTGAACATGTTGAGTGAGTCGAGGGGGGGGGGGAGGGGGGGGGGGGGGGGCGGGGGGGTTTGTATATTTTTATTTTGTTTTTTTGTTTTTTTTTTTTTTTTTGTTTTTTTTTTTTTTTTTTTGTTCTCCCCCGGCAATTTTTTTTTTAAAAAAATTAACCCCCCCCCCCCCCCCCCCCCCTCTACATCACATCCCCCAATGTACTACTTCTACTTCTAACTGTGTAATTTAATGAATAGAAAAGTAAAAAACTAATGCTAATATATTGGACTCCCATGCACTCTTTCGCTCTTCTCGTATAAACATACTATCTACGGAATATTGATCAATTGTTAGAATTGTTTATCTTATTTAAGATATCCACCATCACATGGCGCAATATAGTTTGTCAATAAAATATTTTAAACTTTTTATAAGAACTATTGAAACAATGACGTATTATAAAAGTTTTTGCCTTTAAAATTCTAATCTAAAATTTGACACCGAAATGGGACTTAATTATGCAGAATAGATACATATCTACATCATAATATGTAGAACAGAAAATAAACGAGATAAAAAATACAACACATTTAAAATTTTTAATATCTTAGCTTTTTACCTTTATTTTTGGGTTAAATTTACTCAGTATCTATATCAGATGACGAAAAGAACGGATCATTCAGCCTGCCTGCACAAAAATGTCAAAACATTTCTTCAGTCATTTCACATCATCTAAAATTACTTATTACACTGTACAATTTGTATATATGTAAATTAATTAATATACTGTGTAACAGTGAAACAACTGTTCAAACTATAAAGATTTGGATGTTTGAATTTCTTAAATTCTTTTCTCAATACATGAGTATACCAATACCAATGATATTGTTTATTTTTTTCCATGTACTGATTTTCATATCAAACTTAAAGAAAATTAAAAAAGATATATAGCAAAACTATAAGAATAAATAATATATTTCACTATTGCTGTCAAAATCAACGTATGTGCCTATTAGAATGATTTCAAATACTAAAACTCTCGAAACGATACATTCAATCTTACCATTATCTTAAAACTAAAAAACGTCCAAAAATACCAAATTTGTTACAAAATTAATGATCAATATCTAAAAACCCTCTTAATCCAAGCACAATATATACACAACCACAAAAGACCATATGCAATACAAACACCATATGCATACAAAACGCAATCATCACCCACCACCAAAAATGAAACAGGCAGAGAACTGGCTCATTACACTCACTTCTGCTGCAATTGCGGTAACGGTTCACCGAACGCGTTGACTGGCAACTCTCCGTTAGTGATCTCTATGTATTTTGCGTGTTGAGGTCTCTGCCAGAGCGAGTAGACGGACGGAGGACTGACGGCCGAACAGTCCCTCTGTCTATGTTTCAGTCGTTCGACATGTCGCTGTTCCCTTATGCGTCGCATATGCCACCTTATAGGGAAGTTACAGATTTTTTTACAGACACTCTTGCGTGCATAAAAATCGACCAACCTCGTGAGTAACAGAAATCAATTTTAAGTATCATTCTATAGACAAAAATAATAAGCTTTAACTAGACTGCATTGTGAATTTTTCGTTATATTTTTGTTTTTCATTATAGTTTGTTACAGCTCGAAATAAATACAATTTGAACATATACAGTTATTGATGAGTGCACAGCACGTATGCCTCATATGCACCTTCAGTTATTTAATGATTAATTTTATTTATGGACGCTATAAGTTTTTGAGTTATACTTTCCATTATTCTTTAATAGCAATCTTATATCCTGAAGGATAACTGCAGACTGATTCTTGGCTCCAACATGTTCACCAATTAATTAAGATAGGGATACTTTTCAGGCCATTTTACTGCACAAATTTCAATTTACACGAAAAATGTTACGGCAGTATAGAATCATGCTTAAACGTGTATAAATATAAACCATTTGCTTAGAAATCAAGCCGCAGCAAATCGTCTCTACCGTTTTGGATGTTCTTTTCTACGGCTAGTAACTGCATGGAGATTGACTTTTTAATCAGCTGTCAGTTTAGTAAAAGCATTAACATTTCGCAAGGCAGTTTCTTGTGTAGATGTGGCCCGATTTTGAAACACACAAAATGAAAAAGAAAAAAGACTGTAAAGAAAACATCGCTCATTTGACGCAACAATTAAGTATTGTACTTTTAAAAATTTCAATTAAAATTTGTAAATAGTGTTTCTGCCCATATTTGCCTACTTGCAAATAAGTATTTATATTCATAATATCAATAAAATTTTTATTCTTTCAAATAGTAGTATACTTTCACCCATCTTTTTTCTACGATTGCGACGATAAAACCAATCGAACTGAAAAAAATTGTTTATCCTTTTGCCACCGCCATCATCTATATTTACGTTATTATTTCTAACCGTAATTGCCTTCGTTCCTCTGCTTCGAGTTTCTGATGACGCTTCTCAAATACTTTATCATCAACATTTTCCGTACCCTCTAGAGTGTAACTGCTCGTATAAGGTTTTTCCCGCCACCTTGGAACCTAAAATTGTGGGTTTTTTCACTCTTATTACTTATCTGCATATTTTGTTATTAATTAGTCTCGTCTCTCCAGCGAATCCTAGCAACTAAGCAGCTAAGCAAATAATAATAGGTTAAGGGTTTGAGATAAGTTCTGTGTTGGTTTTTCTTAATAAAAATTATTAAATTTTTATTTATTTGTATTTTGTTTTGGCAAGCAAAATTCAAGCAAATGGTTTCTATTGTTTTGTTCAAAACCTTATATGTATATTTTATCACACACGCGACATGCGATATACATGCAAATATTGATTTCCCAAAAAATATTTATTATTATAACTATTACGTATTCTAATTTACCACACATTATATATACCATGATTATTGTGTTAGTTTTAAAATATCTAACTACTATTAGTAAACCCTATGGTCTAGGTTCAAAAAATATTAAATAAAGAAATCTAGCTTTCGGAGTAAGCAATGTAAGCGTTTATGTTGTATGGTTGATACATTTACCTCAACAGTGGAAGCTTGGTTTTGCGTGGGCGGATCAAGATCGTCGATTTTTAAGTCTGGGTCTAGACCGAAATACCATGACAAGTCTGGATTGCCGACTAAAGTAGGGTACGCCTTACTTGTCATCATCCCGGGAACGGGCGACTTCTTTCCTCGAGCTGCAGCTAAATTATTATAAATTTTATATCAAACTGCATTCAAACAAGATTTAAATTGCGCATAGCGCTCTCAAAAATTATTTAAAATTAACAATTGATTATTTTGCATTTGGGGCCTATTTACGGGGAAAATAAAATATGAAAACAATTAAACGGGACATGTTTGAATTGTTACAAATTCAATGGATTTCTTTTTTATAAGGCTTAAAACGTTTTTCTATATTTTAGGACTGGAATAAAATTTCTTCTTTATGATAATTAATATAAGCAACTCTTTAATTATTTTAGGTCAGTGGATCTACGTGATTGCGGCAGGATTCCTCTAGGCAACCCTAATTTAATCTTATCTACTATCACTTATCATTCTTAAATATAGGTTTCATTAACAAAAAACAGATACCTGCAGATTTAAGCAATGGGATCTTAGGCCATTAAGACCGATAAAAAAAAATAGAACTATATTCCAAGCTCTTTTAATTTTTTTAGCTTTTCAATAATTTAGTTAATTGAGAAAAATTATAATAGAGTAAGTCAAACTTACAAATGAGCAAATAACATTTAACCTGGATATAACGGCTATATATTCGAATTTGACATAATTTGACAAAAAAAAACAAAATAATTTGTATTAATTTTAGGAAAAAGCTTTTGATTACAACATGGTTCATCTGAACCATATGTCGCAGTGATTTGACACTTAAAGTTTAAATATAAAATAAATACATTAGCTTTAGTTATAAAGCGTTGTTTGTGTGTAAATAATTTAAACCTTTATAAATAATTATTTTCATTTGAAATCATTCTAAAACGTAGGTTAGTTTATATCTAATGACAGCGTGATTAGCTAAATATAATACTACAAAATATAATGATAATATTTATATTAATAAAAAAAGCACCGGAACTGAAATACACTTAAATATGTACTTAAAAAAACGTATAATATCGTTAGTATTATTTAAATTTCTTTTTAGAATACACATTAAAACGTATATACTTATGTAAGATTATTTACTTATAATATATTAAATTAATTTATAATATATTTTAAAAGATTTAAGTAAATTTCCAAAGCCTTTTGCAATCAGAAGATAAAAAATTCAATCATTCGCAGCAATATTATAACTAAGTATATTTTTTTTATACAAACACGTCATTATAACACAAAATCTGATATTTTCATATAAGTTATTTTTATATTTACAGCAATAATCGCATATGCATAGCGTAAAACCTTCGATAGACAGATGTCGTCCATCTCTTTCATTTTATATTGATAAATAAACAACGACAACAATATGCTCAATTTATCTAAACACCAAATACGTAGTAATTTAAAAAAATAACAAACAATACAAAAAAATCAGGTTTTAAGTTATTAAGGATGTTCTGCGAGGTCTAAACTGGCCTTTGCATTTGTGTGAGTATTCATATTTAGTTTAGGTGTAACGTCACATATTTCATTCTTAATATTTTATTGTTGTATTCGATTTATTAAAATGGAACAAAGTTAAAGTAAAGCTACATACAATTACAGACTTACTTTTCCCCCTTGTGGCTTTAGCACGTACGCCAGTTTTCGATTGCTTTCTTGGCCCTGTGGCTGAAAAAGCCCTTTTCCTACCACGACGACCGTCCGTACCACGTTTTGCTTCCTGTATGGGATTTTAGAGAAATATATTAATATATTATTATAAAAATGAGAAATAAATAGAAGTATTTGTATAAAACACAATATTTAACACATCAATACATTATAAGACAAATTGAACCTAAATAAAAAAGATAATAAATGACCTAAATCATATCATTTATTAAAAGAAAAATCAATAAAGAATTTCCTTTCGTATGTGAAATTTCATACCGGCATTAAAAAGCTATGTAATACATACAGGCTCATAAATAAATATAAGACACCCACAGCTAATAATGTCTTATTGTTTTTGCTAAACTTCAGTAACAAAAGCATTGAGCCGCCACTCAACATACAATATCTCCACAACAGCGATACGCAGAGAATGGATTGTCTTAACACTAGATCTCTGCGTACCCAGCTATACGCGGGAACCTAAAAAGAACACCTTAAATCTCACCTCAGGTGTGTTAACCATGCTTGTGGGTGGACTGGTCCTCTTTTCCTCCAGTAAACTCCTTTCATCTGGCACATCTAATTCATTTAAATTATCAAAAGTCAACACAGCTTCCGACGAGAATAGCTCTTGGAATTCACTTGCATCCAACAAAGGCAATAAAGAACCCAAATCACTAGAACCATCACCGTAGGAAAATTCATATTCATTCTGAGTTTCAGCTTCAGCTAAACTCTCAGTTTTAACAATTTTAATTTCACTTTCAGGTTCAGTCGTTTTACCGTATAACCGCCACTGGATTTCCGGTTCAGTCTTAACCATATCCAAATCTGGATCTGATATTATTATTGTCTTTTGGGGTTCCTCTTTAACATTTTCGTAGGCCGACATGAATCTGCTTACTTTCGGTTCAGTGTCAGGCAGATCGAACATTCCACTAGATGATTCTCTCATATTATCTCTAACTTTCAGTCGTCCGTGGTTAGTTTTCTGTAGCATTAGTTTAGGTATCGGTGATTGTTCTCTCATATCAGCTTCTCCTAATTGATAAGGATCTTCTCCCGTAGGCGTGGTATCAATTAATTGTAATCTATCTGATAAGGAACCAAATTGAGATTTTGATAAAGTCATAGCTGTTGAAGTGACGGTGGCTGTAGTTCTAGTTTTGCCATATGTGCTTAGTGTTCTTTTTTTTTTTTTAGGAAACGCTTTGTCGAAGCTTGTTTCGGCTGCGGCTGTGGAGGCTGGGGAAGTAATTGGTGTTTTTAGTGTTTATTTATGATTCGAGTTAGCTTTTCGTACTTTAGTAAGCTTTAAGTTTAGATATCTATTTGAAATTAGATATGATGATACAATCAATATTGTTAAGTAAAAATCACGATACACAAAAACTAAAAAAAAATAGTATAGACGTCGGTAAATAAAAGTAAAATAACTATTAAAGCGTAAACATTACAATAAAAATAATGAAAATGATACACAAAACATAATAATAATCAATAACAATGAAAAACGCAAATTACTATCAACCAACCCATTTCTACATAAAAAAATTCAACAGAGACAAAAAAGTAATAAGCAAATCGAGCCTACAAACGCCTCAAGCGTGTCAGTTACCTGTGCTAGTGCTGGCCTCAGGTGTTTCAGTTTTCTTGGACATACGATGTAAGGAGCCCAAACTACCGGATGTCCGTCGACGATTCCTTTGTAACCTCTGTATGGGTGTGCCACTAGAATAGTAAATTATTATTAATTATTATTAACTATTATAGAATTATTATTACTTATTATTAATAAATTATTATTAATTATTATAGAATAGTAAATTATTATTAATTATTATATAAAAAACCTTTTTAAAAACAAGTTTATTTTTAAAAAAATGTAAGCAAGCTAGTTTTTTTACTTTTTATTTTCATAGTCTATTGTATTTTTTCTTCAAGTCCTTCCACTTGATACCAACATTCGGTGGGTTGTGCAAACAATTGTACTTTTTTTGTCGGTTGTGATGGCCCTTCTGGATTAACAACAAATCAAAAATGAAATCAGGTTCATGCTGTATTGTACGATTAAGAAATAATAATTCATTCCTCGAGTGGGGATTGAACTCACAAACGTTACAGTCACAACCCTTATGCCCATGCGCTAGTGCGGCCTCGACAAAAAAAAATATTAATTGTATGTAGAAATAAATATTATCAAAACTGTGGAAATGGGTCAAATTGACATGATTTCACACACACTAACAAACTTATTAATATTGCAAGTTAAATGAAAGCTAATAAAAAACATTTTGTATTGAAATTTATTTCCTTTCTCCACTTACCGCTAAATACTGGAAACATCGGATTTCAAAATTTGGCGTAAATGCAGAATTAGACAAAATGTCTTGAGTGATGGAACTTAACGCGGCGCTTTGCCTCGTTATCAGAGCGAGGGAATGATAACATAAAATATTGATTTTCTTTGAGTGGAAATCGAACCCACAAACTATCGAGCTTACAGTCACTCGCCTGTACCCCTGTTCCAAGACCGGCCTCTAATAGTGATAAATAAATAAACAAAAAGTTACCTATTAGAAGCCACGGTGTACATAGGATTAGGTCTTATTTCAGTATTTTCCTCAATTTTCGGCGATTGGCTCTTACAAGCCGTCTGGCTTTTACTGGCCAAAGTTGAACTTTTACCGGTAGAAGCTTGACATTTGCTAGTTGACGCTTGAGATTTACTAGAAGAAGCTTGACATTTGCTGGTAGAAGCTTGACTTTTTAAGTTTTGACTCCTAGATGCCAGGCTCTTGGATAGTGTAGCTCTGCAGCTATGAATCTTGCCGGTTGACTGGCTTTTACAGCTTGTTTGACTTTTACCAGTATCTCTTTTACTAGTGGTCTGGTTTTTGCTCGTACGTTTATTGCATGGTATATTCGAGCTTCTGAATTTTTGTTTCTTTTCTGTGGACGACGATGTGGACGTCGACGGTAATACAGTTTCGGGGATAGTGTAATTGTGTTCTTCAGCTGTAATTGTTAAAAAATAACTTATTGAGTTATAAAACATCTAAATATATGATTTTGTATCTATTACATCAAAAAAACATTATTTTATAATATCATTTAATTGAGACTAGAGTAGTGATGTATCGTTTGTAAAAATTTTCTAAATATTAATTAATTTATTACTACTGAAAGAAATGTTTATTTATATATATTTTAATATTTAGCGGTCATCGAATCCTAATATTATATTTCCATGAACCTGTTTATAATAATTCCACTACATAGAAGAAAGATGGGTTGCATAGGTGGCCGAACAAATTAACTTTTATTTTAGCGCCTACATTAATCCGAGGGAGATTCTGATAAATTTTGGAAAATAAAAAATATATATATTTTATCTATTTAATCTCGTTTAGAGAACTTTGATAATATTTGGGATAATGGAAAATCTTAAAAAGAATATTGGCAACAGATAAATACGAAAGGCATAGGTCGTCCATTATGAAAGGCATAGTAAATTAATATTTTGGGACTTAACGTGTGAAAATTATAGATTTCCTAGTATAGTTCAAACAGGAATACTTAGGACTGAGAAACAGACAGGTCTATTCTTTGGACACATGTATAGTTTGTACGTTAGTATCTAAATAAATAAACATCAAACAATGTAATTTATAAACAAACAGTTTACAGAATGAATAATGTAAATAATGCTCTGAACAAACACAAATTGAATGAACATTAAACAGTGATACTACACTCCTTCAGAATGTGAACTATTCACTAATATATATTCTAACACCAATAAACAATCATCTATTTACTTAATATATTACATAAAGTCAATATTAAAAATCGATACATTACAGTCTATCGATATTGACATTTATTGTGTCATAATGGACATAGTGATTGTAAAAATAACAATTTAGAATTTTCAAATTAGAATTTTATCTAAAATAATCATAATAAAATATAGGAAAACTCAATTCAAAGTACTATTCTTTATTTTTTTAACTTCACTCCATATCCCGCAAACAGCAGGGTACACAGATAGAACCTGGGAACCCAGTGTATAGAAACTGAGTTCCCATTAAGAAACTTCTGTTTCCCATCTTCCATTCTATTGGCATTGCAAGTCTAAAACGTTGAGTTCCGTCCGTCAGAACTCAACGTCACGCTTAGCCTCGTTTTCAGAGCGAGAAAACGAAAACGTTAGATATATAATTTGCTCAAGAGAGAATCGAACCCACAACTTGTCGCACGTTTATGCCCTTGCACCACCACTGACCTCAAGTAAATTATCTTAAATAATAATAATAATATATAGGAACACTTACCTCTTTCAGGGATAGCCCTGGCTATCCCAAATGTAGCCGTCTGTGCAAATGGTTTATTTTTATCAAAAAGAAATGCATTTCCCTTATCTGGTATAAGCAGTTCAGTAAAACTATTTAACATAATCTGAAAATAATAAAATATAAAAAAAGAAATAAATAAATTAAAATAAGAAATATTAGGTAAGTAAAAAAAAGGTAACTAAAAGTAAAAACTAAAAAAGGTATAAAATTACAAATAGGTAAATTGGATAGTGTTAACTACAGTATTTCAGTTTTTATGAAAATACATCAGGATATCTAAAGATAGACACAGAAAAAATACTTAAATTCCTTAGATATTTCTAAATATATATAGTTAACCCTTTCACTTCACACTATTCCCATAAAACTTAGGTAATATATAGTTGTAAAATATATATAATAATATATATATAGTTGTAAAAATTTGTTTCCGTAATAACGGCGACTTAAATAAATACTTTGAAAAAAATTTCTTACGGTAGCCATTATTGCATATTAGCTTGACATCATAACATTTTATATAAGAAAATACATAAGGATTTCTATAAAAATAAATTACTTTTGCAAAATTTGTTGAAAAAGTTGTATTTCGAGGGTAAGCGTTGCCTTTGATTGCACAATTTATTTTACTATTTTCCAGATGATTCATTCCTACAAGACGAAACATTTTGAAATATAATATAACAATATTTTTTTACATAACTATAATAAATTACATTCCTGACCCAATCAGAATAGTTAAAATAAAAATATGTAAAATTTATAAACAAAACTAAATTAAATTATAAAGTAAAAATCTATTAGAATTAATTGTCAAAATTATTATACTATCAATAAGACAATAAAAGTAAATATACGCTAAGCCCGGTTTCCACCGCAAGCGGCGCGGGTCCATTAAGTACTACGTTGAACATGCAAGAGAGTAAGGTGAAGTCTATATATCCACCAATAAATATTGGAATAAAAAGACCGCGAGCCAGCAGAGAGAGTTGAAACTGTTGTTGAGAAGATAAACATGTTCAATTTAAAAAGAGACCGTTCCATTTAAGCATTACCCGGTCGTTACTCTTTCGCAGTGGAAACGGGGAAAAATCGCATTAAAATACGCTCAGCATTTAGAAATATCTGAACGCAAATCAATGGAAAACAACGTTATTTCATATAAATAAAGTATTTTACCCAAAAAATAAAACATACTTGGGATGAGCCAGCTTCGCCGAGGGAGCCCGACGTGATGGTCGCCGTGGGTGCGCTCAGCGCGTTCGTGTGCATGTGACTGAGATCAACTCTGCGATCCATTCGTATCAATTTCGCTTTGAGCTGTGGAATATTATAATAAAACTTAAATAATATATAAAGATCATTTTCCTATTATTAATGATAATTTCATGTTTAAATCACATTGTAGTTACTTAAAATTTAGATTACAATGTCACAAATTTTTGCACTTATAGAGTGTTTTTGTCAGCAGCACTTGAAATAAAATCACAGTTTCACTATAAAAGAAAAAACTAAAAAACCTTTAGTAGTATTTTTGTAGTGGTATGTGTTTACTTTTTTTTTTATGGTAGAGGACAAGGCAAACGAGCGTTCGGGTCACCTGATGGTAAGTGATCACCGCCGCCCACGACCCCATGCAACACCAGAGGAGCTTCAGGTGCGTTGCCGGCCTTTAAGATGGAGGATGTTGGGCGCCGGGGCCCGGCATTACCTAATACGAAACGCAGTGGCAAGAACCACTACTTCACGCCGGTTTTAAATGCCGGGGGTGGTATTAATCCGGTCAAGTCTGCCCATGCGTGTTGCCATTACTGGCGACGTGACTCTACCACACGTACTTTAGTCGCCTCTTACGACACCGACAGTACCAGGGTGATCCTATTCTAAGCCGGGACCACACGGCTGGTATCTATTCGTGACTGCGTCACACGACATATAGTATGTATAAACATTGTGATTTGAAAAAAAAAAGGGTATGTTGATTAATATCTTTAGGTGAGGGTTTGAAGTATTTTACCCTATATGCTGTTTCCGTAAAAGGATCGCTGACGCTTCCACCCTGATAGAACGCAACTCATTTTTCTAATATTACTATATTACTACTAGTAATCTTTCAAATAAAACCATGGAAACAAATACGAGTACATTTTTAAAGAAGAAACAGTTGTTTGAGGGTAGTTGTAGCGCAGGGGTACACGCGTGCTACTGTATACGCGACAGGTTGTCGATTCCATTTCCACTCGAGGTAATTAAATATTTAACATTTTCATGTCCTCGTTTTGGTTACGAGACAAAGTGCGGCGTTGAGTTTCGCTCAATACGCAATTTCTCCAAAATTCGGCGGAAAGTCAGGAACATGGTGTCTTAAAACTCGGTTTCCAGGTTCCTTTTTCCTACTCTGCTATGTGCAATGCTAAGCATTGCATTGATTTATTTATTTTTATTTATTGTAAGTACTTAAATTTTGAATATTATCACTGATGCGGCAATATTAAAGACTATTGTCGATTGAAATATTAATTATCCAATTTTAGCACTATGTAAGAAATTGTTATATTACAAATTTAGTATTTATATTATCAGAAACTATTGTTAATAGGAACATATAATATATTTTTTTATGTTTGATCATATTTGTGTATTCTATTCATTTTCATGAAATATCTATTACCTTAAATAACTTATTGTTTAATTAGCATTAATACCAAAGTTGATAGAATGGTACAGAAAACATTGTGAAAATCTGAGTAAAAATCTGTAATCAAACAATTTTCAGATGGGGTTCTTTTGACCCATCTAGAGTTAGTATTAACTTATAAGTAATGTGGCAAAGATACAGTATGTTAATTTTATAAAGAATATGTTATTATACCATAATATATAATAGTTATTATACAATATATTAATATTATATATGCTATAGCTATACTATATATATACTATAGCTTCACATCGTATTCACCCACCAGGAGCTTCAGGGAGCTTCGGGACCTAGTGTTAAGGTTTCATTTCCCAATAAGAAATTTCCATTCCCCACTCTACACAATAAATTCCAGAGGCATTACACAATTTTTATAAAAAACTTAGTATATTTATTAAATAACTAACGTTTAACATTATCTAATATCTTACTAATATAAATTAAATTATTTATTTATTAAAATTGTAAAAAAAAACAGTTTCATGCTGTATCCCCGCACACAGCAGGATAGGCAGAGGGAACCTCGGTGTTAAGACATTCCATTCCTCTGTCGTTTCTAATTTAAGCATATAAAAAATATTTTGTATAAAATATAATAAAATAAAATATAAATGTATAAAAATAGTACAAAGATAATAAGTAAGTGTTAGTATAAATAAGATAAATACAAGACGAAAAAATTAGCATAAGCTTGCATAAATAAATCTATATAATTGCCATATTTTCGAAATTTAAATTTTCAAACAGAAACGAAAATTAATGTAACTTGGTTACAATTATTTTTTTTTACAACTAAATAATTATATATCAGCTCCCTGAATTAATGCTCATTTGTTTAGTTTATTAAACAACAAGTGTATATTTATAAATATAAATACTATAATATGATTTCGCTTCAAATATATTAAAAGCAATTAAATATTAATTATGAAATTTCAAGTAAGTACTGGCACAGCATTACTGGATTAAAAGCTCAGAAGTATATAATTATTAATATTTAATAAGGCAGCAGCACAGCATCAGATTGTAAATGCAATGGTTGTGGGTTGTATTCCCATTCAGGGAGGTATGTTTTAATTTAATTTTGTTGTTCTGCATTGATTTCATCCAATGCAATATATAATTGTTAATAAGTAATAGATGTACAAAATTCATAATTACAACTAAATAATGATATAACGTAATGTGTAATAATTCTCTTTACTATCTTTTATAATACTGCAACAAAAACTACAAGGCAGGAGCTTATTGCAATAAAAAAATATTCAATATTATATGGGGCAAATTTTTATTTTAAATTAGTTATTTAAGTTACACTAACAAACCTGCAACCTATCATGTTTACAGTAGCAAGTTTGTGTTCCTGCACCAAGGCAGGCTTCATAATTTAATAATTTTTACTATATATACTTCTACTATTTCACTTTGTTAAAAGATTTTAGTTACAATAAATTTTTTTGTTACTTTCTATTTAATTTTATTTTTCTGAATAAAATTTGCAGATGCAAAATAAGAAGAATAATTACTAATAATAATTACATTTCGCAAGTGCATGCTAATAAAAGTTTTATTTTATAACTAAAACCAAAAGGCATAAATTATCATAATATAACAAATATTTTATGAAAAGATATACTATTCTCCTTTTTCATCCCATACTTTGTTGACTACAATGGAGAAAATAGAAATAATTGATTGATCCATTGGGATTCTAACACACCACTTTTTCAGCCAGACTGATCCACTGCTCAACAATAGCCTTAACAGAAATATATATTTTTTTAGTATCTGACTGCTATGCCTATAGCAGGGTAGACGGAATAAACTAGTGTTAAGAATCTTGGTTCCCACGAACTGCCCAATTTACAAGACATTGTGTGTTAAGTGGCACAACTCAATGCTTTGTTTCGAGAGCAATGATATGTCCTTGCTCTTGAAAGTTGTATCAACAGCTCATTCCCCTGAATGGCAATTGAACTAGTAATGGTGTATATTAACAATATAAAATAAATCTATTCAGTAATAAAAATTAATAAGCATTCACATAGCCATATGCTAGATTTAAAAAATATATTATATTTTCTTTCTGGGGTTAAATATTATTATATTTTTAGTTGTACTTAACATTTAAAAAATTCGCATACATACATATATATTATAAAAAAATACTGTAATAAATATTGATAAAAACAAATTTTACAAAAAAATATATATTATTTTATTACAATCTTATTATTATAAGGATCTTGTATAAGAATTAATTTTCTGAGTGCAATGTTAAGTACTAAATTTATATTCAATATTAAGCATTAATTTAGCTAAAGTATTCATATATACATATATGTTGATAATAAATAAAGTGTTAAATTATTTAATAATTATCAAATAAAATAGGAGATATTACCCCCATTACAATGCGAACGGACCCTTGTTGCAGGCTGTAAGGTCTCTTTTGCAGAGGTCACTTAGCCTGCGTGCGAGTAGGAGCTGACATGTCACCTTGGTTTGACATCCAATCGGGTGTTAACCAAGTACATTTTAAATATTTATATATTGTTGTGTGAATATTATATTATACTAGATCTCTGGTTAGCTCTTTCTAGAGGTACATTTATTTTGTGTTTTCTATACAATATAACATTAGGAAGTGAATTGTGATTGTGATTTCTTAGTAGTCAGAAAGTGAATTGTGATTGTGATTTCTTAGTAGTCAGAGAACTTAGACTGAAGGAAGGAGAGCAGGACTGAAGGAGTGTAGAGGAGAGTCACCTCGCCATTACTGGCGACGGGATTATACCACACGTACTTTAGTCGCTTCTTACGACTTTGACACTACCAGGCCTTATAGTAAATATTGCCTTATAGTAAATATATATTGCCTTATAGTAATGTTTTTTATAAGTTGTATAGATTCATTCTACTTCAAAACACTTGTATATATGATTTTATAACATTATCTATATTTTCAATTCCACAGAGATCTATTAAGTATGTAAGTAAAGCTAAACATGCAATTAAAACTATAAAAAAATCTCAACCATAATTTCACCAAATATAAAGTCACTTACTGTATCATTTTCCTGCTTTATGGCTTGATAGAACTTGTCCCTTTTCGTGAAAAATTGGTTTTGTTGTTGTATCATATCCAAATGGAAGAAAAGAAGCTTTCTGAGTTTTTTATTTTCGTGTACAGCAACTGTCAACTGGTCCGCCAATTTCGATACTTCAGGTGGTGAACTCGTGATGTTATCATCTACTTCAACTTCCTTTTTAATCTGAAGGGGCGGCCGCCTCTCAGCACTTTGGGAGTGACATGCGTATATGTGATCAAAGGGAAAACTCAACAGACCATCCTTCGAATCCAACTGATTGATCGTGGGCTGTTCCGCCGAGAAACTCACCAAATTCTTTTCATTTACACTACTGCGACTGTCCATTTTTATGAAAGCCAATCGAAGAATCACTTACGACAAGCCTGCCGGCTGTCAAAACCTAAATACACGAATTTAAATCTGTTCGTGTCATTACAGCGGTTAACTTATTTACTGTCAACACTATTCATCCTGTATTACATTGTCAAAACATCTACAAATCGACGTATTATACTTAACTAATTTTTATCTGACGTTTCTTTCACGCACATGTAAAATGATAAGATGGAACATTAAAATAGCTTCGACAACAAGAAAAATTGGAATTTAACGCGGCGGAAGACATTCGAATTAGTGTAATTTATAATTGAATTGTTGTTTTAATTACATCAATTCACTATTATCAATACTTTATGTCAATAGTACAAAACGCGTACCAAAATTCATCGTCAAGCGTCAAGGCATCAACCGTAGACATTCCCTGTATTTTACTTGTTTTGTTCGAGGTCCCGGCTATGGAGTTATAAGAAACAGCCAACACAGCGCAACCATAGACAAAAAAGTAAATAAATATAAAATTTTTAATTAAAATATTTGTTATTTTTCGAACAATTTTAAAACCATAATTATTTTTAATAAGCTTTAATATAAAATATTACGTAGCTATAGTAATACGATAAGAAATCACAATTTGTTATTCGTTTTTCAATAATAAAAAATAATAATAATAATTTATTTCAGATTAATATCCATATAGTGTTAGTGCGTTAGTCACAATTTTTCTTATGACTTATGTGAATGAATTAATGAATTATGAATAATGCAATTTACATATTCCTATAAAAACTTATAGTCGCGTCGACAAATAATATCATGTTTTTTAAATTTGACTTTTTATTAATTATAAGTGCTAGTCCATAATTTTTTAAATTAATTCTATGAAAACATCACGTCGAGTTTTGCTATATAGCGCCACTGACGCATGTGCACAGACAACGTATAACAAAATCAATATCCGTAGAGATACTAATACGTCATCGTTTAAGCATTTATAAGCCGGTATAAGAACATTTCCAAACTTTACCTATATACAATATATAATATTATTATTACCTATATACTATATATAATAATTGACAAAAAATGTTATACTAAAAACATATTAATAGCTAGAGTCTAATAAAATAAATCAAAAAAAAAATTCTCAAATAAATTTTAGCATGCATTCAGTTGTAAATTAATTCTGACATTTGATGAATTCAAATACCAAAGGATTTCTGATCAAAGCGTACTTTCATTAAAAAGTATTTACCGATCCAATGAGTCACAACTATTTTTTTTTTTACTCGGCATATATAAAAAATACGAAACTTGAAGAAATGGGAATCTGGGATTTATTCTTTGCTTATCTTTAAAAATAACTGAGATATTAAACGGTTATAGTACGGTCAACACAAAAGAACCCGCGCTAACGACGTCACGCTGCGAGTTGCAAGACGGCGCTAGCGTACCCCTGCATAGTACACACTATGACTGCGCTCACGCGGTGTCGCGTATTGAATATATAGATTCAATTGCTTTTCTAATAGTGAATCTATAATATAATATATAATTAAATTATATTATATTGTCTATATGTACTAACTCCATTGAAAAAACATCCTAAAAATAAATTTTTACTATATCATGTAATAAAAATATTCGGATTAAATGGTAAAAGTTATGAAAAGAGTAGTTCATTTTACGGTCTCTAGTAGTCTATTTCGTTAATATAATTTCGAAGTAAAACACAACACACTTTTTAAAAATGTTTAAAATTTCGTCTGGGGGTATAGTAAGTTATAGACTTTATATCGGAATACATAAATAGATATTAAATAACTATATGTAAACATATTTCTATTTAATATGACAATTTTTGCGAGCAAAATCCAATAAAATATCTATCAAAATTTTTTGATATGAATCAATTGATTTTTTTTGAAATAAAATTAAATAAATAATCGTATCAGTCGTTCGATCAAGCAAAGCCGTGGGCCGCTATTAGGCACTGAATATCTTTGCACTTAATTAAATAATCAATTAACAAGCGGAAATGACAATCGCAGTGTGACGTCATCGCCGTAGCAAGCGAAGGAACGTAATTTTTAAAAAGCGGTGAATTTTTACAACACTATTTGGAAATCCTGGCCCGATTTCGATGAAACAAGAATAAACGTCATTTGCACGTGTGGGCGCAGTAAATTTGATAAATATTATAATTTATTTTGATGTGTTTGTGTGGCTCATTATTAAATGCCTGGAATCGTTGTTGATCAGTTATGATATTTTCATACAATGAAAAACATGTAATATTTATTTTAAAATATTGTATTAAAATTAATGTCTAGTCTAATCAAATTATATATAAACTAAACAGTTTCTTATATAACTATATATAAAAATAATTATTACTAAAATTTCAATAGTGTTTATTTTTTTGTGAATGGCTATTTTTTATTTTATACAGGTACAATTACATTTGTGATTTAAACATTTTCAATTTTGCTCATGAATTATTGAGATTGATAGAAAATAATATTGTGAATAAAGTGAGTGACATCATAATATATGAAAAAACATAAAAAAATGTAGGTAACTCAAAAAAACTAAAAATAGCTTCCCACAACAGCCTATCGAATTTTATACATATATGTTTAAATATTACTTAGATTTAAAAATGTATAATATTTATATTATATGGTTTATTTAATTTTAATAAAAGCAAAAGAATAAAACTGCCTTCATACAGTGGGATGCATTGCATGCAGCTATGACAGGATGATTAAAGTGGCGACATTTTTTCAATTAAAGACCTAATTTATAGAAATTTCTAGAAATAAATTGCTTGTGTTACATAATAAGACGATTCAATATGCTACTTCTATTTCGAATTTACATAACACTGTGTTCTTACATTCTATTTAGAAATTATGAGTGAATAACGCATCTCAACGTTGTATTTATGATAAAAAAAAGTTTCGAAACTATTACAAACGTTCAACTGATTTAATTTCACACTGTATCCAGCGTGTACTTAACAGGGTAAAAGGAAACTCTAATTTTAAGACTTCCGTTACTTTCCGTTCTCCGTTTTTCTATTAATTATCGAGACAGAGTTTTGAGCAGAACTCAACTCCGCTCCTAGTCTTCTTTCTCATCAGAGCGTAGAAATGATAATAACACCTTTTTACGAATTGAACAGCTGAACTAACAGCTAGAACACAGCTGTCACCCTTACAGCCAGATGCTATACCAGAAACAGATTTACCTTTAATACCTACTTAAGAACTACATTAACCTTGTTGTTATATTATAGACAAATTATGTTCATACATATTACATAAAATGTGCTATTCCGATCTTCATCTAAATACGTTCAGTAGTTCTTGCGTTATAATGGAACAAACATCCATTTTCACAAACTTGCAAATTTATAATATTAGTATAATACGGTAATATTTTCTCAATACTTACAGAGCCACGACGTGCAGGGCGTTGCAGGGGTGACCTTGAGTTCCTTAGGACTTGCCCGTAATTAACGGGGGACAACTCACGACGTATCATTCTGACACTCCTAGTCTCTCTCCATACACCTGAGGATAGGCTAGGGCTCGAGCAAGGCTGTTCGCTATCAGTCTAGAATTTCACATACATATATTACCAAGTAATCATACAAATACTAAACTAATACTATAGGCATTATTAGTTGAGTAAGAGTGGTTGCTGACAATCAATCTGGATTTCGATTAGAAAATTTATTAATTATTAATAAAAAATGTGAAGAAAATATCTTAAATTAGAATATTGGGTTGGAATTGGAATTACAACGCGTAATTTAGTTGTCGTCGAATCCGTGCGACAAATATTCTTGAATGAATTGCGTATAATCATTTTTAATAGATTTATTTTATTGGAGTTTGTTTTTTCTAAATTATAAAATTGGGCTATTGCTTTTGATTTTAAATTCCCTCATTTTCCCTTTCGTGACTCTGACTTTTCCGAAAGCAATCTCAATTTCACAAAACTTCTGATTATCATCGATTTTATGTAAAACTACATTGCAATGAAAACTTTTTGTATTACCATTTAAAATCCAATTAATTTTCGTTTGTTTAGCGGTCGGTAAGGTCGAACTTACCCTGCACATCCATAATAACAATATAATATATATATATGCGCCTAATAAAATATTTACCGGGCGACTTTTATAGAACTCCATGTCCGTCAGTGTAATGTGATCCAGGTATGACCAGGTAGTTTTTTCTAATGTACAACTGCCCTCACCGACTGCTTCATGCAAAAGGCGATTATGTGCCTTATTGCACTCGCTACAATAAACTTAATTTAGTTGCAGTTTTTAGCTCACTACGTGGTATCTCTAGAAATTTCTGACTGTAACACATTCCGTCCGACACTATGAATAGCTATTTATTTATTTACGCTTTAATCTACAAATAAAAAGACAATTGACACACAAAAGACGGTCTTATCGCTAATCAGCGATTTCTCCAAGACAACCTTTGGTTTAGGAAATTAGGAAGTATATTATAGGATATACATGCGTGTATGTATGCATGTGTGTATATTTTACTTCTGCACACATGCACACTGCAAGTACTCTTTAAGGGGTGGAAATTCGCGATTCCATATAATCAGTATAAGACGCGGTATCTAGTTTTTGGGTTAAGAACTATACAATTATGGGCCCCAAGAACTAATAAATAAAATAAATAAAATAAAAATGATTTATTTCAGATTAACATCCATATAGTATAATGTCAACCCCAAAAATTTTTTATTGCATTTCGACATTCTTGTGCAGTGTCATGCATTCATTTAATTAGAGCGACTAACGTTAACGAAGCGTTTATATATGATTGAAAAATAAGTTTCGCATTATATTTATTTATACCTCTGATTTAGTATATTCCAGCAGACTATATAATTACCTGAAGTAACATTTAAATGGCAGATGAGTCTCTCAGCTTCTCCTCTTACTTTGGACTTGAGATACCGCATATTCTGAGCGTCAGACATGCCATTATTTTTATAGATAGTCTCATTGAACAAATTTTTGAATAATTGTAGTTTCCGCTAAACGTAGGAATTTACGGATGGACCATGTCTTGGCCTGGTACTTATTTTTATACGCGGAGAATGTACACTCGTAGACCTCATTCGATCCGTTCAGCTCGCTGTCTAGCTCCCAGTGCAGGATGTCGACACTGGACCAGTATGACTGAATCGTGCGAAGCAGATCTTCTAATTCCCATCTCTCACTTGTTACATCTAAAGTCATACCTTCCACTGTCCGGTGGAAGACTTTGAAGTTGCTTTGTTGCTTTCTCAGCATGTCCACGATTTTTCTATTGGTATGTGAGTGTTGTAAAGCAGCCTTACTGCCACTCAGTTGTGGATTATTTGGAAGTTTACCGTGGGGAGATTGTAGTTTCTCTCCAGCTGTAATATCACAGCTCTGTATATGACTCCTTATGGTATCGAACCTCTAACTCCTTACTCAATAGTCACGTAAAACTAATCTTATACTCGAACCAGTACCTTTCCAGAAGGTCCAACCTCTTCTTAATATACTTGGGCGTCGTTCTGTTTGTGCCGTCTTTCATAAAATTTGCATATACGCTTTCTGTGGCTGACGCCAAAATATCAGCCACCGAAGACTTCGTTGAGAGAGAAATAATATAAATGGATAGATCTTACTTGGAATCTGTGTGCCCGAATCCTTATTGTTCAGACGATTCTAACTGCAACTCTTAATGTCGCAGTAAGAGTTCAATACTACTCACTAACCTTCTTGATAGAACAGCACACGCAGTACAAGAAAGTCACTTATTATAGTTCTAATCCACCGTGTCTCTACAGGTAGACCGGTAGACGGAATTGCACATACGCGGACGTACAAGAGTCCCTTTGTTCGGTATGCTCGATGGCCCATTTTGTATCGAATGCTGTACGAATATATATTAATAAAACAGTTTTGTGTAACTGCAATATACTCGTATAATCATACAACATCTAAAACTATAATGAATATAATGTAATATGATGACGGCGAGACACGCGCGGTCAACTTGATGATTGCGACGAACTAACTTGTTATAATTATAATATATTATTTGAATTAATTTAAGTCATAGTAATGCAAGCTAAGCACTCACATGTATGCGCTTGCTCGAGCGTACGTGTAAATTCTCGCTTCGGATCCAATTTCATAGGTAGGTGTGTAGGTGCACTAGGTACTTACTCCAAGTAAGTTTTGATTACTCGGCGAATTTCACATAAAATGGAGCAAAATCTAAACTAAAGCTTCAATATTATTTATATGTTTTTGCTTGAATCAAAAGATTGAGTTTTTTTTTTAATTTTAGGTTTAAGGTTTATCCGTAGGCTTGATAATATAATAAAAGTTCTAATGAAAAATAAAGAAAAACAAAATAGGTTTATTATAAAACTTATATTTACGTGGGTTGTTTGATTGATTGTCAGTTTGGTGTAAAACGCATGTAGCAAAGACTAATTATTGCCTTTTGTATCTTAATTTTTTTAACCGATTACTTTTAAATATTGCAAATATTGTTTAATTCTATTATTTAAATATAGAATCGAATTAGTCCAGTAATACTTGCGAGTTACCAAATTAAAATTTCTTTTTAGGAAAAAAAGTATTGACATGCTTTCATAATTATAAAAATAAAGTGTTTTGTACATTTTTTTTTTATGGGATAGGACAAGGCAAACGAGCGATCTGGTCACCTGATGGTAAGTGATCACCGCCGCCCACGACCCCATGCAACACATATAAGCACTTTTGTGCTAGTACCAGTATAATTAATAATAAATTGAGGAAAAAAATCGCTATATCATAAGAGAAAGAACAAATTAATGATATAATATAATGAACTAAATTTCACTAACCTTAGTTTAGCTTTTCTTTGTTCTGGTGCTAAAAATATTATTAGTACTAAATTATTAATAAAATGAATGTATTGTCTGTGTGAAGAATCTATATTTAGTAATAAATACATTATTATTATAATATATCATGTAAAGTTTACATAAAAACAAGTATGGTACAACGTATATAGATTAAAAACTAAAATTATAAATTGTAAAAAGCAGTATAAATTGAATTACTTTTATAGATACATCAGCCATCTATGTGATTATAATCATTCATCTTCGTTAATATATTACAAAAATAAAATTTGTAGTAAATTTTCGATTATAAATAAATTGAAATATTCGATTCCCGCTCGGGGTAACAAATTTTTTAATATTTTCAATTCCTTGCTCTGGTGTTCAGACAAAGTGCGGCGTTGAATTCCGCCACTAAACACGCAATGCCTCAAGAATTCGGCAGAAAATGGGGAACGTGTTGAAGTTACTAGGTTTCCACGTTCCCTGTTCCCTACCCTGCTACAAGCGGGATACGGACTGAAGCAAAAAAAAATAAATTAGCAAAAATACATAAAAATATCGACGAAATGAAAAACGAAATGTAACCAGAACACACTCGAAATATAATATTTATTAAAATATCTTTTCCAAGTAAAAATGTATTACACAGTTTTGCTATTAATAAGTGTCATATTAATGAAATTTCATCCGACATTAAATTTCCTGTAAAACTCTTGAAATTATAAATATATAATTTAAATAATATTTATGAACTCTTAAATGTTATTTTCAATACGAGTGTTTAATATTTTTTGCTTCACGCTGTATCCTGAAGGATAAGCAGACTGAACCTAGTTTTAAGACATTCCATTCCTCACTTTTCAAAACAATTTTCGGGATACTGCGTGTTGATTAGCGGGATTCATAAAAAATAATTCTCTCGAGTAGTAATCGAACCCACAACAGTGACCGTAAATTCGTTTGAGTGACCATAAAAGTGACATCCCCTTTTTTCACCGTTCCTTAAATTTCAATATTCTACGTCGCTCGCGTAGTTCCGCCGTTACTTTGTCCGTCAGTCACTCAATAGTTTTTTTTAACCTTTACTCTCTATCTCGCACATAGTATGGAAGATAGAGGGAACATGGGAATCTAGTGCTAAGACACTACACGTTGTGGTGGTCCGTAGTGGCGGAACTCAAAGAAAAGCCGAGGAAATAAAAATATTAAATGTTTCATTCAACAGAATAGGATTTGAACGCACGACCGTCACGTTTACTGCCACACGATTTTACCCCCGTGCCAAGATGCCTATAGATAATATAAATAGTAAGTACTGGAGTACTCGTATGATGATTAAGAAATCTCATCACATCAGTTGAGCTTTATTTTTGTTCTATTTTCTTACAGTACTTCCTATTAAATTTTTTTTTAAATATATTTTTTAAAAATATTTTTTATATATTTTACATTATTTAACAAAGAATAAATACTATAAACATAGCGTTTAGGGACAAAGAAATGTTGGCACACCGCCAACGAGTGCCCACGGAACTCCACGATTGCGTAGCCATGAAAATAAACGTCTATGAATAAATTCTTACGGTTTACACATTCACTCAGTTCCAGTATAGACCACTGTGTGCCATTTGTAATAGGAAAATTAAAAAAAAAATACAAAACTGGCTCACCAATTCTGGATATCTTACCACCCACCAGCTGGTAAGTATTATGTAACATATTATTTCAAGTCAATATAAATAAATATACCATTATTGTTTTACGTTACGTCGGATTCGGCTATTTTAATATTAATTGATTTTCAATACACGATCTCCAATATATTGCGTACGGCGGGTCGCTCGCCCACTCCGGTAAGTCACGTTCATAATAATTATTGTATTATTACACACAAATACATACAATGGTCCTTCATTACTACTGGCGGTACTAGCCAGGCTCACGTGCTTCGAATATTAAACTATTTCATCTACAACATTGTAAACTACCCCGAAATTTGAGAGTCATTGCCGCCGGGGGTAGTCCGATGTTTTGACGATTCGTATTAATTAAGCATTTTCAAGCGAATTTCATATTGAAATACGAATATCTTTGTTATTTTGATCTGTAAACTATAGATTAATTTGAAGTAATTTAATTAGTTAATTTAAGTATATGCAAACGTATACGTGCATATATCTCCTAGGGTAGGTTAGGGTAGGAGAACCTACATGTCGGCCAGTAGTTTTGCGTGATCGTTGTTTAAATAATGACTCAGTAGAGTTTTCTTATCATTTATATTCAAATTATGAATATTAATAATAATATAAAAATAATAAATATAATTAATAATGATTATACACAACGAGCATATGCATATATGTAATAGATAACATGTTAATTTTATAGATTTTATTTATTTTCATTTTTCCATTATGGTAAAAAAGAGCGGTGTTTACTTCCACCACTCAGCAACTTTGGGCGATGTGAGAACGGTGTGTCTAAACACTAGGTCCTCTCAACGTATTCCCTTTATATATCTGAAAAAAAAAACAAATCCAATACACGAATTGTCATATTTAAGGTACAAAACACACCTCTAGTGGTGATGACACGCCGCCCATCCCGGAGGAAGAACTGGAACAACAGAAAATTGAACATGAAAAACATATGCAAAAGGTGTGCATTCTTTTATAAAATATATAATATAGTACTAATTTATAAAACTGAGGGGAAGACTATAACTATAGGCACTACTCATATAACCATATCTGCCGAGGCCGTCGTAGTGCTGGTACACAAGTGTGCTATTGTAAATGCGTCTATTGTAGGTTCGATTTCTACTCGACGGGATGACATTTTTAATATTTTCATTTCTCACTCTGGTAACGAATTAAAGTTAAGTTCCGCAACTCAGAAGGCCGAGGAAATAAAAATATTAATTCTACGGAAATTGGGGAACGGAAATATTTTATTAAGTACGGAGTGACTTAACACTAGGTTCAAAAGTTCCCTCAGTCTCCAATGTTTAAAACTAATAAATAATTAACTATTTAAAACTTATAAAACAAAGGTTAGCTAATTTTTATAAAGCAATTCAATTTATTTTGTGCTGAAAAATAGTTCCAAGCTGACTAAAACTCTTTTAATTAAAACAGTTCTAATGATATAAAGTTGTCTAAAAAAGGAAATGCAAGTCTATATACTCGTTAGAATTAAATTTATATAATATAAAATATTACAAGCTTCACGCTCTATCCCGCATACAGCAGGGTGGGTAAAGGGAACATAATCTAAAGACATTGCGTGTTGGGTAGAACTTAACCCCGTGTGAGAATCGAACTCACAAATATTATTATTATTATTAATATAATTAATAAAAGGAACCTCGATCACTAAACTGAAATGAGTGGAAATAGTATATAATTATATAATGTTTCATAATAACGTAATTATTGTGTGATTGCGGTTATTATTTACATAGATTCAAAATTAGCTTAGCTTAACTAAACTAGCATAAGTTACTTAATAATGTAATGTAACGTAAACTGACGTAAATTATCAAATTTATAGAATATAATTGTATGATAATTCGAAGTTCTAGTTATTAGTTTGTAATATAATTATTATTATTGTGTTATCGTTTCTCTTAACATCTCCTATATTCAAGGGTTTCTGGTAGAGATCTCTAGATAAGATATCCATTGTACACATTCTTTCTGTTTTTATATGTTTCCTTTACTTTTTTTCTTATGTGGCACATAAATAAATGAAAAAAATCCCATAAAATTATGTATTACATAGAATACTATAGTTACATTGAAAGCCATATCTGTTATAAAAAGAAAACTTTTTAAAAATGTAATTCTTGTATAATAATAACTATTTTTATTTTTTTTCAAAAAAGCATTTATATGAACTAAAAAAATTTTGTCTATGTTATGTTCCCCGTCTGGTAATAATACACGACGAGGTGTGTATTTAGAAGCGGTCTTGGAAACCAATAGAATGCACCGTTTCAACATTACGCTGTATCTCCATAAACCTAAGATTAAAGTCTTTAACACTGAATTATAATGGCATGGTAGGCAGAGTAAACCTAGCGTTAAGATACTGTGATCCCCGCTTTTTCTCCAATTTACCAGACATTGGGTGTGTAATGGCGGAAGTCCACGTCTACCCAATAAAAATAATTCACTAGTGGTAATTGAACAACATTCGCGCTTCTTAATTTATAATTCATATATTAATTCTTGAAATACCATACATCAGGAAAAAGAATGTCAAGCGAGAGAAGCAGAAGAAGTTAGGAAGTTGGACATAAAACTACTCCACCAACGCGCTATAGAGGCTGAAGAAGAACATAGGCGAGAGGTAAATAACAAACCAAAATCTATAAACTAACTTCTAAATCCGGAACTATGGATGTAGTGTTAATAAATGGATACTGAAATCCAGCATTTAACCCAATATCGAATATTAATGGATATTCGATAAATTTCTGCTAACTTACTAGAGAATTTACTGTACCGCACTTAATCGTTTTAAATTGCAAGAGGAAAATGGTAAATATTTACTAAGGTAAAATTAGAATGAATTATGCAGCTTCACTGTATATAGTAAAGTTCGTTCGATTTCCGGATTCCACCCAAACTCAACGTCGTACCTGGTCTTGATCTATAGGACTGTATTAAAATGAAGCAATTAATCGCCAGATTGCTGAAGCAGTAGAAGAACTGCGCGGTCTAAATACATCCTGGTCACACCACAGATTATGTGATCTGCAAAGACAAGCAGCAAAATGGCGTCACAGCCGACCCTCCATACCTGACACAAGGCACTACCGTGTGGGTAAAGCTTTTCAAAAATCTTATCTTTTATAATAACATATTTAATTTTCTATTTTTCTTTTTCACATATGAAACTGGTTGAAGTTTACTGTTAAAAGACCGACGCATTGCGAATAGACCTACTTCAAAGTCACACAAGAGGGCTGTATCACATAAGATACAGCCATTTTGCATGAATCCAGGGCAGTACGATTGGCGATGGGCTTGCATAAAAATGTAAAAAATCACGAAAGACAGATATTATGAAGACTTACTTATTTTATTTTCTATTCTATTCCTAAATTATAGACGTTTTAACTGATCGTGTTCTAATGCACCATACTGTATACTAAGTAAACTTCCATCATTGTGCAACAGTGAAGTGACCCACTAATCCACTTATAGTTCAGAAACCGGTACCTTAAAATATCGACATTTGGGATCAATAAGTCTAGATCCGAAATAGCCTAGACCATCGTTATTCAATTATTCACAGCAGCGACTACTGACTAACTGTTTAAAACAGCTGAACTGTTCTTGACAAGAAGTGGCACTGCAGGAAATTAAAGTCTTTTAACTCTAACTCTCAAATTACTTCAATACAAACTTCATATTATTAATGTAGCTCAGCTTTTTATTCTCACAACTCAACACAGTACATTAAAGTTGTAAAACTATTTAAAACTTCTAGATAAAAAAATATCTGGGACGGTCATGATTTAGTTTATAACGACTTTTGTTTTATAAAATAATAAGCCTGTACCTCCCGCCTCGCTCCCGTGGGCCAATGGAGATGACTGAGAATTGTTTATGACGAATGAGAGCATTTTAAATACCTACTCATGATAGCTTTGACAATGAGTATAGAGTGTTAAATAATGCACAAACGTGGCTGCAAGCGCGATAGATGGTGGGTCCGATTCTTACTCGAGGAAATGAAAAATTTAAATTTTCATTTCTTTGCTCTAGGGTCGAGGCAAAGTTCGACGGTGAGTTCCGCCACAACGCATACAGAGTTCGACAGAAAATGGGGAGCGGAGTGTTTTAGCAATGGGCTCCCTGTGTCTACCCTGATATATGCGGGATACAGCTTGAAGCGTAAAAAATATTGCCTTGATAATTAAACTTTCGACCACAGCAAGATTTTTTCAATTCGAACCAGTAGTTCTTAAGATTAGCGCGTTCAACCAAACAAATTCCATAGCTTTATAGTATTAATATAGATGAGAAATCCTATTTGCCAAGTCCAGAATGCTATGAAGAAAGCCTGCAGCGCTCAGCTAACGAAGCCACAATCCAGTCAAAGTATGGGTGATGCTGAAGGCATCTTCATTAATCTATCGCGGTTGGGCTCTTGCAGAGGTAAGATCGCAATCTTTCATTTAAAATGCAAATTACCTTCATTATCTCATGCGGTATTCAAAATATCGAAATACAGCTGCATTTAAATTGAAATCGATGTTTTAAATATATCTTAAACATTTCATTATAGTGACAACCATTCGAAAACATGAAATATAATGAACGAACAATATTTGCTGTTATTATAAGTTTTAATGAGTTCGTTGTATTTAAATAGCGTGGAATAAAAGCGCGGGTTAAAATATTAGATGGAACAAATAAAGTACACCAGAGGCCATCGTGGCATAGCATCACTGTGTTGTGGCTTCGATTTCCACTCAGGGAATAAATAATCTTAATTTGCTCATTTTTGTAACAAGATAAAGCGCGGTTTTGAGTTCCTGTAAGCCACACACAATGTCACGATAATTTGACGGTGTATGGACAGAGGAGAATGGAGATCAAAAACTCTTTCTGCGTAACTCGTGAAACATTAAATTCAAAATAAATAAAACAAATAAAAGTTGAGTAAAAACTGAACAACTGCGAACGCCCACGTCCTCTTTATGTGGTTATCATTTCCATGAGTGGAATATAGAAAGATAAAAAATACATCAACATACAAAACACTAAATACAATTAGAAGTCCCTATAGATCTAAAACCACAACCCACATTATTCACACCTAGTCCAGATTCTATTAGGGCATACAAATTACGCAGGTCTTAAAACCTAAGATAATGTATTGAACATATTATTTGTTAAATAAATTATTATTGCAATCGATTGATAACAGCCTCGTTAAAAATAGCTTCATACTTTTTTCTGCATAGCAGGATAAACAGAGAGTATCTAGTTTCAAGACACTCTCACCATTATCCGAACATCTCTTAAAACAGTAACGTAGTGCGTCAACGCAATGTCTCGAAAATTAGGTGGTGCATGGAGAACGGAGGGTCTTGACACTAAGTTTCGTCCGTCTGTCCTGCTATGTGCAGGACACAAAATATCTGTGACTTTTTATAACAACTAAAATATATATTGCTGTTTTCATTTATGGGCTCTGGTATACAACGGGCTGCGAATTGAATTCTGCCAGTAAACACTCAATATCTGTAAAATAGGGTGAAATGTTGAGAACAGACTTTCTTAAAACTAGGTTTATTTTGACTACCCTTCTGTGGGGAATAAAGCGTGAGGCTTCAAGATTTTTAATACATTTGTTTTATACGGTGGCAACGCTGAATGTAAGCATGACGGTGGTGTGTCCCTTTACCACCCCGAGAACCTCTACACAGAATGTCTCAAAAATGGAGTGGAAAAGATGGAATCGACTGTCTTAATACTGCGTTCTATGAAATGTATGATAAAACAGGGAAAAATGTCAAATTCTTTTTTCAATTACAATTTCCAGATGAATCTATAGACAGTGACGGATGCTGTGAAACACCGTGCTGTGAACATACTGAGGAGTGTGGGGGATGGAGAGCTTCTGCCAACGACATCAGCCCTATAGTCAAGCGTGATCTTGTCAAAACACCGTCTTGTCCAGGGTATGTATGAATTGATTGTAAATTTTCATTATTTATTTATTGACTATACTTCAGTTTTACGCGTTGGGGGGAAATAACCTAGTGTTATGATAATTTCGAGATATTGTTGTTGTATGGCGAAACTGAACGCCGAGTCTTGTTCTACCAGAGATGGAGAATGAATCGAACATCGAAACATTGTACTGTTCTACATTATCAAATAAAAACGACGGCATTATATTTTTTTCTAAGCTTTTAAGGCTACCTTCAAAAATGCACTAGGATTTAACTTTCAAATATTACTTGTAGTACCAAATTGATTTAAATATATACGTATACGTATATATCTACTTGTTTATTTCTGACTATATGTATCACATTTCACAAAGTCTTGAGTTTGTATGTTTCGTTCTAGTTCTATTAAATAAAATATCTAATTATCACACGCGCGCAATAGAATGCTCGAAAAAATTAACGTAAACATTAGTTTTTAATAAATACAAACAGCAATAATGGTATTGCTATGTTTGTATTGTCTGATATTAATAATTTTTCTTTTAGCCATGTATAATAGTCGTGTATGAAAAATAAATTTAACTAATCGAATAAATGGAATAGTTAATTGAATGTTGACCAGTTCTCTGTAGAATAGATTGGTTCACTACATTACGCGCACCAGTATAAAGTGAGCGTTTTTTTTTAATAAAACACAAATTTTAAAAGAGAAGAATGTAAAAAGCATTTTTTTAGAAATATTCCCCGTCACTTTCTATATACTTTGACCACCTCTCAGGCAAATTGTGGATACCACGCCAAATTGCCATTGAGGGGCGGGTGAGATGGTGGGCGGGTGCTGTAGTAGTTCCCAGCGGAGAGCCTTTATTACTAAAACGGCTCTCCGCTGAGTGTCTTTGAAGTTTTGCTGCATGAATCGGAGTATTATCACGCAACAAAATAATATTTCCGTGCCATCTGGCCCATTCTGCTCGTTTTTCGTAGGCAGTTTCGCCGAGTTTTACAAGTCTATGACTCAGATTAATGTATTATATGTTTTTCGAACGGATCAGTCTTTGCAGCCGATGTAGATGATTCTCCTGTATTTATCCAAGATTTTTTACGTTTAAGATACAATGCAATACTTACATTCTTTAGTATCTAAAAGCAATTTCACATGATTCTCCATGTGGTTTTTCGCTTTTCCATTTACCTGTCATTCAATTCATGTGGCACCCATATTCCACACTTTCGGATCTTTCCCATAGCTATTAATTAATCAGAATATGAATTCTACCCCGAATTCGGCGAAAAATGGGGAACGGAGAAATTTTATTCAAAAAAAATTGCAAATACATTAATTAATATTGCTCAACTAACAAATTATTCACGCACAGCAGGGTAAGCAGAGGGAACCTAGTATTAAAATGTTCCCTCAACCCCTTTTTATTCAAATATGGAGATATTGCGTGTTAAGAGGCGAATCTCAACGTTGTGCTCTTTTTTGATAACAGAGTGAGTAAAATGAAAAGAACTAAGAATCGAACCCACTAACGTCGATTTACAGTTCCACACTTATGCCCCTGCGCCACGATGGTCTAATAAACTTTATATATAACTAAAACTATACGTAGAGTATAGTTTACATTGAACCGGAAATTTCCCCTCGGGGCAGGATTTAAAAGTTCCAGTGAACATTTAACTAACAGCGAAAAGGGGAGGTACAACTTTGAATATTTGTCTGCTATTAAATTTACGATGGCAATACCGCAATTTGCAATAAATATTAAGTGAATTTGAGCTGTTCATTTATTTGGAATCGGAAATTTGTTAGATTTTAATATTTAGTTTTTTTAATTTTAATACTTAGTAATGAATCAGTAGTTCCTTAGCTAGTCTAGTCGTTTAACCAAACTAATTTTAAGCCTCGCTATGTATCTCGCACCTAGCAGGGTAGGCAGATAGAACCTGCTAACCTAGTGTTAAGACACTCCAGTCTCTCATTTAGAAATTTCTGTTCCTCATTTTCCGCTGAATTCTTCAGGCATTGCGTGTTGAGTGGAGGGACTCAACGCCGCGCTCTGCCTCAACACCAGAGCAAGAGAATGAAGCTATTTTATATTTCTGTTATTTTATTATTATTTGGAATCGAACCCACAAATTGTCGGGCTTACAATTACTTGTTTGTCACTTGAGCTACGACATGTCTCACACAAGCTCAACTCTTTTTCAAACAAATTGACAAACTCTTTAGCTTTATTATATTTAGTATAAATAGATATAGATACAGCAATGAAGTATTCTTTTATGGTGTCTCCTATAAAAACCTAACTTAATTACGTTACCTAACTTACCTTTTGAATGCAATATCGGCGCGTCACTTCAAATATATATTTCTATACAACTCGTAGAAAAGAAAGTGGAACAAAAAATCTATTCGATCTTTTCAAAAGTTTTCCACGAGACCCGTAGCGGGAGCTAAAAAAAATCACACTATGTTTTATTTAAAACCAACATTTCAATGACAAAAATGGCCAAAGTTTTTATTTACCTCTCTATCTGGTATCTAAAAAATACGGGAAAATCTTTTCCGAATAATATGGAAATAAAGTCGTAACGTTTGACTCTCCCTTCTCTCTCCCACTAGAAATCCGTACATAAACAAAACGGCAGTGAGGATCTAGTGTAAAGACACTCCGTTGTACACTATCCACCGGATCTTAAGTCATTTAGAGATGAATGACGCGCCAAAGCGCTTTTGTTGTTTTTGTTGTTTTGCAGGTGCTGGCAAAGTGAAAAACGTTTCTGCGAGTGGAAGTCGCACCCAGAACTATCGCGTTTGCAGTCAGTCAAATTATTTCCATTCTTTTATTTACATTATAATAATAAATAGTAAGACAGTGCAGTATTGAGTTCTGCGAATCAACGCTCAATGCCTCCAAATTTAGCAAAACAGGAAAATGAAAACAATTGATAATCCCGATTGTGAATCGAACCGCCTACTCTCGTTTCCAGTTGTTGTCCTATACTATTAGATATACTATATAAACCACGTATTTATAGTAAAAGCGTTGTCAGTATCTATAGATATGTGTATTTATAGTAAGTGCTCTATAAGCTCAAAGGCTGTGAGCGCGCACCAAACATTCATCTCGTATTGCCGTCTGTGGTACTCTCACGTTATCGGGATGTAATCTGGTAATCTCCACATTATAATTATACTAGCTTTTGCCGGCGTTTCTTCCTCCGTGGTGAAATAAATAAGATTTGTGCGATTGTGCAAGCGATTGTGTCTCAACGGCTATGCGTTCGATTCCCGCTCGGGGGAGTGACATTTTATATTTACATGTAGTCTGGTAACGAGGCAAAGCGCGGCGTTGCCGCCACTTAACTCGCAGTGCTCCAAGAGTTCCGTGTTTCCGTGTCTTAATGGTAATGTCAAAATGTCTGAGTGTGTGCTGCGTACGTGCGGGAAACAGCGTGAAGCTACAAAAAAAAGATGACAAATTCTAAGTATTCCAGGTTATACTGACTGCAGGTAGAATAGGTTACGTCGAAAAATTTTACAATTTTATCCACACGTTTTATGCACTTTTCTCTATCACTTTACAATTATTATTTTTCTTAGTCTTCAGTTCTTATAGCATCTTGCTGTATCTCGCATATAGGATGATACGCAGGCCCCCCACGCACCGCCACCACTAGTGTTGGAACTCAACGCTGCGCTTTATTTTGTTCAAATTGTATCAAACAAAATAAAATTTTGTATGATAATATTTTTGATATTTTCAGAAATATAGATAACATAACAAAATATTGCAGTTACTAAAAAAATAAACTGATTATCGATTTTTAGAAATTGTGGGTTTCTTTTAACCGCCAACTCTCGGGCAAATCGAAAGCCGCCCGAGCAAAGTCGCGACCTAGAACCTAGTTACAAATATAAATGAGAAATATAGGCAGGTGTGCACACACTAGGTATTCCAATAACAACTTTATGCGTAGCGTTAAATCAATGCACTGTAATTATTCAGATACGAGCTCGAATATCCACATACGATATGGCGTATATGAAGTATGTACATAGTACATAGTACATAGTACAAAGTATGATACATAAAGTATTCCATATACCTATATTTTATAGTAGGTTATTTGAATACGTTTCAATATAGACTGGTATTGAGAGGCTTATTTGCTGTGTTATGTATAATTTGTAGAATTTTACATTTCATTATGGTGGAGAGATTGAGTATGATTCTTATTTAGATGGTTGAGTTCCGCGATTCAACTGTTAGGTTCCCTCTGTTCACCCTGATAACCTATTTTCTTGTTTTGCACCTTTTTAAATTATTAATGCATGCTAGCTGCGAAATGGTAAAAATGTGACGATTAAAAGTTTTCAAAAACCTTGTAAGTAAGCTTTTAAGTAAGAATTTGCAATACCGCCACATCAGGACGATCCATTAATTAACGGCCGTCACATCGAATGGCCGTTAAAAGCAGAAGAATAGCAGCATATATATATATATATATTAGCTACTATATATATATATATATATATACTATACTATAACCTATAACCTAGTGTTAAGACACTTCGTTCCCCACTTTCTGCCGAATTCTGGAGGCAAACTAAAAACATATTACCAATTTAGCATTAATAACATATTTTTTACATACAGTACAACAAACATATAGTATTTAAGTTTCAAACTTCTGATGTAAATGTTGATATAAAGTTATGTTGTAATTGAATTGGCGACCAACGTCGTATTCGCTAAAGTAATTAACTAATGCGCTCCGAGTTAGAATCGAAGTCCAGTTGGAGGTATATGGATTAGTTCCATCTAGATCTTGTTTGATTACAGTGGGTTTACTTAAGTATCTCTTATGTATGTATGTGCATATATTAAATTCTTTTTGAGATCTGAGCTTTCTGTGCATGTTTTTTCAATGTGTATCCCGCAAATATATATATATATATAGTTATAACAATTTTTTTTTAGAAATTATTCACAAAATGTCTTTTTTCAAACAAATGTTACACAGAGATTCATTCGATTAAAATATGTGCATAATACAAGAACAAATAAAAGTCCCGCAAAACCTATTATTGATATAACTAATGGATTTTGGAGCTGTTAGTTTGTTGTAATATATTATAAGTACAAATAAAGGTTTTTTTTTGTATACATATACATATATATATACAATACTAGTCGTCACTCACAGCTTTGTTTTCGTGGTTTTATAAATGTCAATTCAAAAATCTTATTATCCTTCATTCGTACAGAAATTTCGAGAAGTTATCTCTTAATATTCCTTTATTTTCCCTAACCTACCTCAAATCTAACTTTTGTACAATCGATATTAGTATCGATTATAGGTTAGCCTATTGCATATCGGCTTGGAGTGATGCAACTAGATCCATATTGCTTCCTCTGGAGAGAGCTCAGAGGTGTATTCCAAAGGTATTCAAACCGATTCATTTCCCTACAGAAAAATTATATGTAATCTGTAAAGAATTAACAGTTGGTCAGCTGTTTGTACTGTGTTATATTTTGCGAAAGCATAGACTCACCTCCTATCATGTCCAAATTGTGTCCAAAAAAAGTAGATTCGATAAAATTTGTTTAATAGAAGCACGTCGTACAGCTTTAACACGCCGACAATATTATTATTCCAGTCCCACTTTATATAATAAAACCAGTAAAGAATTAAATATATATCCTTTAAATTATCACCACTACAAAACAAAATTAACTAACGGGATGTTAGGGTTAAGTTATAATCAGACAGAAGACCTCCTATCCACCTAACTTGATTTTAGACACGAAAGACACTCATTCATCACATCTACATACAGGTACTTACTTATACACATTAACTCATCATCGATATCAGCTTCAAAGTAATAAATGTGTAATTTTTTTATTTATTTCATTTATTATAATGTTTTTATCCTATATATTTTAATGGCTATTTCATGTTTAGTTATAGTAAAATGTTATGTGATTTATATTGTATACATTATTATATAAATGGACGGCTGCGAGGCGGGAGTTAATAACAGTAACACAGTTTTATACTAATGCAGTTATTGCCGATTTAAGTTACAATTGTTATGTATGAAATATTAATTTAATAAATATTAATATATATATATATATATTCAAAATCCAAATTTGATATATCTAAGTCCAGTAGTTTCGTCTGTACGTTGGTTGTCGCTCCGTAACGGAAGCGTGTTGTATATTTACATTTTTATATATTTTTTTTTTACTAGAGAAGAACTACTTAGGGTTATATGAATTCAGATGGCCATCGTTATGAAGTGAGGAGTTCAGAGCAGCAGCACTCCTGAAAATGCGCATTAACACTGGTTTGAGCTCCTGTCTCACCCTAACCAAATATTAGGGCAGGCAGAGGGGACTTAGTGTTAAGATATTGCGCGTTGCCTGTCGGAACTCAACGCTGCGCTTTGCCATGTTATCAGAGCGAAGGAATGAAAATATTAAAAAAAATTCATTCTCCCGAGTGGGAAACGAACCGTCGCGTTCACACTCGTGCCACTGCGCCACGACAGTCACTATGTTTTCCACTTTTCTCCAATTTTATAGACATTGTATTATAAATGGTGAAACACAACAGTGAGCTTAGCTTAAATTTAGCCAGCAAAATAAATATAATTATCTATAAATACTTTGAGTGCAAATCGAACCCACAACTATTATGAACACTCTGCTACTAAATTATACGATACATTTTTTTTAAATAATCTGAATAATTGATACACTCACTAACACATCAATCAATTTATTTAGAGTTGTATAGATAAATATATGTCAAAACGTGTAGAATAAATACGACTTATTTGTTTTGCGGTTTCCGAATACAAATAGGATTAAAATGTTGCATACACATGTCAGGAGCGGGTATATGTATAGATATTTTTTTAATAGCTTGATTTTTTTTACCTTGACGCTATATCTCACGATTGTCTATGACTACACACGTTAGTGACGCAGAATATCTATGACAGTTGATATTTTGTAGTACGACAGTCTCCTAAATATATATATAATCAGTGTCACAGGCGCAAACGTATTTAATATTAATAATGTGTCCGGCTGATAGGCGGCTGAGCCAGAAAATGCTGACAAGGGAGAGATCGGGTGAACAGCGGTGGTGGGAAAGGAATTGCTTCTTTTCACACACGTATTATTCTCTTACATTGAAAAGAGTCTTAGATAATATTTACACTTTTATGTTTATAAAGTGGCGTGCAGTAATTACGAAATGTTATAAAAATAAGTGAACATTATAATATAAATTATCTCGTATTATATTATTAAGTAGGATGTAATGCAAACATAATTAATTCAACATACATAAATTGATAGACCAAAATTCGTGGTCGTAGGTTCTATACGAATTATTTACATGTAATGTGAGTGTAATTATACCAAACCGCAGTGGTGGTTACCGTTAATAAATATCCAAAGGATCATTAAAAATGGACCAGTATAAAAATATTGAGGCCTGTCGTAGCTCAGTGGTTGTGGGGTCGTAGCAAAGCAAGGTCGTAGCGCGGGGTTGATTGCTGCCATTCAACGCAATGCCTCCAGAATTCGGCGGAAAGAGTCAACAAAGTGTTCTAACACTAGATTTCCTCAGCCTACCCTGCTGTGTGTAAATATAGCGTGAAGCTGATTTGATTTATAAACAACCTTTTTGTTATATATTTTATCTATAAAATATATACAAACCAATTCTTCAGAATATTCAGGAGAATAGGGTATAGTTTCCACTAAAATAATATTCCCGCTCACTACTTTCGACGGCGGCGAGTTTGAGTTCCGCCACTCGACACGCAATGCCTCTAGAATTCGGCAGAATGGGATTTGAGTATCAAGTCTCGAATTCGGACAGTCTTCGAGCTAATACATAGAAAAGGATATGAATTATTTGGGGCTTTCGTGTCGTAGCGGCTCATTGTCTAACTGTAAGCAAGGCGATTGTAGATTCGGTTCCCACTCAAGGCATTGTATTGATTTAATTTCTTCGCTCTGATAACCAGACGAAGTGTGGTGTTAAATTTCTCAACATGCTATCTCGATGCAATGGGGCAATCAATAATAAACCTCAATAAGCAAAACCTGTAAGCTGAATGATTCATTTTGAATATAGTTTTAGTAGGACAGATAGTTATGTTAGCCATCTTGAACGCACTCAACATATAGTATTCCTGGTTATAACTTTATATTTAGCTTTTGTAGTTTTTTAGTTTTACGCTATACGGCTATAATATACGGTTATAAGGTTCTTCATTTCGACGCATGAGTGCATGATGAGCATGAGTAGTGGAACTCAACGCCGCGTTTTACCTTGTTACCTGAACGATGAAAATAAATAATCAGCTTCACGCTGTATCCCGCTCATAGCAGGGCAGCCAGAGGGAACCTAGTGTTAAGACACTCCGTTGCCCACTTTCCGCCGAACTCTGGAGGCATTGCGTTGAAAATAAATAATACGCTTACATATTTATTACGCTTACAGTCACGTGTTTATGCCATTGCGCCATAACGGCCTCAAAATCACTGTTTGTCACACCCAATTGATTGCTAAATGTAACAATATATAATTATCATCTATGTATGACGAGATCATCAAAAGACACACTCATGTACTAACAAAATTGAACTCTGGAAATAATTACTACAACAGCTACAAATTTCTACATAAAAACCAAACGCGGCGTTAAGCTCCATCATAAAATATGCAATCTCTCGGTAATTTCGACGTAAAATAGAAGACGGAGTGTTTTAACAGGGAAACGCTGTCAGTCAACCTGTACAATTTAAAACATTCCACATTAAAATTAAATTTGTAAAATCAATACCCATATATGAAAAACGACCAAAATAAACCGCCAAATTGAATGAGAATTTTACATGTCCATATAATAAAATTCAATTATCAGTCCGCTCGCTACGTATATATATTTATCGTTTACCCTTTTGTTAATAAGTAAAAGTATAATCGCTTCACGCTGTATCCCGCACACATTAGGGTAGGTACACGGAACCTAGTGTTAAAACACTCCGTTCCCCACTTTCCGCCGAATTCTGTAGCCATTACGTGTTGAGTGGCTGAAGTCAACGCCGCGCTTTGCCTCGACACCAGAGCGAAAGAATGGAAATATAAACGTAAATAAATATTTCTCTTCCTCGTGTGGGGATTGAACCCACAACCTTTGCGTTCCAGTCATCATGCCGCTGCGCCACGACAGCCTATAAAATATAAAATGAATTCATTATTTTTAAATAATCCATACTTATATTATATAAAAAAATATTCTATATTACCTATTTTTACAATGTTCAAAATATTTAAAATAAGAGAACATATTGAAATATTATAAGAACGACCCCAACTCTTATTTTATGCGTTTTCTATGAAATATATTAGATTATATTTTTACACTTCCCTGAAGATTCATGCTTCAAAGTGATTCGATAGTTATTCGTGCATTCCCTGTGACTGTGAGTTTAAGCGTAGCGGAGATTGCTAGGGAAAGAAAGGAATAGTATTTTATTTTATTGATACATCTCGTGGCGCAGGGACATAAGTGAATAATTGTGAACGAGACATGTAGGTTCGATATCCACTCGAGGAAGTGAAATATTTAAAATATTTTCATTTCAAAAACTCAGCGTTGGGTGCCGCCACTCAACATGCAATGCGTCCAGAGTTCGGCGGAAAATGGGGAGCGGAGTGTCTTAACACTAGACTTGGCTCCCGTGTATATTTAACGTACTTACTTTCATGTATTGGTTCGTATTCATTGAGCTTTGAACAGCTTTTCGTTTTATTAGACAAAATTCCATTTCATCTAATAAAACGAAATCTATATATTAGAGTGACTGACAGATAAAACTACTTTTCCACAACTCTACTGTACTCTACTTTATATACAGCGACAAAATGACTGTCTCATACAAAAGACATATCATATCAGTCGCTTCCGCTCTAAGTAAATAGGCCGGACACTGACAGTCCGATAGAAAATGTTCTTGAGCTTTATTAAAACTTATCTGCGGTATATCCTATGATCAAACAAAATTTTACTTTTATTCGAAAATAGGATAAGCCCATAATTCAATGGAAAATCTTTTTCAATTACTTCATATGAATACTTTGATTACCTTTTTAGCTTCACCTTGTATCCCGTATGTAGTAGGGTTGGCAGAGGAAACGTGTTGAATGGCGGAACTCAACGCCACTCAATGTGGCGCTTTGAGTGTGATAACCATTCTGTGTTCTTCTACTAAATGGACAAGTTCCTTGTTGATCTCCTCAGAAATGATGACGACGCATTGAATAACTATGTCCTGGTTACAAAACCTTTCCTGCCTATTCCACACAAAAAAAAACTAAAACAAATAGCTCTGATAACAAAATATAGAATTAAAAGTTCATTCCCAAGTTAGAAGACATTTTATTTAAAATTACAAAGTGCAGGTCCGTATAGTTAACGCGGAAAGTTGCCTGCATAGAAGAGCACTTACACGAACGCTCATTCTATATTTAAATCTCTCCTAGAGCTAAAAGGGTATTACCTAACATAATAAAATTGGACGAATTTTAACTAATTTAACGAGATTCTCGAGACCCTTGCTGAGATAATCTGAGTTCACCTCAATAGGATTAAACTGTAAATATAAGATTAAATCAGAATAAAGCTGTGGAAAGCTTAAAATGTAATGCTTATTTAATGGAAAAGCGACGTTCAACTGGAACGTATTCAATATTTATTTAGTTTCTAACTGAAGATCTACTAAACGTATTCAAGGTATGTTTTGTTTTCAGCTTCAAGCTCAATGTTTCAACTTCAAGTTTCAAATTAATACACTTTTTTCGATAGCTGTCTCCAACGAGTGAAACAAAGTGATATGGGAGTCAAAGTAGGTGACTTGAATGTGAATTGCCAGCTGCACGCAGATGGTTCAGTGCTTATTGCATCATCAGAATGCGAGTTGCAGACATTAGTTACCACTCTGAAAGAACGGTATGAAAATAATGGTCTAAACTTGAATGCGAATAAGACAAAGATTCGCTATATCTAATCAAACTATTTAAGCTGAGTGGAAATTGAACCCAACATGTACAGTTTAAATGACGCCACCTTTGAACAACCTTTATATATTCATTTTACTATAGAAGAAAACGTATTTTCTATGTAAATAACATATTTTCATTTGACTTCAATAGAAAACATATGAAAAATTGAACGTAGCGGGAATTGAAATCGCGCCTCTTGAAAACCGTCCAAGCGCTGCGACTGCTCAGCCTTGATGTTAATGGTCTGAGCGTTTGGACAGTTTTACAGACCCGGGTTCAAATCCCGCTACAAAATAGTGAACAAAATCAACGAACTGTCGAATAGGCGAAGCTTTTAAGTTTTAAGTCGAAATAAGTGCGAATATAAAACTAGTCTAAAATGTCATATCCTGCCCGCCCACACCGCTTGATCTCGGTAAAGAGATGTCGATGTCGGCAACAGGCGGCCAATCAGCTTATGCAACCGGATATGGTTGCCGCAGCTACCGCTCAATTACCATTTCCTTACTGTTTCGGAAACCTCGTAATTATCAATGGGGGAAATTGTCTGGTGAGCTTTAGGTGCAAATTAACTAAGACTTTTATATAGTTATATTTTTTTATAATTTATATGAAAATTAAATGTCATGGTGGAGTAGAAAGGCAATGGCCTACAAGCAGTAAGTGTAAATCCAAATTTTATTTGAAAATAACATACATAAGAACAGCAACATAATAAATAAGATATATAAGAACGCTTCCCTAATTTGTTCAAAAAGTACCAAAAGGTCTTAATATTGATTTAATACTATTACTACTAATAGCAATTAATTAATTATTAATATTACAATGCGAATGTTGTACTACTGACGTCATACACTTAAGATCGATGAAAAGCTGTTACTGTGATAATTGAGAGGTTGTACCTTTAAATCTTATAGTATAAGTAAGAAGATAAATTTAGGCAAAGAACAGTGTTAAATTCAGAAAGTTGAGAACAAATATTGAAAGCACAACTTTTTTAAGCTTCACATTGTAACCAGCTTATTGCATGATACCCGTAGATAACCTGGGAATCTAAAATTAAGAAACTTCCGTCCCCCACTATTTCGGAGTATTGTCTGTTGAGTTATGAAACTCAACACCGCGCTCTGCCTCGTTCTCGTCTAAAGCGGAGAAATTACAATATTAAATATTTCCTTTCTCCTGGGAATCGAACCCACAACCTATTGCGTTTACAGTTGCATGCTTGCCCCTGCGCTGCGTCTGGTCTCAATTATGTTCCTTATTTATATAACAACATCATTTATATTAAATATCTGGTTGTACACGAGAAATTTAGGGCATCTTTTTTAACCAAGTTCGTGTATAGTGAAATTGTTGTAACAATTACATATAGCTTCATCATCTCCTTTGTAGTGAATTAGTTTTTAGGTATGAAATTTACAGTTAAATTGAAATTTCATTGAAGTTTCCAATATTAATTTTATATATAAGATTACTTATACGTTATTTAAAAAGGCTAAGATTAAAATTAATTATTTATATTATACAATAGGATTATTTTTTAGCCCCATGGTCTCCCATGCAAGTGACGGAACTTAACGCCACGCACTGTCAAAGCCAGACCGCTGAAACAGTTATAAAATTAATTAAATGCAATACGTGGAGTTGGAAGTCACAAGTATTGCGTTCTTTTTCCAATCGCGCTAAAAATGTATCTTAATTTTTTTTGTTGTGAATAAATCATACAAAGTATTTTCTTTTCTAGGCCAAATGTATTTTTTTGTTCGTTTAATTTGATATTTTAAAAAAAGTTACGAATGGAATTGTTTTAACGTTAAGTTCCCTTTGTCTTGGCGCTATTTTTTATATTTTTTCTAAACGTCGAATTTCTATCGATATACGCTCACAAATCATATCTATACTATCATTGTAAAATAAATACTCTTTTCCCTTAAGATAGAGAATTTAAACCCGCATTTAACGGTAGTATAAAATGACAAGAAAATGCAACTTCAGAGATTTGCTATGAAACTTTAATTAACTCATTTCTATTTGTAGAACATAGTATCCTGTATTTGTAGAACATAGTCTATATTGAGATAGCTCAAAAACGAATATATCCCTAACTTAATTTATGTAAAAATTGTTGAGCTTTTATTAATAGTAAGTTCGTATCATTCATAGATATTAAAATCAACTTAGATACAGCAGGTTTATTTCGGAGGTAACCTAGTAATTCTCCGTTCAATCTTCGAGACTGAGTGTTAAAAATGTAAAGATTGTGGGAGAAAATTTGCACGAAGAAATTGAAATAATTAATTCCTCCGATTGGGAATCGTACCTACAACGGTCGCCTCTACATATCCTGCGCAACCACGGCGTCTACAATATTAAGGACCGTCACAAAAAAAAATGATAAAATATATTTTCATATGTTAGTAATAAAATCATTCATTCAATCGCACAAATTTTAGAGACGCGTCTAAAATATTTTTCACTTTAGGTACCACGACCGCATATATATTATTCAAATAATAACATATATATAATTTTAATAACAATAAAAATATTTTTATTTGGTGTCAGTCGTGGCGTAGCTTAGGGGCACAAAGTGTAAGTGTAAACGCGACTGGTAGGGGGTTCAATCGAAGAAATTAACTATTTATTTACATTTATATTATATTTATTTTCATTTCTTCGCTGAGGTGTCGAGGCAAAGCGCGGCGTTGAGTTACACCACTCTTCATACAATGCCTCCAAAAAAGTGTCTTAACACTAGGTTACCTCTGATTAACTTGTTGCATGCGGGATGCAGCGTGAAGCCGAGTTATTCATTTTAAATTTTTTCTTTCTAAATAATAACAATTTTTTTCAACAAAACAAAATTGTTCGCTAAAATAACTTTCAAAAGAAAAGAAGGAAATAGAATAACTTCTGAAATAATCCTAACATAAATTTACACTCACCGGGTCAACTTTCTATCAGGATCCATCACGATTTTTTTTTAATTTCACCCGTTCATATATAAAGTTTCTGAATACATCGCGACGAGAAGTGTGTAAACTTCGGGCAATCAACAAGTAGTTGACAAGAAGACGCGCGAGACGACCCAGTTAGATGAAAATTTTCAAATACAACGCAGTTTACAAAAAAAAATTAATAGATTTTAAATTTATACTTCAAAATTTAAAAGCTATTTTCAAAAGATAATCAAAGTGACTTGGAAAAATTTCAAATTGCCGTCGTAACCGTCGACGCGACGTGGCTGCTGCCATGGCGGTTGCAACAATAAATATGACCTGGGGGATGCGATGGGGCGAACGGGACGCGCGGGGAGCCACTGCACACGGGCTGCACCTAGCCTACTAATTAAAACAATAATATCGAAATACAACATCCTGTATGTACAAATTTCCTACCAAACAAACTTATTGATTGTGCATCTAATAAACATTTTGTCACAGTCGATTTTTATGATGATCTTTAAAAAATTGTACTTAAAAAATTTTAGTGCTTTCAGTTGCTAGGTCTAGGTCACAGCCTCCCCCCGCTGCCTGCCTCGCCGGGATCGATGCGTGATAGAATTACTGCGCAATTGAAAATTAATATATCGTGGAGATGGTGATGAGGTCGCCAAAGACAGGACCTAGAGTAAAGTCACTCCAGCACTTGAGCAAAAGTTCCATTTTCTAACATCTTGCGTCTAATGACGACGACAAGGTCTGTGTAAGAAGTAGGTCAAACGGCCAGCGCACGGGGCGCAGGCGCGAGGCGGCGTCGCGCGCATCCCTTTGTTCTGACACGCCGCGTTACGACACTGTAACCGGATTCCACAACTGAAACCTCGAAGACTTAACTAGGCTGCCTACCCGGTGAGTGCCGTCCGCCGTCCACGCACCGAACCTACTTCCTCCCGCGATAGTTCAGTGGTTAGATATTTCTTAGTTACAATATTGAATCGAATTAGCGGACTAGATTAGCGTTTAGGGCATGCATGCTTATCTATGTTTACGTGTTTGAGTGTTCGATCTGAGCCCGCAACATCCTCTCCCTCGAGCGTGAAAGTGTTTTATTACAGATGAGATGTTTGTAGGGAGTTAAGATGGTGTTGCTAAGCGTAGGAGCGGCATGAGGCGTCTCGAGATGCAAACCAGGGAGGGCGTCGGGAAGGACGGCGTGATGTCCCGCAGCGAGTCCACGGTCAGCCGGTACACGCCGCACACGCCGCTGGGCGCGCCGGACTCCGTCAGCGTCGACTCCAATCCCATGCCCACCATATACCGGTACGACCCCGTCGACCCCGCTCCCGCCTAGAGAAGACGTATCTTATAGTGCACGCGGTACACACGTGAATAATTAATTAATATCGATTGTGCAGTCTGCCGTCGTGTCCCTATCCTATAGATAAACCACTAGGCCCTTACGTCTTCTCCCGACGGAGTGCCAAGTTTACCGCATCTCACAGCGATCGACGCATGCGAGTAGGCACGGAAGGCGACTTATCTTTTGCGAAATCGTTAAGTATATATAATAACCTTGGTCTGATCGATGGCGAATTTACTAAGTTAATGTATTTTATGTTGGTATTATCGATGGTTATAATCTGTTTCGATCCGGTCAGGGGCAATATACGTTCTATTCAGCTTAAGATACAGCCGAATATGTAGTACGACGCTTGGCTTGCATCATCGCTACGGAGGACCTCCAGGTATGGCATCCACTCCCACTCTTGCTTCCTCACCGAGCCTCATATACTCAATCCTCTTCCTCGCTAAACACTGAGTTTGCTTCACTTCTGTCGCTTGTATGTCAATCTTCATTAAAACTAGGTTAGTCATGTAGTAGAGTAACATGAATTATACACGTAAAATAAGTCGGTTTTTTTCTGAAATTAGTGCATTCTATCATTAAACTTGAATACATAGTTAGTTGGAACAGTTATTTGACATATCTGTTGTAATGAGATTTTGTTATTATTATTTATCTTATTGTTAGAACTCACTTATGTATTGTGCGTATGAAACCTGACTCGTGCTAAACTAGTAATTGTAAATCTCAAGCTATTTATACTATTATTGATCATGCATTCCATTCCATTCAGGCCATGACTATGGCGCAGCGGCACAAGGGTGTGACTGTAACGCAACGGTTGTGGGTTCGATCCCCACTCGGGGAAGTGAAATATTTATTTACGTTTATATTTCCATTTCCTCGCTCTGGTGTCGAGGTATTGTAATCGTAAATGCAGAAAAAGCAGTAAGCTTCATACCTAAAATGGTTGTACTACTACTGGGACACATAACCTTCGACTTGTTCGTAGCTTCGACTTGTTAATTATATGTATTGTGCCCTGTGGCTATGCCCTTATATTAACGTATCCGCGCTTACACACGCGCTCTACTCACTCGAGATATAAACTATTTTTCAAGTTGGATCAAACTGCACACAGTGCGCAAATTTGATTATAATCGGTTCAGTACACAGACAGACCAAACGGCTATAACCAAACATTGTGATGCCGGGCCATGATATCCCGCGATGAACAGATTTCACAGAACACCTATCCCACCACAGTGCATTCCAAATTTAAATACGAATTTTTGCGGAAATATACCATTACTCTTTTACAGTCAAACGGTTTCACTATGCCCGATGGTTTTGGACCTTTTGTTGTAGGTAGTTTAGATTATAATGTAGATACTTTACATAACGTAGCTTAGGTAAATAGATATATAGATGTAGAGTAGAAAATATACTATAGAATAGATTAAGTTTACAACGTTTTAGTACAAATTTGTAATTAATTTTTATTATGGATACATTACGATGGTTTATGTAATGAAAAATTCATATCTATTCATATTCTAAATTAAAATTTAAGCTATTTTTATGTCTTCTTAGTTACGCGTATACCATATTTGTAAATATTCAATATCTATAAATACATGAATAAGAAAATTTGACATAAAAGCTTTACATAAAAAAACCGGCCTAGTGCAAGTCAAAATCTCGTACGAAGGGTTCTTTACCATTATCATCTATAAAAACCACAATCATGTATGTTGTATGAGAGCCTCCTTAAATATTTATAATATTCTTTCTTTTAGTGTATGTGATTATATTAACGATAGAAATGTATTTTCTGTGATAATTTCATCTACATCACTATCAAAAGTCATGAGATATAGCCTAGTGACAGACGGACAGCGAAGACAGTAATAAGGTCCCGTTTCACCCCTTTGCTTATGGAACACTTAAGCCAAGTGATATTGAAAAGTCGGTTTATGATAATTTATTTCGAAATTTAAAATTGGACACTTATAATAACTTTAATGAAACAGAAATTTTATTCATAACAAACTCAAAATAAGAATATTATGGCGCACATAAAAGCTCCCTCTGCCTACTTTACGACCTGCTGGATATAGCGTAATGCTAAAAAAGTACGTCATATCCATACTGCGTACCCACTACACCCACACACTAAATTATAGTACATACCTTCGTTATCCACTTTTTCACGTTTTTGAGATACTGTTTTTGTAGTGATGTGGCTTCAATAACACTACTAATTTCCTCTAAATATTTGTTACCCAGATGTCGTGCCCCGATCGCCTCTCTTGATTGTATGGACGAATTCAGTGCTAACTCCCAGCAAATGTTAGATCAAGGTAAGACAGACTCATTTCGATATGTACAAAACAAGTAATCTACAGAATTATATTTCACTGAAGAAAATGTTTTAGGTAAGAAAAAAAAATATTTTCATTAATCAAACAAAAACTATGCATTTAGCTTTAAATATATAATAGCAATCCTTAAAATATATGTTAAGGTAGATTCCAAATCGTGAACGTTTTTGGAAACCATGAATATCTAAATCGATTTGATTACGTTTTAAATAGTACCTACTGTTTAAACCGTCTCTATATTTACTCCTTGCCTAATATATTAATATGTTATTAAATTTTAACTGTTACCAACAGCCGGCGAGATGAATATTTCAAAGCATATGTCTATATACATGGGAAACCATACAAGCATGCCGTCGTCAGTAACCCCTGGTCTTCGATACAAAAATTTGGGAAAATCTGGTTTAAGAGTACCCAATATCGGTCTTGGCTTGTGGACGATGTTGAATGAGGACTGTGCAGAGGACATCATTATGACTGCTTTAGAAAATGGCATTAATCTGTTTGATTTATCTGAGGCACATTGTGGTTGGTAGAAAAACATAAAAAATTGTGAAATCGTTCTAAAGAATGTAGAAAATTAAAGCATTTTTTAAAATTTTAGCCAGAGGTGAAGTGGAACTCGGTAGGATCCTCAAAAAGAGAAACGTAAGACGCACTAGTGTTATTATAACAACAAAAATATATTGGAGCACTAAGCAAGTATAATTTATATATATATATATTTTTAAGATTTTCTATATTTCTTAATCTTGTTTTATAAGGTGTGTGTTGTAAATACTTTTCCTAGCCTCCTTCACTAGTAATTTTATATAAACAATAGCCAAGATAGTATTCTAAAATAAAATTATCAATACTATCAAATAATATAATGAAAACTAAAATAAATATTTTAAAAAATACATCGGAGAAATCCGATTACCATGAAGGGTTAAACAACCAAAGATCACACAAACTTAGAAGAAAAAGGACCAAGTAAACAAATCTAAATAGTAAGATATAAAACTTTAACGGTAATATTCAAAATTACCGTGAGATCATGTGAGAGACGCGACACCGTTGTTAGAAAACGTATAACGAGTTGCTGCTGCTAGCGTTTACAATATCGCTGATAGCTCACAGATTGCTTTTTATAAGCTTGTTTAACGCTTGTTTTTTTATGCTTTTGGCTTTTCTAGTGCCTAATATGAAATCTCAATTTATTAGGTTTCCTCATGCTAACAGGTCAGATGAGAGGGGCTTGTCTAGGAAACATATTATTGAAAGTGTTAAAGCCTCTCTTCAGAGACTCCAAGTCGAATATATAGATGTTGTTCTGTTGCATAAAACCGATCCTGTTTGTCCTATGGAAGGTAAAGTTTGTGAAACTAATATTGATATTTGTCAAAATAGAATTGATTTTATTGAATTTGACGTATTTTTAACAGAGTTAGTAAGAGCGATGACGTTTGTGATAAACCAAGGATGGGTTATGTACTGGGGGACAGCACGCTGGTCACCTTCAGAGGTAAGGAATGCTGTATTTCTATTTTCCACATGTTATATTTGGTTTATGTTAGCCATTTTTTCAGAACTACAACTGATATATTACATTAGTATATAGAACAGTACAACAAGCAGACTTATCGCTAAGAGAGCAATCAGGAAATGGAATAAGGAAGAATAAAAAAATTTTACAGAAAGAAAATCATCTAAAAGTTCAAAATGTCTTATAACAATCGTTCGAACAGTAAAAATAAATCGAAACAATTGAAGCCATATAGACATCCGTCTCACGCCGGCAAATTGTCAATTCACAGCTGACCGTATCCGCTCGCCCGTATACTTGAGTCACCTGTAGACTTGTTCCCTTCCATAAATCGTCGTCTTAGAGAATCCACCTGTAAAATAGTTTTTAAAGCTTAGCGAACGTCCTGTTTTAAAATTTTAAAGTTTACTTACAAAATCTATAAAAGTTAAACAAATATTGGATTATTTTAGTTTAACATATAAATATGGATAGTAATAAAATAATAAATAATTTGTGATTTAATCTCAATTCAGGCAAATCTGATTTGAAGAATAACAACTTTTAATAATAGACATTCTATACAGAAATCTAAATTTCAATCATTGCCATCATTAAAACATATACATATCCACATATGACTCTGTTCTTAATTTTCCTTTCATATATTTATATAACGGAGTGTATTAACACCGAAGATTCCCTCTGCTTACTCTGCTGCTTGCGGGATACAGCGTGAAGTTGAAAAAAAAACCCACGTGTGGGTTAGATCGAAACGCTTAACGTGATATAATAGTCTATTTGGTTAATGATCTACTTGACACAAAAACAATTTTTCATCTCATGCCAGTTGTTTCTGAAATTGGAGATTTCAATTAAACAAACTCTTCAGCTTTTTATTAATAGTTTAAATATATTTAGGTATCGATAATATATAATCTCTATCTGTCTATCTATCAGCCTTTTGTAGTCCACTGCTGGACATAGGCCTCCCCTAATGCTCGCCACTCCGTCCGGTCCTGCGCCCTTTGTATCCAGCGGTTGCTTTGCGTCCTTTGAATCTCGCTGTCTTCTTTAGGTCTACGGTCCACCGGAGGGTGACCCATACTCCTTTTGCCGAGACGTAGTCGTATAATTCATATATAATATTAAAGTATAATTTGTAGATAATGGACGCATACACAAACTGCAGACAGTTCAACTGCATCACGCCTATTGTTGAGCAAACAGAGTATCACATGTTCTGTAGAGAGAAACCAGAATTGTACATGCCCGAGTTATATCACAAGATAGGTGTTGGTAAGTTATTTCTTCTAAATGTTTTAGAGGTCACACGCTCTACTTTCTGCCAAGGAGTTTATCATCATTCATTTATATATATTACCTTAACCGAACAAAATATATATTATATTATATCCAAAGGAGAAAGAATACTGTATATAATCGTAAGAAGAATTTTATACGAAAATTTTTAATCAGATTAATAAATTTAAAGCATGCCCAAAATAATTGACAGTTGGTACGGGCGTGCGACCTGTCACAGGTGGTGTTACTTGTTCATAGGCGTCATGTGTCTGATCCCAGGGATGATGGCCTGGTCCGCGATCACCACTGGCAAAGGGCTTGGACGGGAGGAGATTACTGGTCTATTCGCTAAGTCACGGTTCAATAGGAAATATAGCACATTTAGCTGGTGCGAAGAAGATTTGGCTGTTGCGGATGTGAGTGAGGTAGGCTTCGTTAAAAAGTGTAAAATTTGAGCACAATGATGTCCGATGATTTAATATTGTGATAATTTTTTGTTTTCACACGAAACAAATCAGATTATGTAAGTGATATTAAAAAAATAAAAGAGATTAATAGAACAAGATTTGTAATTAACCACTCGATTGTACGCCCTAGATGCGAATTTCTGGAAGTAAAGAGCAAGTTGCAGGGGAAGAGCCTCGCACGTACGGTGATAAACTGCGCGATCTCGCCAATCTTGCTACAACAATGAGTAAGTTATAAAATTACCAAAAACAAATCCCTAGACAACATTGAGAATTTTGTAATGCTAATAATAATTTTACCTGCTCCATTAAATAGATTGTTCGATGACCCAACTGGCTGTTGCCTGGTGCCTTAAAAATGAATCTGTAAACTGCTTACTGCTCGGCGCGGCAAGTGTTGAACAATTTAAAGAAAATATCCACGCGTTGCAGGTAACTCAAATGTCTGGAGGAAACATTAAACCGCAATACATTTTTATATTCAGCAAGGGTACATTTACACCGGTTAGTCTATATCGAGATATACAATAGACTAATCTGGTATATTTTGTACGTAATAAATTTCAACACAACATAAGCCACTGTATTTTAAGAATTGAATAAATATACTTTCTTCAATTCTTAAAATACAGTGGCTTTTTTTTCTCATTCAGCTTCACACTGTATCAGTAGCAGGGTAGGTAGAGGGAAACTCGGTGTTAAGACACTCCGATCCCCACTTTCTGCCGAATTCTGAAGGCATTGCTGAGTAGCACAACTCAACGCCACGCTTTGCCTCGACACCAGAGCGAAGAAAAATGGAAATATAAACATAAAGAAATATTTCACTTCCTCGAGTGGGGATCGAACCCACAACGAACGCTGTCGCGTTTACGCGCCCTTGTGCCACTGCGCCACGACGGCCTCAAAAGGTGAAGGACGGCAGGAAAAGTTATTTTATAAATAAGTATTACTTATATATAAATTAACTTTTCCTGACCGGTAAAAATCATATACAGTATCAACTTATGTTGTAGATCGTGCCACAACTCACACCATCGGTTATGGTGGAAATAGAAAGACTGTTGTCTAACAAGCCGCAAAGACCACCCATGGTCTCCACTCTGGCGATGCGCAACCAGCAGAACAGCAACACGGTGCGAGTAGACATGACGTGAGTATACCGTATAAAAGTGTGCCGTGGCTTAATTAACTTGAACTAGGTCATTGATCCCGTATATTTATACCCTAGAGCCCTATTAATTCGTTTCAATTTGAAAGTTTTATTTTAAAATAGGCCGAATGTCTGAACGTTGATACGAATTTTGCTTCATAATTTGTTAATGGTAATCTATTTTAGAAAAGGGCTTGGAAATTTCCAAGACTTGCGGCCATTATAGTTTGAATATTGAAGTATTTTTATTGAATCACACGTAGAATTGGCTTTTAAAACGAGTGACAAATCACTTTGCTTGCTGCATATTACATTAATGGAATAATAAGTTATATAATTAATAGTATAATAAGTTATATAGTTTGAGACTAGTCGTGGCGTATTGGCGCAAGCGTGTGACAAGCACGATGTAGGTTGTGGGTTCGATTCCCATTCAGTAAATGAAATATTTCATAATTTCATTTCTTTTCTATGGTGCGTGGTTAAGTCCGGCCAATAAATACGCAATGCCTGAAGAATTCGGCAGTCTTAATGAGAACGTAGTGTCTTAACACTTAAGTTCCCAAGTTTACTTTTGCCTACCCTGCTATAAACAGGATGCAGCGTGAAGCTGACATTAACAGTATTATAATCTAATAGAATTCAATATCAATAGTGGAGCGTCCACGTCGGCCGCCGGATCTCCAAAACCAGAGGAAGCTGAGGGCGATGCGACGACCCCCGCCAAGGAATCAGGGCGGGGCTTTTGTGAGATACAGTGACCGTGGTGGCGCGGAAGCACTGAGTCTGCTTCCAAATCTAGTAAGTCAAAGGTAAGATCAAATATTTACTTCTTGTTCAAGCTATAGTTTTTATATAGCTATAGATTATATAATATTTTTCTATTGTAATTAATATCTAATATGGTTTACTTTTAAAAACACTTGTCTACAGGAATCAGTTAAGGATAGTAAGCCCAAATTTTTCCTGAATAATGCCGGTGAAGTGATAAGACGTGTCGGTGAGTGCTATAAATAATTTAACAAATTAATTATAAACCATATACTAAATTTATCAAATAAATAAATATAAACAAGTATATATTTGCATTTCTAGTGATTAATAAATTTACAGAAATATTTACTCTACTTTTATTGTTCAACAGAACATGATGGAGTATCAACAGATGTGGTAATATCCGTATCCTCTTTAAAGGGGAAACAGCCAGCGTCAGGCGGTAGTAAGGTAAAAAAGTCCAAATCTGATAATTCAAGGCCTCGATCATCATCCTTGCAGAGATCGTCTTCTGGCCAGCTGTCTGTGACTAGGGACAGACGAAGGTCCAGATTCGATTTGGCTTCCCCAGCTGATCTATAGACACATCAATATCATTAAATAACCTATCATTATGTAACAAATAAATATTTAGATATCATAATGATTGTACACTCGATAATGAATTATAATTGTTAAATTGGATGTTGTTAATATTTTTTTATATATTATTGAGAAATTATTGTATTCACAAATTATATTTTTACACGGATAAGTAATAACAAATTTAGATAAAATAAAATTAATACGTTTTGATAATTTATATATTATATGTTATTTATTATTACAATTATTATTATTATGTACATGTAAATGTAGTGTAAACATAATGAGTGTACAGTCATAGTAATTGTAAGCCAAAACCGTAGATTATGATAATAATCATAAAACATAAGAATATAAATAATCTATTACAGTAAACAAGATGAAGTCGTTATACACACACATATGACGATGCAGTTCTAGCCAGTTACAAACGCTGTGATTTATAAACATTATGTGTACATTGAGTTTAATACAATATTATATGAAAATGATGGAAGATAATCGCTGTATCGTTGCCATGAGGAGTAGGGTAGTCACAACAAAGTGCCAGGCACGTAGAAAACTAACTAAGTTAGTCCACATATAGCCTTTTGTATGTAGATTTGGAATTTTTCAGCTTTATTGTATAAATTTGTATTATATATATTGTATTATAGTATGTTATAGCAAATTAATAAATATTATATTTAAACATTATATATATATATATATGTAAATGTTTAGTTATTTTAGGTGATATATTAATGTATTAGCTTCGTTATAAATATTAATTGTTTTGTATAAGAATATAAAATATTTATAGAACAATATCCCTACGAATGTACGTGGAAAGTTTTAGAAAGTATGGATAGTCTATAGTTGCAATCGTTACCAGACATTAAGTGTGTCTATTGCTATTAGAAGAGGAGTACAACGCCGCGTTCACGATAGGCAAGCACACGTAGATCGATAGGTTCAAAGTTCACTTTAGATTGTTCCAATAATTTTAAGTACACAATATAATATATTTATTTATAACATTATTTTATGTTTTTAAATAAAATGTTGAAATTATAATTTTTTTCATACCAGTTGTATGTAAAATACAACCAAAATGAATGTATATAAGTTACGTTGTCAAATATGCAGGATTTCAGTTTCCAATACGAGTCGGGCTAATTTTAGTTTACAGTTTAATTTAATCCACAAATGTAATTATTTATATACAGATCATCTAAATATTATAGTTGTCTGTTCAGATCCTACTCAGAAATTAATATATTTATAATATGAGCACTTGCCTGATCTAAAACAATAGTTGACTTAGTTACCCTAATTTATGGAAAGTGGAGAAATGTGTCACATAGTTCTCTATAAGAGATCAAAATAAGCAAATAACAATAACTTTTGAACTGTACGTTCTGTTTTAAGCCAGAATAAGCGTGGATGCGGCGACCATCAGGATAAGAACGAAATATTATACCTAATTGATTCCTTCGCATACTAATTAAGGGAGCTAGTAAGTTTAAGAAATTGTAAAATTCTATAAATCGCTTCCACTGCTTGCATTAAAATAAGGATCTGGCTTAAAATATTATTCTATATATAATTATTGTAATAATAACAACAAAATAATTACAACACATAACAGCTAGCGAAATTTTAATAGATAAATGGTAAGTTAACTTAGAGTTAAGTGACTGATAACATACTGGTAAGAAATCTAAATCTTTTTTGTGTATATTTTAACACAACTATAGCTTAAATAATGATAAAGCACTTTTGAAACAGTCAAAGCTTCTAAAAAAAGGTTTTTACTATAAGTGTAGGTTATGATGAATATAATGAAAAAGATTACCGATAAAGTACAAATCGCTATCAGTTGTCAATGTCTTATATTTCGCTTGAAATATATCAAATATATAGAATAAATATACTTAAAATAGGCAGATAATGGAAACGTAGTGTATTGACACTAAGATATTCACTCTTTACCTTGCTTATACAAAAAACATCTAAAAAAAATCATATACGAATAATATTTTTGATATATTTTAAGCAATATAGTATTTAAAATTAATTTATAGATATTTATTTTGATTGTTTTAGGGTAGTTTTCTTTTGTTTTTAATAGTACTTTGTAGATTGAGTGAAATTTATCTGTGTGTATTTGGAAATAGTATTTTTAAATAAGATTAATAATATAATAGTATAATCTGTGCTGTCTGAGGATAAAGTGAATGGTCAAACTAGGAAAATGTTTTTTTGTAATAGATTATAAAAAAACATTTCTTGGATTGATAAATTTTTACAAATTTTGAAAAGTTTCAAAATTCTAGGATGATTTCTAAATACATTTGACCAAAATCCACCGTTCTATTAAAGGCACAGATATTTACAAGTAGGTAGTCCAAATAAATAAATTAATTAATTCTCAAATGAACAAAAAATAGATTCTAGTATAGAAAAAAAGCGCAAAGAAGCTATATGATATACATTATAATCAGTACATATATGTATATACATTTAATGTTAGTCATAATTTTATATTTTAGTAAATTTTTAGTCATAAATTGTTATGATTATATTTGTATTATTATTAAAACAATATGTTTTAAAGTTTTATCTTTATCACGTCATATCATTAGATAAATTTTATTGAGCATTTTACCACGGCTTAGTCCTAGTGTGTCAAAATATTTGAGCCAGAAACTAATAAAATTCACAAATAAAAGCACCGCCACCAGCAGTTTTATTTTTTGGTATATAATTAGTAGATTTTTTAAGTACCTTTATGCTAAAGACTAAATATTTCGTTTGGATACTCTATATTTATACTCATAACACTTGAATGTCTCAAAAATTACCCGGAGAGTATAGAACGGAGTGTATTAACGCTAAGTTGTTTCTACTCTGGTATGCGGGAAATATCGTGAAACTGTAATATCTAAAAAGAAATGACCCTAGCTTAGATAATCTAACTCATCTTACGAAAAAAACCTAAAAAAACGGGCAAGCGCGAGTCAGGTTTTAAAAAAGCGAAACAATACCAAATAAAGCTAAAACCAACTCCAAATAGTCCAAAACAGCCTCCAGTTAAGTTACTCTGCCAAGGTTACAAGACACAATAACAATAACCCACACATTGTATGTAACGCCAAGCGACAATGTGAGACCGCCAATCGCTATCCTCAATTATCCTGATAGTCCAGGACTAAATATAGTACGGCATACTATTGCGTTGTCTTGTCAGTGGTCAGACGTGACCAGGCGTGATAAAAAATGGCACTTGTTTATTTTGATTGGTTGGACTATTTGGTTTTTGGTGCTATGCTACTTCTGTCTGCTTTAATTGGCGTGTACTTCGCTTTCTTCGCGCAGAAGAAGCAGAATACGACAGCGGAGTATTTGATGGGTGGGAAGACAATGGGCATGTTTCCTATATCAATGTCCTTGATAGCCAGGTATTGTATTGGACTAGATTCTTTTCGTGGCGTGTTGAGCTGGCGATTTCTTTTTTAATTGGCGAATTTTCTGTATTGTAAATACAATATTTACAAGTTTCAAATATGTTTTTCATTATCTTGAAGTCTTTTCTTCATATATTTTAAGTGCTTTCTATTTGAAATTTGTAACTTTTATGTGAGTTGTAATGGAAAAATAGCAGAAATATTGTAAAGGCATTATAAACCGTGACTGGACCCTTTCTTGTTTTCTTTTTTTCGTTAACGCTTTTCCTCGCTGGACGCTTTGAATATGCTCAATATTCAATTACCCATTTTAATATATATTAAATATTTCAAATATTGTGACAGAGCTCAACGTCGAGCTTCTACTTTCTACTTTACCATAGCAGAGAAATGATAATAATTTAAATATAATCATTCCCCGAATGGGAATCGAACCCACAACTATCATGCTTACGATTACGGTCCCTAATTCATTCATTCTTATGTTAGGAAGTAACTGAATCAATATCTAATGCTGCTGACCCTTATAGGCAATCAGAGTACTTAAGCGAATGAATGAGCGTGGGGAACTGTAATTTGTAAGAGAACTTCCTTACATATTATAACTAAAACCAATTTTGTACAGAAATTATAATAAATATTTTTACCCTTTTTAATGAGTTATTCCACATTAAGTTAAGGAAAGAAAAATATTTTTGGAAAACGTTTATAAATTTAAACGTAGCGACTCTTAAATCCGCGCCTCTTAGAAATCAATTAAATACTTCTTTTTGAGGCCGTCGTGGTCCGGTGGCACAAGGGAGTGACTGTAAACGCGACGATTGTGGCTTCCATTCCTATAAAAAAAATCAGAAGACTGAAATATTTAATATTTTCATTTCTTTGCTCTAATAACGAAGCCAACTGCGGCGTTGAGTGCCGCCACTGAACACGCAATGTCTCGAGAATTCTACAGAACGCGGAGAACGGGAACAGAGTATTTCAACATTAAACTTCCTCTGACTACCCTGCTATATACAACAATGAACAATATTCTTGTAATGCCGCTATTCTTCTATTCATACCTGTTAGATTCGAACCCAAAACATTACGTATACGACTGAACCTTTGAAGGAGCACCACTATGACGTGTGGTCCCGGCTTAGAATAGGATGACCCTGGTACTGTCGGTGTCGTAAGAGGCGACTAAAGTACGTGTGGTAGAGTCACGTCGCCAGTAATGGCAACACGCATGGGCAGACTCGACCGGATTATTACCACCCCCAGCATTTAAAACCAGCGTGAAGTAGTGGCTCTTGCCACTGCGTTTCGCATTAGGTAATAATTACTAATAATTAGGCCAGGCCCCAGCGCCCAACATCCTCCACCTTAAAGCCCGGCAACGCACCTGTGACTCCTCTGGTGTTGCATGGGGTCGTAGGCGACGGTGATCACTTACCATCAGGTGACCTGAAGGCTCGTTTGCCTTGTCTTCTCGAATAAAAAAAAATGACGTAGAAAAGTATCTACAAATGTATTATTGCTCACGTAATGAAGTGGAAATAACTATGAATGAAATAATTTAATCTAATCTTATCTAATTATATTATTATTTTATATACTCGTATATATATTTTATTCAACTGGCACGTTCGGAACGTCATAATTATAAATAGTCACGCATATGGAATGAAGAAGATAGAGCTGTATAACTAATGTCTACATTTAAAACAGAATAATCGGCTTAATGGGGTGCCTTGTGCTTAAGATTTCATTTCGTACTCCAATTTTCCTAGCACCGCGCTTTCTCTTATTATATCGAGAACGTGAAAATAATAATAATCAATCTCTCGGGGGGAATCGAACCCGCAATCGTCTCCTGCTGCGCCACGGCCTCTATTCTGTCTTTATCAATATTCAATAAAATCAAATTTTATTGAATATTGATATTAAAACCCAAATATAATAAGTAGCCAGCAAGATACCTAAATTAGTAAATTGGTGCACAAAAATAGACTGACCTTTACAGTTCTATTGCATCGTATATATGTATGTAGAACATGGACGTAGCAGTACCTAGTTGTATTGCCCCTACAGCCGTATCTGATACAGCTCTGGCTGCCTGTCGGTCATCAATTCATAAACTTGGATTCTTTTATTGCATCCTTTATAGTGTCTCAAAAGTATCTAAATTAGTGGTTTATTGTAAAATATGATCATTTTGATTTCAGTCTATAGATCTATCAAGACCAGTGGGAGGACAATGCCTTATAACATTCTCATATTAAACCCAAAATTTAATTCTTCTAGAAAAATAACAAGAACTAGTGAAGTTGAGGAGAGTAATTTATTGTATACTGGTCTATTGTCCAGTACTAGTCTATTGACCAGACTCACACTATTGTGTGTGTTCATTGTAATGCTACTCTTTCTAGAACGTTAAATCTACAGCTCTGAAATGTCGCAGTGATAATTGTAATTGTAGTTTTTGAATAAATGGTCAAAATATGTCCCATAGAGTTAAGCTGTGGAATATTGTGAAATTCACACGCACAGATTGAATTTTGACTAACTTAACCCTTTTTCCTAACTTAACTTAAACTTAAAATTTTGCACGGGACAGCTTCGCTCAGCTCCACCCGCCGTGCACAGCGTATGGAGGAGCCCAGTATTATTACGGCCACGGATCGAATCTTCAACTACCGCTATAACTATAGACACTAAACTGCGCCACAATGCTGTCAATATCTAATTTAATATTATAAGCCTGAAAACTTTGGTATATTGATTGGGCTATAGTAATTACTAGTTCCAATTGAAAAAACCTTTGCATATTTTGTTAGCCATAAGTCATAGGCTATATTATATCAAGTTATTATTTTCAATGCAATCCACTGTACATTCCCGTGGTCAAAGTTACCTCGGCCACTTAATGTGTCTGCTTCCACTTGATCGTGATGACGTAGCCGCAATGGATGGTAAAATGTTAAGCGAAATCGTTATATCTTTTAATGCATATGTTATATCACCTACAACTTATTCAATTGTTTAATACTTTTAAGATACGGTCGCTTTTTTAATTACAGCTATTTAACAATAACAGCTCGCAGCTAACAACTCCTGTGTTTACAAGTATGCAGAGGATACCTAGAGGAGGAGGGAACCTAGTGTTAAGACATCGTTTCCTATTAAGACACTACCATTCCTGACTTTCCTTCGAATTCTTGTGGCATTGCGTGTGAAGAGATAAAAAATCAATCTCTGAAGTGCAAATCGAATCCACGACCGTCTTGGCGCAGCTGTATATCATCAAACAGAAAACGTTAATTTCAGTAGTTTCCTCTGATAAAAAGACATCCTGGATTTGAGTTCCGCCACTCCAGATGCATGGCGTGGGGAAAGAAATGTGAATCGAGCTGGGATCGACATTATCCTGCTATATGCGGGATACAGCGTGAAACTGAAAAAAAAATTGAATAATAATATTAAAATATTTATTTCAGCTACGTCTCAGGAATATCTCTACTGGGCCTACCGGCTGAAATGTACACATATGGAACTCAACTTTGGACCATCGTGTTGTCAGAGTGGATTGTATCACTGACTATATCTATAGTGTACCTGCCTGTGTTCTACAATTTGCAAATTACTTCTACGTATGAGGTAAGATTTATTTGTATTTTTTTATAAATTTCCATATTATAAAGTAAAAGAAGTAATTTATTTTAGAGTTAAGCGCGATGGTAGTGCATTCAATCTCCACAAGGCAGAATTCATTATTTTCATTTCCCTGTTCCTGTAGGATTTTGCGATGTTAAGTTCCACTACCTGTTGACATTCGAATACGCAGTGTCAACGATACAACAGGGACACTGAAGGTTGGAAATTTCCACCACTCAGCATGATGTCCCGAATTCGGCTGAAAGCAAAAAAGGAAATGAAAAAATGTCTTGAAAATCGATTTCCTCTGCTTAACCTGGTATAAGTGGAATGAAGAAATGTGAAAAAAAAATGTAATTATATTTTCACTTTGACTTTGATTGTGGGTTCAGATATTTGTTGTCTTATTATTATTAATCCATATATCAGTTTAAGCCAAACATATTTTCAATATTTACTATCGTTAAATATGGAAAGAAAACCCAATAAATATACACAAATACAACACCTCAATGAAAACAAATTAAAATATAACATCGACGTGTTATATTAAATGTTCATATATATATATATATATAACATTGAATGGAGGACAATCTTAACAAAGTATATGATGATTCATCGCTTATCTTGTATCCAGACCTACAAATTATTTCCATCTAAAAATAGATAGCTCGGGCAGGTGGGCGTTATATTACTTACGTATGTACACTACAGTCTGTGACGCATAATTGTAGATAAAATAAATATATATATTTGTAGATACTGCTGTGATTTGTGTTGAGTGGCAGAACTAAATCTGTCTCAACAATAGGTTCCCTGCCTACCCTGCTATATGTAACGTGAAATTTAACACAATATAATTTACCTTCGTTTATTTTTCAGTATTTACGACTACGCTTCAATCAAAACGTAAGATTGCTTGGATCTATAATATTCATTATCAAAATGCTTCTATACATACCTATTGTTATATACGTACCGGCGTTGGCTTTCAGTCAAGGTAACTTATTCTTTAAACTAACAATTTCCACGTGTTTTCCAACGAACAATTTAATTAACATATTTTTAAATTATTCAAGTTGTATTAAGAAAATGAAAAAAATGATGAAGAATCACTCAGGGCATGAATTGTATCTCTCCATACTCCACACGAAATGTCCTGAAAATATCCTCATATGGAGAAAGAGGAGAAAAACGTAATTCCCTCTGTCTGCTACTTGTATTCAGGAAATTAATAGCCAAATTACTCGTTATTCATTATTTATTACTATATAAATAAGTTAATCTATAAAAAAGTATCCAAGTAGATTTTCTTTACTTTGTACGATCGACTAGAATTTTCATTTTGTAGATGGCTGCTTAGATGTGATTTAAGGAATTTTACTTTTCATTATTTTCTTATCCACTATTCAAAAAGCCTGACTTCGGCCACGACTGCGGCCACGACTCGTTGAGCGCACTGCACTTGTATTTTACTGCACGGTGAACTGACCGAGATAACTGCCATAATTGCTAAACTAGCTCAAGTAAAGTATATAAATCTTTGTCAAATTCCACCATAGTGACGCATTTGAGATTTGCTGAAACAATGGTCATAGATTCAAAACTTACTTGAAGAGAATGTTTATTTCACTTATATATGTGTACTTACAATATATATTTTAGCTAAGTGTCATAGGAGCTACGTTATTTCCGTTTCCGTTGGTTCATGGTACACTTATCAAGGAACCTACTGCGTAGTTCCTGTTGTTCTCTGTTCGTTAGTCGGTAGCCAGTAACGGAAGGCTTATATTTAAACATATGTTTTCTTTTATATATAATTTTTCGTGCAGTACATAGTGCCTTTAAAATTGTAGGAAAGATTAGAACAGAGAATTTTGTCACTAGGCTCTTTTTGCCTAATAATAGTATAGCAAGAACAGAAATATCATATCTAAAAATGTCAACAGTGGCACGGTTCATGAGATACAGACTAGTGACGGACGGACGGACGGTGGAGTCTTTGTAATAGAGTCCCCTTTTGAACGAAAATCTAAAAAAGAAGCCTCGCCTTATAATCTAAATTACGTTTAACAATATTATATTTATTTTCAGTAACCGGAATAAATCTTCATATGATTACACCAATTGTGTGCATCGTGTGTATTTTCTACACAACGCTAGTAAGTGTAAATTCGATATTAATTTCATCGAAAAACCACACTCATAGTTACGTTACGCACAAATACGTTACGTTATTAAAATCGAACTATTATGTATGCATTCATACTGCTTTCTTGAAAGTTAAACGCTAATGAACGTATTTGTTTCTAAAATGTGTAAAAAATAAGTAACTAAGGATCAGATCTCTCTGTCTGTCTTCACTAAATGCTTCTAGACCTTAACTTATTACAAATCAAGGTCTGGTCTATTTCAGGGTAGATATATCATCTTTATCTTCATGCACTGCCAAATTTTAAAGGCATCTCGTACCTCACCTCATTGCCACAACCATCGCGTTTATAGCCAGACGCCGTGCCTCGCACTTTCATTATTTATTTTATACTTGATTTTAATATATTATAATTAACAGCTTATTATCTTATATTTTATTAACAACTTATCTTATTACAAATTTTTAATTACATTGCCGTGTTAGTGCATGTGAAATCAGTCAAGCTCAATTTGATCCACTTCCAAATAAAAAAAGGGCTCGATTTGTAAAATACTATAAATACACTAGAAAATGTGTTCATAAAAAAGTTTTTTAATTTATGTATAATTTCTAAAGGGTGGCCTCAAAGCCGTGGTCTGGACGGACGCACTGCAAACAATACTAATGTACTTCGGTGTAATATTCGTGCTGGCGTACGGGACTTGCCGGCTCGGGGGTGTGTCCGAGGTTTGGAGAATAAATCAGGAAGGAGATCGATTAGATTTTTTTATGTAAATATTTGGCTTATACCTCACTATATAAATAAGTATTTCCATATAAAAGACTTCAAAACAAATTTGCTTTATCCTTATATACAGTATGGTCGACGAGTCGTGGCCGCTTTGAGGTTGCCTTGCAGATGTGATTTTAGGAATTTTCTTATTTTTGATAATTTTCCTTTACCAATTGTACAATGGGCAGAAATACATATAGGCAGATATACATACGCGGTGAGTGGCGCAATGTCAAGTTCCGCCACTCACCGCGCACTACACAAGATATTATATGGAGAATGATGTGTTTATATTTTATCTTTATTTATATTTGCTTAGTTTAGTTTAGTCTGCTTATACAGACGACATTGGGCTGTATCATTCTTTGACAATCAACCATATTTTTTTATATGTACAATAATGACAACATGCTAGGTTCCCTGTGCCTACCCTGATAAGTGAGTAAAAGCGTTAACTGCCGTCTTTCTTATCTTAACTAAAATAATATTTTATTTACAGAATGGACTTGGACCCAACTATCCGCCATACGTTCTGGACAACTGTGTTCGGGAACTACTTCAGCTGGCTGGCGTCGTGTTCAGTGAACCAGGCTATGATACAAAGATGTCTGGCGCTGTCCTCGCTCAGGCGGGCCAGGATGTATGGATATTTATAAAATATTTTCCTATTTCTGTATTTATTAACACAGTAGTAAAAATGAATAACATAGAATGTGTTATGTTTATTTTGGCACTCACGTGTTTCTAAAAAGTGTATTTTAAAAACACATGAGTCACAAAATTGGTCGTGACTCAGTTGCACAGAGTCTGACCGTTACCGCAGTTGGTTGAAGGTTTGTTCATTACTCTGAGAAATGATTATATTTATATTATTTTCATTTCCCTTTTCTAGGAAAGAAAACGCGGCGTTTAGAACCGCCACTTACCGTACAGTGTATCAAAAGGCGTACTCAACGCGAGTCCGAAGATTCGATTTTTTATTTTTGCTTTACACTTAATACACGAAATCTATAAAATTAAAAAATAAATTACAATTTATGACAAATGATGCGTGCGTTCGTTCAAATGTCACTACGTCGCATTTTCTAAAAAACAATATTTTTCTTTCCTAAGTGTAGAACAACACTCTGAGCATCTTAAAAATGTTATTTCATACAATTTGCAGGACAATTTTCATAATGGCCGCCGGCATATTTATAATTGTATCCCTCTGTTGCTACACTGGCCTAGTCATATACGCTACGTTTGCTTCATGCGATCCTCTTACAACAGGAGCTATAAGGAAGAGTGACCAATTATTACCTTATTTTGTTATGACTATCACGGGTTCGATTCCGGCTTTGCCTGGTATTTTTATGAGTGGAGTTTTTAGCGCGGCTTTAAGGTAAGGATTTATTTTTATACAGTATCCCACACACATTTAGCAATGTAGACCGAATAAATCTTAAGACACTCCGTTCCCCCGTTTATTATTATATTTCTAAATTAGTAAATAATATATTTAGTAAATAAATAATATGTTAGTAAATATATAAATAATATATTAGTAAATAATATATTTTGATACATAGTGTCTTCTACGCAGGATGGTAGTAGGTTCGAGTCCCACTCAGTTCAACTACTTATTTTCATTTTCTTACTCTGATATTAAGAGAAAATGCGGAGTTAAGTTCCTCTACTCAACACGGAAGTCTCTAAAATTGTTTGTAGCGTGGACAAGTGTCTTAATATTAGGTTTTATTTGCTCGCCTTGCCGTATGCGGGATATAGTGTAAAGTTTAAAAAAATAATCCTAATCACCTTTTCAGTTCGATGTCTACAGGCTTAAACTCAATGTGTGGAGTCATATTCGAGGATTTAATCAGACCTGCTTACAATAAGCCCATTTCTGAGAGAACAGCCAGCTTCATAATGAAGATCATTGTTGTCGTCATAGGTAAGAAGGTAGAAGTTACATTAAGAACATTGCAGAATAGACAGTGAGTTTCTCGAGTCAATGCGGGTCGAGTGGCGGAACTCAACGCCAAGCTTTGTCTTTTTCTAGAGCGAGTAAATGAAAATATTTTATTCATTTCCTCTAGTGGAAATTGAACTTTCAACATTTTTTAAACTTTTTTAACAGTTTATTGCTAAAATAACTCTTTTAGGCACCGGTTAAGTATTAAAAGTAAGGAAGCTTACGTAATATAACTTCACATTTTACCTAAGTCCTTGCTATTACTATACAGTTATAAATAATTAAGAATGAAAGCAGCACCTCGAGATCGATCTTAGACTTGAGAACGCCTTATAAATCCGAACCTGAAACTGTCTAAATATTCAATATATAACAATAAATGTAATATTAATATGCATATGTAACATATTTCCATTAGGAGCTTTATGCGTCGGCCTGGTGTTCCTAGTAGAACATATGGGGGCTTTGATACAAGCTGGTAAAAGCTTGGCGGGAATTACAGCGGGCAGCTTACTGGGGCTGTTCACTATGGGACTGTTCTTGCCGTGGATTAACGCGACGGTGGGTATTAGTGTAAGTGGATTCGTAACGCGTGGCTTGGTTTGTGGTTGGTAATACTGAATATACCTAGTTGTAGGTGATTTGAAACCTAAAAGAAGTTTCTTTTTTACGAAAGCCGGGATAAAAATTATTCAAGTATAGTCATTCCAATCGAACACGCGACCATTACGCTTACAGTCGAACGCTGCCCCACTGTGCCACTCGCCGCCGCTAGCCGGGTCAACATTATATTTAATTTATTTTCATTTCATCGCTCTAGTAAACAAAGCACGGCTTTCAGTTCAACATAATGTCTTGAGATTTGGGCGGAAAGTAGGCAACGGAGTGTCTTATCGAATATATTCTATAGGTAATTCATTCTGAATAATCCATTGAGTAATTTATTCTGTAAATTCAAGGGTGCCTTAGTCGGCGGTATCACATCAACACTTTTCGTCGGCTGGATATCGTTGGGGACACAAGCGGCCATGTTGCGGGGCGACATCGTGGTGACTCCCAAGCCGGTGGACGTTTCTGGTTGTGTCACAAATTACACTTTACCCGTGACACCGGCTAGTCTGGAGTTTGATAGGTATATTGTGTCCTTTCTATTTTATTTGGTGCGGAAAAAAATATTCAAGTTTATTTAGCCATTTCCTCGAGCTGTTATCCAGAGAGATCAGCTAATTTATGAACATTTAACGCATGCTCTGGTGACTGGTGTCAACGCGCGGCGTAGAATTCCACTACTTAACACGCAAAGCCTCCAGAATTCTATTGAAATTGGGGAACGGATCGGAACGGATCTTAACACTAGGTTCCCTCTGCCTAACCTGCTTTGTGTGGAGTTAATTTAATTTATTTAGAGAATTATTTCAATTAAAACTACAACACGCACACGCATCCATCGTGTACATTTAAAATAAAAGTAATTTCACTATTTTGGATTTCGATAAAATTTTATTTTCATTTATTTCATTCTATTTTATTCCTATTCTAAGATTCTATGAAAATTTTCAAATTATTTAAGATAGCTCTCTTTTATTCCGAGTTTCTTTATGTATTGGTGCTATTTGACCATTCTATTTTTTCCCGCATACTAGGGTGTCTACCTGTGTATTAGACATAGACCTGTCTAGAGTTGAGACACTCTGTTCCCTCCACACCATCCAATTTTTAAGACATTTTATATTTAGTAATATTTTAATCGTAAGTCTGTAGCGCTCTGTAACACAAGTTTTGCTTCCAACAGATCAGGAACATTTTTCCTGTACAGAGTAAGTTATTTGTACTACACTTTCATCGGTATGCTCGTGTGCACCACTACGGGGGCCATCGTGTCCTACTTCACCAAGCCCAATGATCCTCAAATGGTAAGAAAAAAATACGTGCTTTGTTATTATGTTTTTTCAAAAATGTGAAACGCCTTTGAAGACATTTCAAAGGTGTGTGTTTTTGGTGAAGTGAATGTGGGTTCGATTCCTATTTAATAATTTAAGATTAGTGATTCTGTAACATATAAAGTATGCTGTTTTCTTGTTTTTGTTGTTAAAGGTAATGAAAATTATAATTGAATATTTTAGTACCATCAATAGTGGGTCAATTAGGGACAGCTGTGGGTAAAATTCTTCTCGGAAGAGATATCTATCTCTTTATAGTTATCTATTTTCTTATTTATCTCTTTATAGTTTACAATAGACGAAAACTGCGGACTAGACTTCAGACTTAATTCTTTTTATCAATCTTAAAAACGCATAAAATAAAGGACAGTTTTATTTCTCTTCAAGGTCCATCGAGATCTGTTAACTCCATTAGTCCATCGTTGGCTGCCACCTCAAAGTCCGTACTGCCGCCGTCCTCGCCTCACGCAACACGACATCGAGCTGCACGCGCGGGAAATGGAGGGATTACGTATACTGTCTGAATATATGGTAAGTTTTATTTTTTTATCCTCACGCCATATCCCGCATACAGCAGGGTAGACAGAAGAAAGATGTCAAGATATTCCGTTCCCCACTTTCCGCGGAATTTTCGAGGCATTGCATGCTGAGGGGCGGAACTCAACGCTGCAATTTGACTTGTTACCAGAGCGTAGAAATAAAAGCAATTCCATTCCACCGAATAGTACACGAACCTACGGCCGTCGCATTTACAGACAGATATTGCGTTGTTACGCGAAAACGGTCTATTTCACCACATTATTATTAAACTATACTAATAATCGAAATTTATTTTACAGAAACCCATAGACGACATCTGCTTAGAGACAGATTTACTACAGCAAAGGAACAATAACTTTAGTTAGTTTATAATTTACTGTACAATTTGTTCAGATGCAATTATTATAGTAACAAATGTTCAATTAGATTTAATAAATTATATCAAATACTAATTAAGTATAACTTTTTATTTAATCTCACCCGTATCTCGTACAGAGAAGGACAAGGAAGGGGCTCCTGGGAATCCGTTGTTAAGACACTCTATTCCTCATTAGTACACTTCCGATCCCCACATTCTACGAAAAACTTAACACTGCGCTTTGCCTCGACTCTACTCGAAGAAATAAAAATATTTAATTTCAACAACCTGTCGCGTTTACAGTCGCACGCATGTGCTTGCTTCGATGGCCTATAACTTACATTTTTTTTTGTACTTTTCTATAATTTTACCATAACTGTGCATCGAACCCACACCTACACATAAAAGTAATGTAAGGTTTTGAAAATTAGCACTGTAACCCGCATGAAGCAAATATAGTAGATCCCTATCTCCCTCACAATTTTTGGAAATTGTGTAAAAGTCCAGTGCAAATATCCGAAATAACAGGATCTAAATTAAGGCTCTCCTTATGTTCGTGTAGTCAACTGTGCAACCTGTGGTGCAATAACACAACGTGTAACGCTGTTTACAAGACAAAGTATAGCATTTATCTCCGCCAAAATACAATGTTTTGAAAAATAATTGCAGTGCACAGAGAACGTGTTTTAACGTAATGTTCCAGCTGCCCAGATCATCTGCCTGCCTTTTTGATGTTTCAAAGCTAGTTAGTTGCATAGTATATTTGACTGTATCAAGGCTTAAAGAAATTCTTCACAAATGTCATTCTAAATAATAATTTATTTGAATTGAGGAACATAAAAAAATTAATAAAATAAAAATCTATATATTTAATACTTCTTAAAATCTGATACATTACATGTACTTGTGTATTTATGTACAAAACAGACCTGTCCCAAGACTATTTATTTATTTATACACCAAATAATAATTAAGTTGGAATAAAAAATGAAGGTAATTGGAAATAAGATTGCGGTACAATAATCAATATCCAAGTCAAAAATTTAAATGGGCTCGAACAACCAAACCAGAACATATAACGTTTCATAAAATTTTAAATAAACTCTAAAAAATAACAACACAATGTCGACATAAAAAATATCCTAACATAAAATCTACTGCTTTTAGTTTAGAATAGCTTAAATTATTAATAGCATCAATGTAACTTATCTTTGTCTCTACTATTTATTGCTTAGGATCACTTTTCCAAAATAAAAGTAAATTGCTCGGTTTGTGGACACCACCGGAGAGTTGTGACACTCCGGCTGTTAGACACTGACACTGGTGGATAGACTCAGACAACTACTTCTCCGCTTCTAAGACTTCAAATCGGTTCTCCTGCAAGTGCGCACGTTGACTGGGAAGAACACATTCAACTCTATTAGAGTGGCGAGTACTAAGAACATGGCGTACATTGCCAGGCACGCCCTCCCTACCGCCGCGTCCAGCTTAAACTTGTTGAACCAGAAAGTCAAATACAGCAAGAGTAGGGTTGACAGGAGCGATATAGCAGAATATTCAAGACCCATCGAATTAATCTTCACCTATTGAGAAAATTCAAAATTATACAAACAATATTGGTTATAAAATAACGCGAAGCAGAGCATAATGTTTATTTCTTATTTAAATATGAAATTCACTCTTTTGTAAATATCAATCACCCAAACGTTAACAGAAAATAAGTCAAGTAAATTTTAATAAATTTGGCAAAGTTCAAAATGAATAGACTATTTTCAGTTTATATTGTAGAGCGATTAGGCATATTTAAATAACGGGCCCAGGTCGCGAGGCTTTAAACGCTTTAAATGATTCGCTTAGCAAATTCGCTTTTGAATACTTAGATAACATATAACATATCTCTAACCCAGTAGTTGCCAGGTTCTGCTGGAGTCAATGAGGCCTTGATGAGCCATGGTAGTCCCAGACACAGCAGAATGTCAAATGTGTTCGATCCTATTGAGTTACTTATACCCATTGATCCATGACCTGCAATTAAACGTACTTAAGAGTTGGATAGCTGTATGTTTTTATATCTTCCCGTTTTGTCCCTAGTGGAGTGGCCAGAATGAAAGCTTCAGAACATACGATCACTACATACCTCTTACGTCTCATCTATTGTCTTCAAGTTCTTTAACATTCCAAAAGTATTTAAAAAAAACCAAACCTGGCTAACCTGGTAGACAGGTAACCTGGGATGGCTGGCTAAAAGTATGAACACTTTTATTTAAAAAACCATATGTCTATAATCCGTAAAACAGAGCCATATAATTGCAAATATATAATATGAATACAAAAATTGTAAAACGTATATTTTACCTTGTTTCGCAACTATCACACTAGAGACAGCTTCAGGGACTGAGGTTCCTGCTGCGAGGAATGTTATACCCATTACAGAGTCAGGTATCATCAAGGTATCACCTTTAAAGAAAGGCTAATTAAATAATTACAAAACTATAAAGAAATTTATTTTAATACAGTTATTTATGAAACGAGATAATGACCTTACTAATTTAATCAAACATTCTATAGACATGAAAATATTTCACAGCCACAACTACTGAATCTAATATGTTGGAATTTGGTGTGTAGATAAATTAAAGAGTGTATGGAAGTCGTGAAATTCCTACGGGAACGGAAACTATTCTACAAATTGATCACAATGACATTGAGCTTTTTCACTGAAAATATTTTAGTTCATACTATAGTTTAATCGCAAATAGTGGAATATTAGAATCGCAAGTAGCAGAATATTAGTAGAATAGTAGAATATGAAATGGTTGAAAATTTAGGTAACGAGGTATTAAAAAAATCTATCATTGATAATATAATATAATATTTAACGTACCAATAATAGTTATCATCCAAGCGACGATATAGGATAACGATCCTATCCAAACTATGCACATAATGAAAGTTAGAGGAAACCAGTTTTTGAAACGGGCTTTTTCACAATCTGGTATCGTGAAAAGGAATACCAAGTGTATTGGCCACGTTACTATCCAAGTTGTCTGAAATAAATACAAATATATTTGATAATTAATATTATTACGAAAACAAATTAATGAAACTGGCGGCTATAAATATTTTCTTTCTACTCTTGACTCGCTCGGCTGTGAACGCTGTTTTTGCGGGTTAGATAACAAGGTAAAGTTTGGAGTTGAGGCTACTCAACACGCAATGACACAAATGAAAACGGGCAACATAACATAAGGTTCCCTTTGCTTTCCCTTTGCATACTGTATGCAGAATACAGCATGAAGATTAGAAACAAAACAACAATTATCTCGACATTACTAAACTACCTTCGTTAATTTACTCCTCCCAGATGGCCATTTCCACAGTGAGTGGCGGTACTCATCTGGCGTGTCTTTATTTCCTTCTTCAACATTTCCTTGATTTGTTTCTTCCTGGTGCGCTATTTCCATATCGCTATGCTTAGTTTCGTTATCGTCATTGGTGATTTTCTCATCATCACTCTTTATTTTTTCAATTTGTAGAGGAGTTATCATTTCATTGACATCTGAATAGATTGATACATTTTTGACATTGCCATTGTGTTGATGATGATCTGTTGGTGATGTCTTGATTTCTTTGTTTTCTGTAATTTATATGCTTATTGTATGTTTAAAATTTTAAAGCACTTTAAAAATGTCCTTTCGCTATCTAATTTAATAGTAATAGTATGGAAGCCGATGATTCTAAATCGGATTTACTCGAACGTCATACAGACCTGTTGGGTTGTGAAGCTTAGATGATAACAAGAAAGAAATCTCATACAGTACATATCTTTTGATCGGTGGGGTGAGTGGCTTTAGATTTTCCAAAATATAAAAAAAACTGTTGCATGGACATACTCGAGCGTATCAGATTCATATCATCCATTTACTATGTATTCTTAACTGAGTACAAGGACTCCCCTAGAACATTAATCTGCTGCACTTTAGTAAATCCCGAAGTCCCGGCTGCGGGTTCCATACCATAACTGTTATGCCGCTAAAATGGACTCTAAACTAATCTGAAAATTATACAAACCATTTTCTACATTCATTGCCGAATCTTGCTTTTCATTGTCTTTCTTAATCATATTTGAAACACATTTCCAGCTTCCTGAAAAAAAAACATTTAATAACATAAGTGGTAAAATTTCAATTGTTATAATTATAAAAATTCGAAACAGTATCCAGTTGTAACTAACCTTTAGCAAAATTTTGTATACTCTTGTCATAGTACATGATGCAGATGTAAACACCGTACAACATGACCAGCAAGAACGCCTCATACCACTGCACGTACTCATCGTGCATTATACAGATCAGTATTGAAACTGTAATGCCGTACGCGAGACAGTCCCTCGTGAGAGGCCACCAATCAAGAGGTACCACCTGAAATATAATAAAAAAGAACAGCTTAGAATATTGAAATTAATACAGAGGTTGTAAATTACTAAGCTGACATAAGAATTTACTATATTTATAGACTTGTCTATGGTTAAAATTTTTGTTCATATCTAATATTTGTAACTTGTTTGTAATAATAAAAAAAAACCTTTTTTGAAAAAATCCTTTGTCAAATTTTTTTTCAGATTATATACAGATATATTCAGAATTAAAACTTTAAAGACAAACATAAACTTAATAATATTTTTTTGTGATATAAAAATTTTTCAAGAGCTATACGCAGATATAGAATAGTAAAATAATTCATGAAAATAAAAATTTATATACCATCCCAGCCCCTATACCACAGCAGGCGGCCACAGCAAGTATGTTGAAGACAGCTGAGCCCACAATAGTCCCGACTCCGATGTCACCCTCCGTGATGAATGTCCCGATCACGTTTACGAAGAGTTCTGGGGCGGACGTAGCGGCCGCCATGAAGGTAGCGCCCGCTACATCATTTGTCATGTTTAATGCTGAGAAAATCAAACAGAAATGAATAATTGAATGTTAATGAATGTACTCATACATAAAACTAAGAATATACTTTTAATATTCCATGTTTTCTAAGCGAAGGTGAACTACAAACAATGTATTTTCAATAATAAAGTTATATTTTGGGACTGTTCAGAAAATTAGATTGGCTTGGTTGCGCATTGCGTATTCTCAATATGACTTTGGTAGATTCGATATACGCAATTGACGCATCTAAGAACCTTCACTTCAATTTCAGATCCACCATCAAATTGAAATTGCTTGGGCAGACCTGTAGAGCTGCATCACTCTTTTTTCCTCGGTTGTATGGTAAAATTATACGTCGCTCTTTATGTATATATATATATATATATATATATATATATATATATATATATATATATATATTTGTAGCATATATATATAGCACAGCGGGCAAGTGGAGATAATTCAAAATTCGAATCATTTTCGAAATTGTCGAAATTGTGGAATCATAACCATGAGGAAATTTACATCATGTCCCACGATGGTCTGAAAACTTTACTAGTTATTAATCTCATTCTAGCCCTTACCCGTGCATATTCTATCAACAGCAGGTACAAAGAATTTGTCGCAGACCACCGCTAGCGCTACGAAGAGATATATAGAGATGAACGCGTGGAGTACGATCGCCCCGTGCTGACGTTGCAACTCTGTGAAGAAGCCGGCCGGGAAGTCGTCGATGGCCGGCGGCGTGCAGTTACGAATGTATCCGTCTGCAATAATTGGATGTATATGGTAGAGTTATTTTTTAGTTTCGTATTGTATTCTATATATATCAAAGTATTCAGAGAGAAAAACACTCTTTGTCACTTTCTGCCCAAGTTATGAAGTTTTGTTTGTTAAGCGGTGGAACTTAACACTATCTTTTCTCTTGTTCTCACAGAGAGTGAGCGAAAGTTACTAAATTGTGGCAAACACATAGTTTTTTTTACTTATCATCAGACTACGCCGAAAAAGTTCTTAGTTTTAACAAGCGTATAAGAACTTTGACGTTGCTTCAGAACTTATGGCTTAGTGATCAAATCGTGTTAAATGGTTTTAGAAGCGCGGAATCCTATTATACTTATTTCAATTTTTTATACGTTTAATTACAAACGTACGCTACGTGATGACGTAGCGTCATGACAACATCGTTTGACAGAGAAAAGTTGTTCAGCCTTCAAATAGTCCTTACAGACACATGAATGATAAGTTAACAAAAAAAATCCTTAATATCATGATATGTTTATTATTCTTATTAAGATATAAGATAGGTAGGTATCTTTAGGATAGGTTTTGAAGGTTTTGATTACATTTATACATGAAAATTAATTTATAATAACTGTGTTGCTTCGTGATTCTCAAACACAGGATAGCGTAACTAGTGCTAAGCTACTGGTAATAACACAAAATGCGGTGTTGAGTTCCGTCACTCAACGCCTCAAGAGTGGGGAAAAGAGAAACAATTTTTTAAACAACGCCCCTGGACTCGATATTGCACTAAACAAATAAAACAAAATTGACAAACTACTGTACCCATTAGATAATCGTATAGACTAGGTGAATGATATAAAAACAGTTTTTGCTTATTTTATAATATCTTTTGAGCATCCATCACTGTACCCTAACAGCATGCCAAGAAGTAATTTCCATTTTGCGGCAAGCTTGAATAAAAGAAAAAAATATAATAATGTAAATTTTCATCATAGTTAGTTAAGCCCGTACAAGGATATTCTTCTCTCAGCTTAACGCTATATCCCGCATATAGGGTAGGTAGAGGGGAGGCTAGTTTAAGGACACTTCATTCCCACGCACAGCATTTTCGAGACAATTTCGCCTTTTATCTTATTAACGGAGTAGTAAGAAAATTAACCTTCGGATTTATATTCAAAGTTTTTTATACCACTGCGCTACAACGGCCTCAAGACATTTTCTGTTTTCTCTATATTATCCACAAGTTTTCCACAAGAAGACTTCCTCCGGTAGAATACTAATATCGAGATTATTTTAGATCATTATTCCAAAATATATATGTATATAATTAATTGTTTTTATTAATAATTCTTCATAAGCCTATAATAATAATGAAATAGAAATTAGATACAGCCGTATACAATTTGTTCACGGTAGCGTGCGCGCGCGCATCGCGTTACGCAATTTTAATTACCATACTGTCTTTTTTGTATGAAAAAAAGTGATAACTTTAACTAGGAATTGAACATGTTCAATAACACGCAATGCTTGACTCTCTTAAAAATATTCGCCGTTTTAAAATTATATAGATTTTTTTTGTCAATATTTTATTTGTGTTATTTCTTCTGTGATTGTATGTTACCCTATGCCGCGTACTAAGAACAACCGGGCCAATACAAATAAACTTTTGTATATATATTTCAGTAAGTTCCTGAATAATTTGAAAGAACAAATCGCTACAATTTATTACATAGATTAGCTAAGGTATATTATAAGGAACCATGTGAATCGTGCACATATGTATAATGTGGGAATCTGGGAAAGCCACTCTCTAGTGTTAAGACACTCCCTTCCCCACTTTCATGCTGATTAGCGAAACTCAACGCTGCCCTTTGCCTCGTTACTTGAGCGAGGAAATAAAATTGTTAAATATCACCCTCGAGGAAGAATCAAACCTGTCGCATTTACACTCGCACGCTCGTACCCCTGCATCACGACAAGCTTCTAACTAAATATACATTGAAGTAATTTAAAATCAATAGCAATTTTATTTGTAGCATGAGATGAGCCAACGACAAGAGTAGGTCTGTTGACATCCACTGACCTATTTACGTAATGTTAATTTATGTGTTAATTATAATTTATATGTGCTTTTTTATATTAACGTTAATTTAAAACTAGTACTAATACAAAAGTCTATTAAATTGTGCTGTGAAGTATATCTATCTATGTTAATGTTATAGGGTTTGCTAGGGAGAAGTATATGTCAAATACAGATGAAGCTGATGATAATGATTATAACGTTGAAGATTTTGTTTGGTTAAGCTAATTCTCAGGAACTACTGACTCAAAGTAAGAAATATTTATCCGTTAGAGCCTATTTATCAAAGAGGATCATAGATATGACTATACACGTTTCTATTCAGCACAGTGTAGGTACCTGCCAGAGTCTAGCTTTCGGACTCGGGCCAGAGTTACTTCGGACAGTTAGAATGTATCATGTGCCTTTATTGGCATTTTATTTTAGTTCTCAGCTTTACACTGTATCCCGCACATATAGGCAGATAGAGGGAACCAGGGAACTCTAGGTTAGGTCAGGGAACCCATCCATGAAGGTACTTCCTTTTTTCACTTTCCACCGAATTCTGGGGACATTGCGTGCTTAGTGGCGTAATTCAACGTTACACTTTACCTCGCGAGCAGCGAGAAGATATGAAAATTTCGCATTCATAAAACAATAAACATTTAATTTCCTCTAATGGGAATCGAACTCACGACGGTTGCGCTGTGCGAGGCTAAGAAAGTAATAACAGCTCTTTTCGCGTGTTTTTATAATATAATAAATGTACTTAAAAAAATTCCACGCAACATTAACTGCGTGTTCTTTCAATTAGTACAGGTATATCGATTGCGTTCAGAGAAATGAATCATTTATAATTGTAAAATAATTCGCATTTTTTAGTACATTTTATAATTAATAGAATCAGTTAATAGCCATCACAACGCAAGGGCACGCGGCCGTTGTGGATTCGATCCCCACTTGAGGAAATGAAATATTATTTGTTTATATTTTCATTTCTTCGCTCTAGTACAAAGGCAAAAACCTGCCGCTGATTACCGCCGCTCAACACTCGATGCCTCGAAAATTTGGCAGAATGTGCCGATATGAGTGTTTTAACACTCTCTACGATGCTGTATGAGGGACTTAGCATCAAACTGATCTTATACTTACTCGTAAATATGTAGGTATTTTTAATACTGCAATTAGGCAATGTTAGCTACATATATAATATATCCATTATAAATATTTAATTTCAATATTATAACAACTTTTCTGTAAATACTATTTCATACTGCAGAGTACATCAGTACTGCAGGGGAGGCAGAGGGAATGTTAAACCACCCCGCTTCCCACGTACCGCCCCATCTTCGATACAATAAGACGAAACTCACTCGCGCTTAGTCTCATTATCAGTGCGAGAAAATAAAAATAAGTTATTCCTTCAAGCGTAAATTGAACCTACAACCTTGGCAACCTTGTCATCCCGATGGCACCGAGGACGAGGACGTCAGTTACTGAATTTACTTTTAAAAAGTAACATGCACTAGCAACCCTACAGGCTAGTGTAAATGATCAAAGAACATATGATGTTCACTTTAAACGTATTATATCACGCCTTTAGATAAGTGTTGAGTGTCACCTAGATTTCTCTTACAGCTAATAGTTTTTTTTTATCATAGGCTAAAACCCGTATATGATATATAGGTTTTAGCCCATATCTTCACTGTCAAATGGAAATATCTAAGAGTAATATAACGTAAGGTCAGTTGTGGCGCAGGTGCACAAGCATGAGACTGTAAACGCGACAGATTGTATGTTCGATTCGTGGTAGAAAAAATGAAATATTTAATATGTTTTCTTATTCTACATAATTAAGATTTTTCATATTTATTAAAAAATGCAATCATGTGATGATCATGCTTAAGGGAAAAAATCACTTTAGCTTAAGGGAAAAAAATATTTTATATTATTTCGATCAGGTCGCAAGTGCAGAATACAGTTGTGGTCCGAAAATTTGGCGAAAAGTAGGAGTTTATTAACATTAAATCACACGTTCCCATTGCCTACCCTGCTAGGCCAGGAACAGAGTAAAGCTGCTATCAAATACTCTATTAAGAATATATCGTATTCTTAGGATGGAAAATATCTAACTCAATATACCTATCTGTAATAATCAATGGTGAATTCCCAATATTTTTAAGTTAACTCAGTTTTATTCTAAATATTGTAATTAGTCTATATTATATTAGCATCATACTGAACGGCGAAACTCAACGCCGCACTTTGTCTTATTGACAAAGAAAGCGCGAAAAAAAACCCTCAAATCTACATAAATTAATTTCCACCACCTTGAAACTTCAAGGTGGCTGTAAAATAAAATGAATAATGCATCTCATAAGAGAACGACGTTGATGACAAACAAACAGAATGGTTTCCTCTCTAAAAACGGTCCGGCAAGTACTAAAGTCAACAAGGAAATTATCTCAAACGACCACTACGTCAACTTGCCTAACTGGATTAGCTGATCATATTTATATTGTGTATCTTTTTGTGGGGTTGGTGGTGGTATTACCATTTATGCATAATATGTATATATTTAGACAATATATACTATAATAATACTGTTCAGTCTCTCCGTTTTAAAATTTATATAAAAAAAAAGTTGATAGAAGCCATTTTTAAGCTTATAGTTCAAGAATTAAAAACGAATATATGTTAAGAACAAATATATATATATATTTTTACTTTACGCTGTATCCCGCGTAAAGCGGTACTCAGCATTATGCGGGATACAGCGGGACAAAGGGAACGTAGTGTTAAGGCTCTCTATTCCGTATTGAGTGGTAGAAGTCATCATTAAGCAGGAATGTCGTACTTTGTCTTTTTTCTAGAGCAAGAAAGAAAATAATTTCTTCTTCTGAGTAGGAATTGAATTTGCAACCGTCGCGTTTCCGAGATTGTGCTGCTGCCATAAATGTATATGTATATGTAGGTATTTATTAAATCTTTTTATTTAAAAAATCTTTTTCAAATAAGATTTGTTTCTGCTACGCTTATAAATATTATATTATATTTTCGTGTTTACGTAAACGTTGCTTTAATATTATCTCTTCGTTAAAGGCATTTTTCAAATATATTACTTATAAACGTATATTACTAGCTTAATTTTTTATTCATATTTTAGCCAAAGCGTTATAATACGTTTTAAAAAAAGACTCCCTATGTCCTTTCTAATACCTCTAAGAAATGTGTAAATCTTTACTGTAATACTGTAACAAACAAACTTGCATTCACATTTATAATATTATAATAAAATTTTGTAAACATTTGCTTAACTTAGCCGATCTCCTGAATTTCTGAAATAACCCAAAGATCCGCCATTACAGTTTTACGGTAAGAGATCAATTACTAAATTGAGAAAATTAGATTAACACATAAAAAGACAGATGGAAGTAAACGCTTGTTTTAAAATATTATGCATAAAAGCGTGGCGGTAAATTTTCCCACCAAACATGTCTCAAATGTCTCGAAAATTAGGTGGAAAGTGAGAAAGAGAGTCTCAATACGCGATCTCAACCTATCAAGACACACGAAGCTAAAAAAAAGGAAGAAAATATTGTTTTATATACATCAACCGAGAGCGAGATAATAGTTCAGAGTAATTTAGTACTTCACTTATACCTATTTAGTGATACATAATAAAATAAATAAAGTTAATACTATATTATTATTAATAAATTAATTTATTAAAGTATTATATATATGGACAAACAAAACTATCCTTAATAATATAAGAAATATAGACTGACTTCAATAATCAAAATAAAAACTAAATAATGAAATTATTCAAAACAATTGAGTCGTGCCGCAGGAGCACAAGCGTGTGAACGTAAGCTTGACAAGTTGAGGGTTTGATGCCTTAGCTTAGCTTAGGTTCAGCACTATGTTCCCCCTGACCCTCCTCCCCCCTTTACATGGAATAGAGCTAAAACAACAACTATAACGTAAACTAGCTCTAATAGATCACGCTTACAGCCAAACAGTGCGTGTCTCATATCATTGAGTTACTTACCATTTACTTCCAACTAGGTACCAGCGTTGCAACGCCGAGGAAATTGTAATATACTGTATGAAAGAACACAGGAAGTCCGCATTAAGGCTACTTCGATAGATTCTTTCTAAGCTATCTTTTCCTTTGCTATCCTATCCTATAATTATTGGCTTTAAATGGGGAAACTGGTACTTAAACACTTTGATGGTAGTTGATGGTAAATTATCGTTGGTTTGCTATTAGGTTTATTGGGAACACAATATGTATAGCGACATAATGGTTGCAGGTTCGATTCCTACATTAGGGAATGGTTCAATAGTGGATAAATTTAAATGGTTAGATCTAGCTTTTTCCTCGCTTTGACAACAAAATGGTGGTGTTCTCTGTCTAGCGGTAAGTGGAGGATGCAGTGTCTTGACACCAAGTTCCCTTTGCCTTGCTATTTGTGAGATTAAGTGTTAAGCTGTTAAAAAATTATAATTTTTAATGCGATTTTTTATTGTTATTAGGAAATAAAATGTTATTTTTTTGAAAACGTATAAAAATGTTAACGTATCGGGACTTACTCACAGAACTTACTTAAGGAACTCACACCTCTTGGAAACCGTCCAAGCTCTGAGCCATAGGAGGTTAAGGGGCTTATTGGTCAAACACCCGCGCCGCTTGGACAGTTTCCAAGAGGCGCGGGTTGTAATACCGCTACGTTCAAATATACGTTTTCTACAAAAAGTATGTACATATTATATTTATTGAAAATTTTTAATTATGGCTTATACTGTGATCTGCTCATGGTATTTTGTGGTAGAGGCAGAGAAATTAGTGTATAATACATCCTTTTTTATGACTTACGTCATAAAAAAGGATGTATATTTGGTTAATTTACGGATTTTTCACTTCTTTTTCCTTTCTTTAGTATTTTGTCGATTGGCGGAGCTCTTTAACGTCTAACCTATAATTTAAACTGAAACAATTTTTTAAATTACGAAACTTTGTTGTTTTCATATGAGAAATCTTTTATAATTTAGTATGAAAAATATCTTTACTGTAGTAATTGGTGTTTATATTTATTTGTGAAATTTTTCAACGTCAGAATAACAAATAACCGTCCTATGTTAATAAGTTTATAATTAGAATTATTAAAAGAATTACTCTCCTAGTATTACTACACTACACGAGGAACAACACTACACTACGATATTACTACACGAGGAAATTAAGTAAATATAACGACGCCGACTGTCTGGAAGATACGTATATGAAGAAATCTGTTATTTATCAATGTAAAAATGCAAAACAATGGATTTTTTTTATTCTTGCCTGTTTGTATGTGCAATTATGTGCACTAATCTCAGAAATACTCATTTAATTCAGTTTTTACTATTGCTTTTTGAGAAGCTTTTCTTAGCATACAGTGTTTGTTCCATTTCAATCGGTTATTAAGTTATATTAATATAAAAAAATATTTTGTTCGGCAAAATTGGAACAAAATATTTTTATTGAATTTATTGAATCGGCTGAAATTTAAATTTTAAATGTCTTTCAAAGATATTGTCTTTCAAATTAGAGAGGTAGAGTTCAAGCGAGAGGACTTCAAGCGGGCGGGCGAAGTCGCGAGCGGCTCGCTAGTACTAATTAATTATTTTCATGTCCTCAACACTCAATGTCTCGGAAATTCAACGGTGCCTGGATAACTATGTATCGTAAAACTAGGTTCCCTTTGCCTATTGTGCCATATGCGGGCTATGGCGTGAAAATATAAAAAAAAAATAATTTCTATAACGCTCAGTCAGCCCTAACAAATCGTCAATTGTTAGCCGGATGAGGCGCTAATCCTGTGCCTCCCCTTGTAACTTCGGAGCACTTGCCGCCGCGAAATTAGTGGACGACAAAATTGACTCGTTTTGAGAACTATTATACACTAGCTACTTCTGTTTCGTGTGTGTGTGTGTGTGTTTGGATTTATAATTGTATAATTTGTAATGTATAAATAATTGTATTTAAAAATCTTGATGTCTAACTTAACGGTTGACTTATTACTTATATGTCTATTTTCTGTTTTCAAATGTTAAAAGGAAGACATTCGAATATATATATTATATAATAGTTTCCAATTCTCTCTTGTTTTATCTTCATTTCAGATTCACACCGCACAAATGTAACACAAATTACACAAAACCACCTAATTTTAAAAAAATAAACGCACAAAGAGTACAAAGAACAAGAAATTATTATTAATATTAAATGAATTATTACCAAACAAGTATTCATTTACATTTAGTAAAAGCACAATTAATTGTTAACATAATAAATTAAATATATAATATAAATAAAAATAATATAATAAATTTTGGTGAAAACTAATTTAGACATGAATCAATTTACTTGTATATACTTGTATAGTCAATGGACCGATTTTATGAATGTACATCACGCGACCGCCGGTTCGGACTCCTATTGCGGCTGCTGACTGACACTGTATAGTATATATGTGTGCTCCATACTTATATAAAATTATTTCATAGGTCGTTTTCGCTTAATATTGGGTATTTTTTGGTTTCAAAACAACGTTCTGATGATAAATATATTGTTAGAAAATATAATTACAAATTGCATACAGCTATTATTGTGTTACGACATTCACAAAAATCCATCCCAGCGGACAGCCACACCCGTTTGGATATAGAGCGATAGAATAAAATTTTCGTAAAATTTTCATATTAAAATCTGGGGCTCAAGGGGCAATGGTAATTTATCCAGAATATCCAAAGTTGGGCTACAAATTAAATATATATACATACATACCAGTAGCATTGTCCGCCATGTCGACTTCACTCTTCCATACTTACGGGCGGCACCGCCTCGCGGACAGTCCACTGCTATCACTGATCAAGAGGCACTCGACGCTCGCAATCCTCTCCCTTGGTAATTATGATCGTAGTGACCTAGCCATTCACGGAGAATAGATCGCACTTCCGACCTGTGCTAGTTGGACTGTAACCGCGTGAACCAGCGTGAACGTAACTGTGAAACGTACCTCGATCTGAGGCGTTCATCGTTAGTTTCTGGAGAGGAGTACCGGGAGCGTCGTCACTGGCGTCCAAATGCCGCGGCAGGCGCTCGGCTACACATAATGGATCGAGCGGAGATCTCGTCAAAAGAAGAATACAGATGCCAATTATTTATTGTCATACAATACGGACGTCGGGCGGCGCGCGGGCGCAGTGGTGGAGTGACAGCGATGACGGTGTGATGGCGACCGCCTCGCCTCCTAACTAGTTTGAATTGTCATCGATTTTTTAATTTAGTATTTAATTGGTGAGGTTCCGATGGATGGAGAATGAAATTGTACTTACAATATAACTCAATAGTAAATTTGATAATAAATATTAGGTGTATTGGTTGTTTATGTCATCTTTATCTGATAAAAATTAAATTACCCAAAGTTTATACAAGCGAAGAATAAACTAAAGATTGTCTCATCATCTGTCTCATCTATATTCTGTTTTGACTTAACCAAAACAAGCTTTCAATGATACAAAAACTTATCCAATATTATATATTATACTACTTAAGTTTTTTAAAATAAAAGAAAAGAAGACACAAGAAGGCTAAGAAAAGACAAACATTCATGCAAACAAAACACTTGTTCTATCATTATGATTATTGTAACAGATACGGCTAGTGATGTGATTTCGCTAATCTGTCCGGGTTAAGAGTTCGTCCCCCTGTGCCCTGTCCCCGTGACCCCCGTCCCTCTGACACCCGTCTCCTCTGACACGCGTCTCCTCTGACCCCCGCACGCCACACCACAATTATGGCCAATTAAATCAGATTGAGTAGTAACGTACCGCCCTGAGTCAGATCAGACCGTTATAATTGGTATTATTGTAGGAAATGAAAAAGACGCACCGGCCAAGTTCTAACCTTGAAATATAGTGGCCAAGAAATATTTTAGCAATTAGTTGGTAAAATTCTTTTTATTAGTTATTCAATCTTCTTTTGCTTTTCCTGCATGGGGGGCAAGAAGAGTTGAAACGGTCTGTTCCGCATTTTCAACATAATTTAAACATATTTTCTATATTAGAAATAGATAAAGAAGCTATAGGCTAAATTTTCTCTGACTAAATTTCATTTTTAGTTTCACGCACGTGGGAGTCTAGTGTTAGAATACTTCGTTTCCTCGGTTTCTCCTCGTTACGAGAACGAGAAAACGAAAATATCAAATATTTCATATGCTCATATGGGAATAGAACAAACACACAGTATACGGCACGGTCAGGACGATTCTGGGTTCGATCCCCGATCAGGGTAAAGAATCATTTCCCCTCACTGGTTACAAAACAAAACGCGACGTTGAATTCCACCTCTCAACATTCAATGACTCGAAAATGAAGATGTGGTTGGGAAATAGAATATTTTAGCACTAGATTTACTCTATCTAACCCGCCACATGCAAGATACATCGTGAAGATAAAAAAGCATAAAGTACTTATAAATATTATCTAAATTTTTTTGAGGATTTGAATTGTGATCTTTTCATTTACTTATACAGGTACTATTTGTACTGTACTCGTAGGTGTATAAGCGTTCTTAGCCCGTTGTTTGGGTGACCCAGTTACGAGCTTGCAACACAACGAGTCTATATTGTTGTTCTGGACTTCTCTTGCGTGTAGTGAGTATCTGCTTATATTTAGCTAAATGTATTTTTTTTTACCTCTTACCTGTATTAAAGTATGTAATGTTAAGATACCTTTCTCATTAAAAGCCTTTCGTTTTATACTTTCTGCGGAATTCTCGAGGTTTGGGTGGCGGAAATCAACGCCACAATTTGTATTTTTACCCAAGTCTCTTTGTCAACTTCATCATCAACATGATGAATGGAAAAAACCTCATTAATCATTAATCAAATTTGTGTGAAATGTTTTTCAATAAAAACGATATTTTCGATGAATTCCATGTTAAGTTATGAAATCGAAATCGCGCTGTGTCGTCAAACTGAGAAAGTAAAGAAAAAATGTCCGTACTTTTGTATATTTCTCTTAAACTTATAACAAAAAGCTTTCGGTAACTTATAGTCTCTAGCAACTATGTCCACGTTAAATGGGCACGAAATGTCTTAGGTTAACTAAGGTTCCAGGTTCCCTCTACATAAACTTTCTATACGCGGGATATCATTTCCTCAAGTACGATTCGATCCCACAACCGGTCTTGCTTAAAATCACACGCTTATGGCCTCACGCTGTGGGTGGCCTTAACATTTTTTTTTAAATCAAATATAAATAATAGACATTTTTGTTTCAATTGAAACACACAATTAAAATAAATCTTCAATATTTATAACGGATTTCGTATAATCCATATTAAAAATTCACGGTTTATCAACACATTGTAAAGATTATTTGAAAATTTCCGTTGAAAACATTTGTTAATCGTGAGATTAGGACTTTGAGTTAGGAATATTCCTACACTTCAGTGTAACCGCTTACTAATACACCTATATATGTATGTATGTATGTATGTATGTATGTGTCCACTCAGCTTCTTAACTATATTTTGTGTTTTAATGGTTGAAATAATGAATTGTGGGCTGAAATATTACTTTCTGGGGTTAAGAATATTATTATATTATTGATTATGAAGATTGATTTCTTAAAATAGTTAAAAAACAAATTTTGGGTCATTTTCAAATAAAATTTGTGATTTTGAAGTGTTATTCAACGTTTTGGAAACAAAAATATTTTTTAGGGTTTACAAAAGGAGACAGTTCAAATTCAACTACGTTTAAATTTTATACGTTTTCCAAAAAAGTGATTATATATAGTCCATTTAGAGAGAAGTTAATCACAAGAAGTTATTATGTAACAACACCTAATTTTTTTACTTCACGCTGTATTCCGCAGCAGCAGGGCCTACCCTGCCAGGGATCCTAGTGCTAAGACACTCCGTTTCCCACTCTCTGCCAAATTTTTGAGGCATTGCATTTTGAGTGGTGGAACTCAACGCCTCATATTGCCTCCTTACCAGAGCAAGGATATGAACCCATAACCACGCTTAGTCACACGCTTGTGGCCCTGCGCCACCCTGGCCTCTGTAATAATAATTTCCAAAGTGCAATAATAAAATATCATTTACACAAAAATTTTGTGCGAAGTAATTTATGTACAAATTTTACTTATGAAGTGGACAAGAGCTATTTTAGATTAGACTTTCCGTACTAGTCCATGACAGTGTATGTGAAATTTTTCATACTGAAGTCAATCCCAGAGTCCGAAGCTGCGACTTATTATCTATACGAAAGCTATTATATTGTGCCTTGAAGGTTTCACAGAGCTTTAGGTTTTTCAAGCAACCTGCAGCAAAGAAACAAAAGAAGCAATGTCCCATTTTACGTATGCTCCTCCTATGAAAACTAAATTTGGTAACCATCAATTTGCAAACCAGTCGCAGTATTTATATAATGTAATAAACAAAATATTAAACATATATTCCTTAAATTTCTTTGAATATAAAAAAGCAGTTACTATTTTTCTGCAAAGCCTAGAACATGACTCTATAGAAGCCCTAATACAACATTGAACTTGCACCACACACGCACAACATTCACACACACGTACATACATACACACGCACACACATAACACCCGCACATCACTCACAGCCCTACAAACACATGTACACTTTTCTTGTTATTTCTTTAGTTATTTATTATTATTATTGGTTTTCTTTTCCCTCTTTATTTTTGTGTCGTATAGTTATAATACATTTTATTTGTTATTTTTTCCATACAAATTATAAAGTGCTATGGAAGAGCGGGGCCTCCTGTTACAAGTACTAGTATCATACTATATTAGTTACTTACTAGGTTGGTCTCATTACTCTCTGTGTAGTTAAATAATATGTGGAATTGAAATAAATATATTTTTATTTTTTATTTTTTTTATAAGTGTCATAGTTGTTCACGTACAAATGTATAACAAAGCGATCCTATAAGGGTTCCGTTTCATTCTTTTGAGGTATGAAACGGAAAAAACCCTAAAAACCCTAAGAACCCTAAAAAAACATACTGACAGTAATTTGAAACTATGTCACCTAAAAGATAGATATTAATGCGTTAAAGCTGAGTGGGCTAAACAATCCTATCGAACGGAATAAACCAGTTCCATATCTCGTACCTAAGATTTTGTTTTGTTTACTCTCAAACTGATAACAGCCTAATCGATAACAGCCTATCTTAGTGGTAATCGCCACTTGTAGCTCCTGGGCCAAGTAGTGGCCCTTGCACCTGCGTATCTTACACTCGCTCCTTTTTTTTCATAAAAACCCCACTTTATTTAAATATTGCAAATGAGAATTAACTGTGTCTACGGTGAAATATACGAGTTTTTTATTTGACATAAGTTTTTTTTTAATGTTATAGAATATAACGGAATCTTCTTTTTAGTTTTTGCTGTTTTTCTTTTTTGTTTTCCTTAATGGCAAACATGTTGATACGGACTAGTAATTTGCAAAAATATAGATTAGCTTTTGTTATAAGAGTGGCGTTGTTTGTCGGTATACCGTTTATTTACTTTGCGTCTAAAAGTTTCAAGGAAGAAGAAACTTCTGGTTTACTTTATGAAGGTAGTGAAACTAAATAGTTCGAGATAATATATATTTATATTTTTCCCAGTGCCAGAATAAAAATCGTAATCAGACACGGAGTCCACACGATGCTCTCTTTATAACTTCTCGGTTTATCCTAAACATAAGGATATGACGAGGGAACCTAGTGACATTCCTTTCCCATCGCACTACCTAATTTTTAAAACAACCCTTTCCCTTTCTGGAACACTCTTTCCCAATGTAGAAATTGAGGGAGCAACCGATGGTGCCGTTGGGCCACGACATCTATTTCCCAATTGCCTCAATACAATAATACTCCGACAAACATTAATCACTTCTTAATGAAGCTGAGGCCTTCATAGCGCAGGGGCAAAATTAAGCGACTGTTAACGTGAATACATGAAAAATTTTCATTTCCTTAGTCTGGTAACGACGGAACAACGACGGCGTTGAGCACCGCCACTCAACCATCAATGCTTAAAGAATTTAGCAGGAGTCAATGTAAAAAAAGAACAACTTAATCAATAATTATGGAGTACGTAGTAATTTGTTTCTATTGCCTTGGCCTCCTCTAAAGTGATGGGAGTGTAGGTTCAAATTCCTTAATGTTGGTAGGAATGTGTCACTTTAAATGCATACAAGCTTTTACACGGCTACTAGCGATAAATGGACTAGTTCAATTGTACAGAAAAATTTTCTAGCATAGAAATTAGTACAGTTGAAACTAGAATATTTTGGCTTTATAATATTAGTATTGACTCTTAATAAAGTACATAAATAACAAACAATTTCAACTAACTTTTAATATACATTTAAATTTAACTTATTATGTATGTTTTATTTGTCAGATAAAGAAATTTTCCACTCGAGGAACTTACTCGGTGTCACCGAAGGCGAGGTAAAGAACTGCACACAACCAGCGATACTGGAGTTCCCATCGGACGGCCTTACCAGATATCAAAGGCAACATGTCAGTTAATATACATAGTTATTTAAGCTAAAATAACGTAGATTAAAGAAATACTTATATCACAGCTCCTGCCTGTAGTGATGGTCGCAGGTTTGATCCCTACTTGAAGCCCCTGTCAAAAAAACTTAAAATGAAACAACATTTATAAATTTCTACTCAACTTCACATTAAAAACTATTTAATAAAGTGAATATTTCTAGGGTTTTATTCTACTGCATTGTGTCCTGGCCTTTTACTGCTTCCTTCTGCTCGGCACCGTCTGTGAACAATACTTCGTGCCCGCCATTGAAATTATATGTGAACGTAAGTTTTATATTATAATTATTATTATATACTTATCACTTAATATAATACTTTAAACTTGAATAAACAAAAAAAGGGAAACAAATAAAATTTTAGTGTAAGTTTGGGCTCACTACAGGTGTTCTTTCAAGAATGGTCAGAAAACATATTTAACCTAGAACCTACCTCCATTCTCCACTTTCCGCCGAATTCTGGAGGCATTATAAATTAAATTAAAATCAAATAGCTATATATAGCTATATAGCTATAATATGTTATATTATCATATATGGCTATGATAATATAGCATCAGAATATCGCATAAACTACAATTTATGCAAAAAATTTTATACGAATACTTGAGTGCGACTCAGTGATCATTTTGCAAAGCGAATTTAATTTATATTAAAACATATGTAATTATTTTTTTATGAGATTGGGACTTTGGAATAAAAGTTGATATTTAAAATATTTTGTTGTATTACAGTGACATTATTCTCTTTAATTTAATTATTTTTACTAATATTATAATATAAACGTACAGGTTTGCGACGATGGATGTTTGTTCACTTTCACGTAAAAACTAATTCTTTGTAATAATATAGCTATGATAATATAGCATCAGAATATCGCATAAACTACAATTTATGTAAAGATTTTGATGTGATTTGTGGCCTATGTTATTCTGATGTATTAACTATATCAATGTAAAGTTTTTTCTTAATCAGACCAGTAACTACAGTTAGTAGGTACAGTATTTTAACGTGAAAGTAGCATATTTTATATGATCGTTACTTTTATTTTGTATATTTCTTATTTAAAATTATTAGCTTATAATTTTCTTGCTTTGCGTTCATGATTATTTACTTAAGTACATTGGAGGTCATCGTTGGGCAGTGGTTTATCTGTACCGATGATGGTTGTGGGTTTGATTCTCACCCCGGGGTAAAGAATGGTTTTCATTTTCTCGTATTAGTAACAAGACAAAGACTGGAATTGTGTTCTGCACTCTGCACGTGATTTACGCGGACAGAATTTGTATTAAAATTTGTATTAACACTTTAGATAAAAATGCCTTCATAGTTAATTATTCGATGCGTTTTAAGAAATATATTTTTTATGTCATATCTTATCGCGAAATTATAACAATGTATTATTTAAATTGTCTATCTAATATGTAACTCTGTATCTATTTAGTGCAACAATATGTAAGTCCTTGAAGTGATAATATTTCATTAACTATAGATTTCAAGTATTCTTATTGTTAAGTGTACGATAAGAGTCTTTACATTTAGTGAGTGTTATTTCAAAACAAGAATGGAGAAATATTTTCATAAAAACGTATAAAAAATTACACGCAGCTGAATTCGAACCCGCGCCTCTTGGAAAACGTCCAAGCGCTGACTAGAAAGCCATATGTAGTTTTCGCCAAGCTTTTTTTTAAAATTCTTATATTAAATTCATATTTTTAAATTCTTATATTTAAAAATAAATAAATGAATTTAATTGAATGAGGTAATGCCTCCATAATTTAACAATGAGGACCGACACTGTCTGTTTGTCTGTCTAAATGGGAACATTCCGTCTTATTATCTAAGTCATCTAAATGATTTTCTACCACATTAATAAACACTTCAAAAGAAATCCAAAACGAATAAAATAAGCCTAAACATCTCTACATACACAGACATATACATATATAAAGAAAAAGTCAAGTAATTGAGTTTGATTGGAAAAGTGGTATCGAAAGGAATTCCATGTTTGAATGGTGCGGTCAGTGTCCTAGCACAGTGCACTGCGCCTCGTGCGTACAAACACTTACATATAGTCTGTCTCGTATAGTCATCTTATTGTATTTTATTTTTTTAATGGTTTGTTTTTGACCTTAAATGGTTGTCATATCTAATTACCTCTATTTTCACGCAAGCACGCTATTCACACACTCAACATCTCGAAAAGAGCTCTTGAGCAAAGAGTGGGGGACGGAGTGTTTTAACATTAGGTACCTTGTACGCACCAAAAGTAACAATGTGGCATTGAGTCCCCCCAATCAACCCACAATACCTCCAAAATTTAGCGGGAAAGTCGGGAACAAAGGGTTTTATCACTAAGTTCTTGCTAAAAGCATAATACAGTGTGAAACTATATTTATATATATATTTTTATTAATCCTTAATGATACAGGTCTAAACATGGAAGCTGATATAGCCGGAGCCACCTTCATGGCAGCAGCGAGTTCGAGTCCCGAGTTGTTCATAAACTGCATAGGCACATTTGTAACTGAAGGGGATTTGGGCGTAGGCGCTATAGTCGGTTCAGCAGTATTCAATGTACTGGCAGTACCTGCTTGCTGCGCTCTGGTGGCTGGTAGAGTAAGTTTTTTGAAGTTTTGAATTGGTAATATGTATAATTATTAGGGCACCAAAGCCACGTCCTAAGTGTAATAAATACTTTTCTAAAAACCGCCTCAAAATCGGTTCAACTAAACGTGAGATATAATACATACTATTATTTAATACATATTTTTACAT
>JBAIZZ010000378.1:800214-816232 GCA_037355905.1 Heliconius aoede
AGTTACTTTTTATATTTAACAAGAAATGTTGTATGCATATATTTGTTTCCATTGAAAATCAAATTTTAATTCCTTACAGTGAACCTTATATTAAAAAAATAGGGGGCAAACAGAGGCTTTAGACAATTGTCCTTAGACAATTCTCTCATTAAATTTATTTCTCTTTTAGCGACTATACTAGCTGGGTGACTAATGGTAAAACTATGTACTTTCCTACAAGAGAAATAGTTTTAAAATAAGGACTGTTTATCACCGATTTCCCAAATCGCTGCTACTTTAATGTAGCGATGACTGTGGGTTCGATTCCCAATAGGGAATAAATTATTTTCATTACGTACCTTTGATTTCCACCACTCAATAGTTAAGGTCGCGAAAAATACTTTAGATTTCCACTACCTAGCTATGTATATGCGAGGTACATAAATAGATCTACAGAAAAATTACTGCTAAAAACTTTCAATCGTATGTATGTATTTTATCTTGGTCACTTTGGACGAAGTAAAGGGTAACCTTTAAATAATTGCTTTAAATATTTTCTTAAATCTAGTGTGAAGACACTCCGTTCTCCACGCACCGTAGTATTATGGATCTTGCGAACTAACGTTTATCTTTGTCTTGTTAACAGAGCTTAAAAATTAAAATAATTAAATCCCCGACGGGGAATCGATATCGCACCGCTGTGACAACTTCCTAAGTATACACACTGTTTAAATACGATTTTTTAAATAATTCAGGTAATAGAACTAGACTGGTGGTCAGTGTCCCGGGACTGCATGATGTACGCCGTGGCCGTCGTCGCCCTTATCTTGACCCTATTAGATAACAAGATATACTGGTACGAGGCCCTCCTGCTCGTGCTTATGTACACTTTTTATATTTTAGGTAATTATACAAATATACTGCTTACATTTAATTTTATATTATAGACAAATTATACAATTTTTAACATAAACTGAAAGCTTGTGTTATTTTTGTATATAAGCTATAGTACTATAAAGTTTCATCTCAATCCGTTTAAAAGTTTTTACGTAAAAACGGAACAAACATACATCCTCACAAACATTCCTATTTATAACAATAGTAGGATATTTGGCGTTTATTTGGTGTTTATTTGTTATTGTGATATATTTTTTATATAATTTGATACTATATCTACTTTCTTTTAACTTTTAGTCCACAGTGTAGGCAAGGTGTATGTAGTGTGCGGCGGTGACCTTCCGCTCACTACATTATATTCATTCATTCATTATATACAACATTATATTCAGTATATATAATATAGTTATATCTATATATTTTTATTTTCAGCTATGATTTATAATAGTCGGATTGGGAGTTTCGCAAGAAGTGGATGTTGTTATCCAATCAAAAAGAAGACTTATACAGAAATATCTCCTTTGCTCTCTAAAGGTATTCTATAAATTATATTATATTACCTATTTTTTTACAGACACATTTTTTCGAAACACTCATCAGAGTGTACTCTGATATTTTCTAAATAAAATCTCTGTCTCTACTTTACGTAATCGGTACAACTACTGTAAAATAAAACATTTGATGCCGTAGTAATGTAGTGATAAGAGCGGGGAATTGAAAAATGTCTAAACCCTGAGTGAAAATTGAACCCACAATTGTCACGTGACGGTGCCGCTGCGCCACAACTGCGTCAATAATAATAATAGCTTACATTGTTTATTCTTTATTTTCAGACAAAAGAAATGGGTTAGAAGTATCCCATCAATTGGCTCATTCCAATCAAAATATTAACGAATTAGAGAAAGGTATAGTTATTACGATGAGACATGGATCTACAGATTCTGGTAAGAGTACCTATTATTTTTATTAGCATTTTGTTTTCGTTATGGCCCGTGTGGCTCAGCGATATCATTGTGCGTAAACGTGATGGTTGTGGGTCCGATTCCCACTTGGGGTTTTTTTTTTTGAGGCAATAAAAAAAAATTTATCCTGAAGGGGTGAAATAGGTTGTACGGAAAAATCTTTAAATCGGCATCGATATTTATAAAACTTGATATTAAGACTCTTAAAAATATTGTTAAGTACTAACAATTAAGTATTCTGCGTCTTGATGTCTTTTATTTAAAGATTGTTTGTCATTAGTTTTTTTATAAGTCTCTCTTCTTATTACACTTATCCGAGGTTTTCATTATTTTATGAACCTATTGAAGTGAATTTGTAATTATTTTCAATAACTTATTTTGGATATTTCGTTTCTTTTTGTGTAAACTTTCGATTACTTTGGATGATGATATATTCCCGTGAGAAGATAGATTTTAACTCTAACTGCGGTTTTGACTCCGGCTTCGGTTCCATTAATGCCACCTCTGTGATCCTACAAGTATAATAAATAGAATATAACTAATATACCAAAGAACTGGATAGAAAGAGGTTTATACTTTTAGAGTCAATTTGTATGCAGTACATGTTAAATCTCTTTATAGTTTCCTAAAAGATTAATTTCTAGAACGTACTTCGAAGCCAGCAACAGAATCATTTCGAATATTTTTTCATTAATTTATTTTTTCTTTTATAATTTTCAATGGGGCCACTTAAACGTACAATGTGTCGCAATCCCCACGCACTTATCTGTGTTCCTCAGGGCGGCGCAGGGGCACAAAGTGTAACTATATATACGCGACTGGTTCTGGGTTCGATGTCCACTCGAGGAAATAAAATATTTATTTAAATGTGAATTTCCATTTCTTCGCTCTGGTGTAGAGACAAAACGGTGTTGAGTTCCGCCACTCCACACGCTATACTCCAATATTCGGTGGAAAGTGGGGAATGAAGTGTCTTAACATATGCTGCAGTTTGCAGGATACAGCGTGAAGCTGATTTATTTTGATTTCTTTTCTTCTCGTATTGAGTATTATTTAACTCTGTTTTGTCTGTCCATGAAATAGTTAATCTACACATTATAATTTTGACTAAATGTCTAGTATATTATAGAATCTAGCACCAGTTCACTTTTCTCCTGGCCAGATGACAAAACTAGTGGTATGCAGAAATTATTCTGGTTGGCTACGTGGCCAATGGGCCTGTTACTGTGGATCACCATACCTGACTGTCAAAAACACCAGCGTTTATACTCTTTGACCTTCATCATGTGCGTGGTATGGATAGCAGGAGTATCCTATTTGGTGGCTTGGATCATAACTATAGTTGGTATGCCATATATTTTTTTTGGTTAATTAAATTATTTTTATGTTTATTTGTATAGAATGTTGAATGGAAGAACTCAATGGCGCTCTTTGACATATCCTTAGAGCAAAAATCTTTAACTAATGTGTAAAATTACAATTTTGTATGAAATCTGAACGTAGCAGAATTTAAATCAATGCCTTCTGGCCTTTGTCTAGAAGCTTTGAGGAAATTGCTATAATTTCTTATAGTATATGTTATATATTTTATATTTTTATGTACATGTTTTACTTAAAACATCGTAAAGTCATGTAAGTGAAATCGTCAATATACATTTACAATTTCGGTCTCTTTATAACTGGCTTACATCTCTGCAGCATCCGCCAGTGTTTTGTGTTACCATAGTGACTCTAAATACAGGTACAGTGGGTTACGCCTTCCTCGACGAATAAAATATTTTTTAATTTAAGCCAGTAGCAGTAGGCCGCTCGACTGAACAAACTCTTCAGGTGTTCAAAAGTACTATATCAGATTTTCCCCGCCGAATACAGAAGAAAAAAATTATGATACAACTTAAAAAGAAAATCGAAGTGGAATTACATTAGATGTACTTATTTTATAATACGAGTATCAGTTCACAAAGAACACAATTTTCTTGCAATTCAATTGTCTGTCAATCATTGTAGAACGCTTTTACAATGGTTATGCCCAGTTCTTTTTAACTTGTGATGCAGAAGGCTAGTGGGGTTCGATTCTCACTCAGACGAATGAACTATTTACATTTCAGCGCTCTGATAAGATCAAGTGTGGCGTTGAGTTCCACAATAAAATTTAACACGCAACGTAGGTGATACTAGGTTCTCTCAACCCTACCATGAAGGATACAATGACCAGTTTGGTTGAGAGATATATTGTTTATATACTAGCTAATTAGTTTAGTATTTTTTTTATTTAAGGCGACACTCTCAACGTGCCGGACAGTATAACGGGTTTGACAATATTAGCGGCGGGAACTAGCTTACCGGAAGCGGTGTCCAGTGTCCTAGTTACAAACCAAGGTATTTATACACTACTTACACTATTTATTATTTCTACGCTTAACACTAGGTTCAGGATAGGAAGAAGGAACCTAGTGTTAAGACACTTTGTTCCCCACTTTCCGCCGATTTTTGGAGGCATTGCGTGTTGAGTAGCGGATAATATAAATCTAAATAAATATTTCACTATATATTCACTATTTCACAATATATATATATAAATATTATTTTACACTGTATCCCGATAAAGTACTGAGGCAAAGAGAAATTAGTGTTGACACCATGCCTTACTACGATTAATACTTACAAATTCGAGATATTACGTTCTATGTAGTAAAATCCAACACCTCCCTCATTTACCAGACTTGGGTAATGCATTTTTTCATTTCATTCGCTTTATTAACAAAACAAAGAGCACCATTGAGTTCCGCTACTCTATCGCAATATCTTGAAAATTGGATAACGGAGTGTATTTACACTATACTCGTATACCCTCTGCCTACCCTGCTATCATATACGAGATGAAATGTGAAACTACAAAAAGTATATATGAAAATCATTTCATAAGTCTGTACATCCAATATACATACATATATTTGAACAATCTTCAATCGCTTATAATACTTACATACATATACTGAAATAATGTGTCACTTTTAGGTCACGGCACAATGGGCATAAGCAATTCAATAGGATCGAATACGTTCGACATTTTACTCTGCTTGGGACTGCCGTGGCTTATCAAAGGTTTATTCTATCCTTCATATCCTGATAACCATTGGGTAAGATTTTTCTTTTTTATAATTTTATTATAAGTCCAAATAGTAGCCGGAAATCATAGAAATAACAATAAATCATAGATTAAAAAACTAAAAAACTCTCTAATATCAGGAGTATGAATTAAAACATTTCATGTTAGATTTTCTATTTGTCGAGAAAAGATGTAGTATAAAGGCAAGTATAGAGGATATACCTGGTATAGGTTATTTCATATTAAGTTAATAGTTCTTTTTATCATCTTCACGCTTTGCATTGTTCGACGCCGCAGTTGTGCCACAGCTAAGAAATTAAAATATTAATAAATAATAATTCATTTCCCACAGTGAAATCGAACCCACAATCTTCGCGTTACAGTCACGCGCTTATGCCCCTGAGCCACGACAGCACCAACGATAAATATTTGTTTATTATTCCAGGTTAAGATCAACTCAAGTGGACTATCATATAGCGCGATCTCTCTGCTCTCCACGTTATTTGCCCTCTATGGCGCTTTAGCCTTGAACAAATTCCAATTGGACTGGAAAGTTGGCATCATTTGCGCTTTGGTTTACATTGGATTTCTTATATTGGCAGCATTGATAGAGCTAAATGTACTTTTTGTTGTAAATCTACCTATATGTCCTCATACCTGATAGTAACTGGTTTGATGTATACATAAAAAGAAATTTATAATTTCTCAAATAAATGTTTTATACTGTGTTTAGTAAATTAGTTATTATAACGACATATCTTATACATTATTACTAGTCACGTTATCATTTTAAAGACAATATCCATACATTACAAACATTAAATATTTTTTAGATCTTTTATTTCTATAAATATTTTTTATTTTTATTGAAACACCAAATGTTGTTGAAGTTTGCTAAAAATATAAGCAATTGTGAAAACTGTATTTAAACCGATAAAGCCGTTTCTGAGATAAGCGTTCCCAACTCCACAGATAAACAGACAAAAAAAATAATAATCAATCCTAAAAGTAGAATTTCTCATAAGTATATCATTTAATATATATAGAGAGACAGCAATAAGTTACAATTTTATTATACATATGTAAAAATATGATATTTAGAGATGTGCAATGTGAGTAATTGAAGTGTGCTTTTGTAATATTGTTTTTAATTATGAATAATATTTTTTTCTACTTTTGACTTTTATTTATGTATTTTGTAATATTTTTGTGTATTCAAATTACGTTAAATCATTGAGAGATTGTGTGCTGAGTTGCGAAACTTCAAGCGGCACCTTGTCTAAGCAAGCACGTTGATCTGAGGAGCGTCTCAACACCAAGTTCAAATAGATGCGAGAAACACCATGCACCATTTACATATTTTATATATGACTAAACATACGAACAACTGCCTACCCCGCTATAGCTACGTAGGCGAGAGGACCTTGTGTACTGCGGCTTGAAGCTAATATAAAAAACCGGACAGGCGCGAGTCAAGCTAACCCACCGAGGGTTCCATACAAAAATTAGAGGTCTCGAGCTTTTTTCTGAAATTTAGAGTCAGCTTAGCCAGGCTTAGGCTTAAGGCTATTATTTTATAGAATTTCACCACAAATGTATATTTTTCCGAATGTTTCCTGAGCTAGTATTGCCTGTAGATTTCTTTTCATCTTTACGCTGTATCCCGCACACAACGAAGTAGGCAGAGGGAACCTCGGTGTTAAGACACTCCGTTAAAGTAAAATGGAAATATAACGAACCCACAACCGTTGCGACACCCATGTACCACTGCGCCACGACGGCCTCACCTGTAGATTTTAGCTGCCAAATTTCATAATTCTAGGTTAACCAGAGTAACCTATGAACTTAGATTCCCTGTATAGTGTCGAATTTCGCGTTTTTGCGAAATATCTTTTTCTTTTTAGGAAAATATAGAATTAGATATGTTTTTATCAGTAAATCATAGGTCCGTAGATCTGAGTGTATGTTTTAAATTTCAACTTTATACAGACAGACGGACAACAGAGTGATCTTATAAGGATTCCTTTTTTCATTAAAAAGTACAGAACCCTAAAAACTATAAATAGAATTACTTAAAAATATAAAAACTATCTTTTCAACAATATCTAATCTATAAATTTACACGATTTTCTCACGATTCAAGTCGCTATACAAAGCTAAAGATCAGTCAATACATCCACCCATTGTGTAGAAGATGCTATTAGAACGAAAATTGAATAGATTTTTGTTTCTTGTTGATATTATTAGAAATTTTATAAGAAATATCGTTATTATACACCATTAATTATTTAATGTACACGTTATTAGGTTGTAGTGCATTTGCACATGGTACGCGACGATTGAATGAACAAGCATTTGAAGCTCAAATACATAACTCGTCTAACCAAGCGAAGGGACCAAAATATATATACATTTTTTAATTCTACAACTCTTCCCTATCCCCTAAATTCGAACCCACGGCTGATGGCCGTTTACCAACGTCACAAGTACCGTATATAATTGGTTAGAATGTTCATTACACGTTATTAACAACAGTACATGACGTGCATTGACTTCGTGAAAGTACTTCACAAACACGCGAAATTGAAAAATAAATAAATCTGAATCTGTTTCATAAGCATTCGTATTTATGATAACAATATTCTTGAGTCGTGGAGATCTTCGAAAATATCACGATTGTTGACGGTTCGATTCCAATTCGGGGGATATTGAAAGATTTTTTATTGGGTCTAGGTAGATTTGTTACTTTGTAGCTATTAATAAAATCTAAGATATTGAATTTGAATCACCTTAGCACCGTATACAGTTTAAGTATTATGACTGTACAATTATTATTAGCTTCACGCTGTATCCCGCACACAGCAAGATAGGCAGAGGGGCCTAGGGATAACACTTTCCGTTCCCTATTTTCGTTGGCTGTTGAATGGCGAAACTCAACGAAGAAATAAAAATATAAATATAATAAATATTTTATTCGTTATAAATATTAATATCGAGTGGAGATCGAACGTGGGTTCGATAACCAGTCGCGTTTACGCACGCTAGTGCCCTTGCGCCAGGACTGGCTTTACGTGTTCAATTAAAAAAATAATGTTTTTATTAAACAGAATGAATGTTAGATGATAAACAAAAGTACAGTATTTGCACGCAATTACACTGCTGTCGTCGAGTAGTTCACAAAATAATCTCCTTTTTTACAGCGTAGTCAAAGGGAACCTAGTGTCAAAATACTCCGTTTTCCCCTCTCTATGTAACTAACTTTCTAATGTTTCTAAAAAATAAATAAGCGGTATTCACAGAATATTTATATTCATTTTCTAAAACCACCCAATAGTGTAACTTTCATTTATCTTAACTTAATTTCGCCGTAATTTCCCTTATTTTGTCACTCCGCTCTCCATTTCACTTTTTAGACATATTGTATTCCCAGTAAAGTGTTTGTTGTCTTAGCAGACCGATCAAATCACTTGACGTAATACTCTGCCACATCTTATATTCTAATATTTTATACAGTACAAACTTTAAATGATATATATGGACAGGTAAGCTTATAGATCGATCGAGATCTATATATTTTTAGGAACAAAACTTTTTAACAGTTCGCCTACATGGTCGATAAACTTAAAATAGAATTGACAGATATAAAGTTATATCTAGAAGTAAACCTATTTTTGAAGAAATAATTATACAATATCATAATCCCCAACTGTTTATTATATTGTACAAAATTAAATGATTCATATCATGATTTTTTTCTCTACTATACATGACACTACCTATTTATTTTGCACCTGTCATCGCATCAGAACATATAAACAAATTGTACAACTAGGACACTTTAAATAAAGATTCTGTCTAAATTCTGTCAAAGAGCTTAGAGCTTAGCTTAGACGGAATTTAGAGGGATTTTTGAGGAGATTTTTAAGAGAGAGTTTATAGAGAATTTAGATAAAACTTAGACATTAGATATTGTAGCTCGACATAATCGCATTTGTAATTATAATTGTAATAACGAGAATTGTCATTTGGTTTATTGTATTAGGTAACTAAAATGGTTGTAATAGAGGCTAGACTGAGTAAGTTTCTAGTTCCTAAAAAACCTACAATACTTCTGCGCGGCCGCGACTCTTCAAGCGTACTGTACAATATTAATAAAACACTCTTTTCTTCGAACAGAATAATAACAAAATAAACAATATAATTGACTGAGTAGCACTTGGTATCATTATATATAATAACTACAACATATAAATTAAAAATCTTATAAAACTCGTTCTTTACCTCGGAATAATGGATTTAAGTATACGTTCCCATAAACTAAGCCGTCTTTTTGGAGATTGATTGGAAAAAGGCAAACATATTCTAACAGGAAGTCGATTTGATGACGCCATTACATACTGATAAGGTTTTACCAGCGGTGTTACTGATGTCCCCACTAAGCTTATCGTTTGTTTAATGTTTTTTGGAGGTACATTAGGACTTCTAAAGGACGCTTTGCGGTTATTCCCACCTATTAACACAACAGGGAATCCTTTGGTAGTTTTGGGAGGCTTGGTAGACCTAGTAAGAGGTCGGCTGGTGGTGGAAATTTCGATTATTTCATGGAAAATCGAATCGTCATAGTCTCTATTATCATCCGCTATAGGTGGTACGTGCATCACCTGTTTCAGTCCATTGATGTCTTGAACTAGCTTTGCATGCTCTTTTACTATGTCTTCACGGTTGGAGAGCAAGACGTCGAATCTACGTGATATTAGATTGAAAGGTGACGGACTCGAGATGTATTTTGGTGTGGTTATGGTATATTTTGGAGTTTTTCTCAATGCCCAACCTGTATACATGAAATGTAAGCATTAACTATATGAAATATTAGAAATAAATAATTTAATTGTTTTAAATGTTTTTTTATTATGTGTTCACCTGGTTCATAAGTCCTGTAGGAAACCTCCGTTGGGTAATCGAAGCAGTCGAACTGTAAAAATATACAATATATTTAAAATCTTGACAAAAAATATAAAACGGAGTGTCCATATCTTGTGATATGGTAAAACATATTAATGTAATAAATGTTATATTTGTTGTTATTACATGTACATGTTTTGTCTCTTTCTTACAAATTTAATTATTTTCTCTTCCATAGTCCATATTGAGAGATATTCTGTGGGAACCACCTGAATATTAATAATTATAACTATTAAATAATTAATTCATACAATTACTAGACTGTTCGATATTATAGGTAACACATATATGTATTAGATTAGATATGTATAAAAATTTTGAAGATTTTCAATTATCTCAATTTGAATTTGTAGACTAACTTATGCTTTCGTACAAATAGACAGACGAACCGATAAAAAAAATTCTCATATAAAAGTTTTATATTGTGTTTATGAAGACGGATACGTATCTACATATACTACATTTATTGACATTTACCAGGATAGGGACATAATCTTGAATTTAGCTCACAACTGACATATTTACAGTCGGAAGTTATAAAAAACCAAAAATTTTTTATAGTCAAGCAACATAGTTACAACAAGTTATGCATCCGCGCATTTAGTTTTTCTTTTTTAGTATATTAAGAAAGCATTTTTATTCATTATGATGTAAATACATTCGCGTTAAAAAGAAATTTAGCAATGGATATTTTTTTTTTGTTTTAAAGAGAATCGAATCCTACGTGTCATTGTTTTGTCATCTATACTAATATAATAAAGCGGAAGTTTGTTTGTTTATTTAAACGAACTAAGGGTCATATTTACCTCCTCCTTCCTCACGCAAAATCTTACTACATAATATTCAAGAGCACGGATTCAAAACCAAGAAAATCTTATACTTAACTTAGCTTCACGCTTTATCCCTAGCAGGTTAGTCAGAGAGAACGGAGCGCCAAACGCAAAAATCTTATATTTTCAATATATTTTTAATCAGCTCGCTCACTCTTACCCGCATATCTGAGAAAGCACTTCACTTTCAACTTTAATTAACACAAATAACAATAGAAAAAAAAAACAAAATGATAGTAACATCACATTCTTTCACCCCAACGTAATATTACAGCGATGTATATATTTATGTATAAAGTATTCAGCGCACGCGTCAAATAGTGGAGTAAAAAGAGGGAAGTGATAAGACACTCCGTTCCCCCCTTTTACAGTATTGCGTATGATCGCGATGAGTGGCAAAATTCAACTCCGGGGCTTCGGCCTTGTTCCCAGACCGAAGAAATGAAAATATTAATAATCAACAATTTAATGTATGAAGTGAGTATGAAATAAGTATAAGTATATCTAATTAACAACGCTCGCACGCCAAGATTACATAGCGGCAGTCATTAAGAAACCCGAGACAATGGTAAATCGCTTTGCTTTGATAATAATTTACACAATTCGCTGCCTTTTCTGGATAAAAATTATTATTTTTTCATCCAATATTATTTTTTCAACCAAAAATTATTATTTTTTCACATAGCAGGGTATGCAGAGTATACATGATGATACTCTGCATACCCTGCTATATGTATAACTCTGCACTACTGATGATACATGCACCAACTCTCCGCCAAGCTCTGAATGAATTACGTCAGCGAGAAAATTAAAATATTTAATTACCTGAGTGCGAATCAAACCCACAGTATATGCATTCACAGCAATTGTACGCTTGTGCCCTTTCACCGCGATTGCCCTGCTATTGATTAGAGTTAAAAAATATATATAAAATTTTAAAAAATAAAAGAAAATATACGCTTTTGCCGAGAATTAGAGTAAAATTTCAGATCCTGGCTTCATCATCACAACAGCTCGGAACTATAAGTAGCACGATAAGATTACTAGTAACCTCTGAAGAGTTCCACTCCTCAGGTCCTGGCCCAATCATCGGACCAGATTGATGTTATTATATTATATTGTCCTAAGCTACGTATAAATGTCAATTTTAATGAACAGACAGTAATTAGAGTGATTGAGCTATAAATGACAAGTCCGTATAACAAAATCATGATAAAAAGTAGAATGTGATTTCTAACTTTATTCAGAAAATAACTTTGATACCCTTTCTTATCAAAGAATTATCCAGTACGAACAAATTGTGTCATTTTTAATTTTTAGATGTAAGTAAGTTTTCAACTATAAACGCGACAGATAGTAGGTTACATTCCCACTAGAAAAAATGAAATATTTTATTTAATTGAATTCCTTAGTCTGCGAATGAGGCAAGCGCGGTGTTGATACCCGCCTACTGCACAATATAAATACTTAATAGCTATACACACTTCCTATACGTTACCTTCGCACATTTGTTATATATAACAATATAAAAGAAACAAACGCAGAAAAAGAACACTAAACTGATAGACTATATATGACTAAATTATTTTTTATATATCCCCATATGTATTATTTGAATATTTCTTTTACAATGTAATCATGCATTTGATATAATTCCTTCCATACTTTATACTACATAACTAATAAAAAACAATAATTTACACATAATATTCAAAGGCTTACTATAACTTAATTTTTATATAATTGAACTTCGTACTTCCCGCCCTATATAGACAGGGAACACTTCATTTTCCATTATATGGATGAAGAACGGTGGAACTCAACTCAAATGTTTCTATTATTATAATTTAAATTTCTCTCCTCACCTCCGTATCTAGCATCCTGCTATTCAACTTCCAATCCATACCGCAGACGGCAGCCACCAGCACCGCGTGCAGAGATAACTTCCAACGCCACATTATGAACAACCAACTAGCTTCCAACACAGATGAAGACTAAACTCTATATTACTTACTTTGTTAAAGATTTCTCGTGCGAATATTATTTGTGGCGTTGCACGCTAAGTTTGAGGACGTAGGGGCGTAGTGGCGCATTTTACTTACGTATATATATACGTATAATATATATATATATATATATATATATACATAGTTTCGAGAGGGATTACGTTTTAGTTATTTTCGTTTTTTTGCATTAGTTTTATTATTTAGGCCTAAGTATATTAGTTAGGCCTTACAACGGCGTTAACGCTATGCATGATACAGTGGAGTTTAGTTACAAAAAATCTTGTAAATCCTCTAAAATTATTTTATTTTATGAATATAAAAAGTAAACTAATATAAGAACATAACTACTATTTCTTTTCAAGAAGCTTCAATTGACATGTTGTGACTGATATAGTCACGCATTAGATTTGTAGAAACATTTTTTGTAGTGCCTTTTCTATTATGTAGACAGACTGTGTTAGACAGCTCTAAGATTTTTTTCAGCCAATATAATAAATACACAAGCGTGAGAGTGTGGGCGCCATAGATTGTGGATTCGATTTCCACTGGAGGAAATGAAATATTTAACATTTACTTTTTTTTATGAAATAGGACAAAACAAACGAGCGTTCGGGTCACTTGATGGTAAGTGATCACAGCTGCCCACGACACCAGCAACACCAGAGGAGCTACAGGTGCGTCGCCAGCCGCCAACGTGGCAATAGACGAGATAAAATATTTTTAATCATCATAGCGCAGTGAGATAGCATCCGAATGTAAGTGCGTTGGTTGTAGGTTAGATTGCTATTTGGGGTTATAATTATATGACTTTATTTTCCTGGCTCTGGCAAGACACATCAATGCATTAAATTCTACCAATAAATTACATCTTACAGAAAAGGTACTTCCTTCCTACATTGCTTGTAATTATTTGTCTATAATATATCCTATGATAAATGAAAAAAGAACGATATTTCATATTAATCTTTACAACATATGCTAATCCTTGCCATTGTGGTATTCGACTAGAACCAGGAACAAGCGTGCAAAACCATCCTGTGTAACTAAACGCCGGAACCTGTCAAATTCGTTTCACTTCACACGGAAAAATTGTAAAACTAAATTAGTGTTTGATTAAAATTAATTAATTGAAGAAAAAAACATCAATTATACAGACACGACATGCAAAGTATTGGTTCGTTAGATATCTATATAAGCTACAGTTTAGTGAAAAATAATCCAATATTTGAAATTTTTTAACGGCTTCGTTTTTTGTGTTAAGGCTCCTCATCTTTCTTAGCTGTCGAATAATAGAACTCAACACCGCACTTGTCTACTACTAGACGTAGGAAATTAAATTACTTCCCAAGTGGGAATCGAATCCACGAATCGCGGTTATCAATGTGCCATGACACTCTTTTAAATTAAAAAAAATTAAAGTAAATTTAATTAACTGGTCCATTTAGATTTGAATTAATCATAATTAAGTTTCATGTGAAATATTTGAACACTAAAAATTTTCTTTTAAATATATACACAAAAACAAAACAGGACGTCGTGGCGCAGTGGCACAAGGGTGCCGCCCGTAAACGAGACGGTTGTAGGTTCGATTCCCACTCTAGGAGGTGAAATATTTCTTTACGTTTATATTTCCATTTCTCTTCACTCTAGTGTCGAGGCAAAGCGCGGCGTTGTTTTGTCACTCAACACGCAATGCCTCGGGAATTCGGCAGAAAGTTGGAAACGGAGTGTCTTAACATCGATGTTCCCTCTGCCTACCCTGCTGTGTGCGGTATACAGCGTGAAGCTAACAAAAAATCTAATCTGATAAGTCAAATATATTTCATTATTGTTCTCGTATCGACTGTTCTCATTATCTAAAGAACTGCTTATTTTATAAACACGGCTTAGGTTAGGTTAGGTTAGGTTAAGACTAAAAAACTTATATAATAGTCAAAAAAAATTGAAACAAAAGTATTTTAAATTTACTTAAGTGGCAATTGAAATAAAACTATCCGTCAAACCGCTAAACAAAACAACTTTACCAAACAGAAAAATCATATAAAAAAAGGAGGAATAAACAAAAAAAGACAAAAAAAATTTTTGAAACTCTTTAATCAAGGTATCTTTTATTACCAATATTTTAAAGGATACCAAATAATTAAAATAAAAACAACTTTTACAAAACTCCGCACATGCGGCCTTAAGCATCACCGAAATCTTTAAATTCGGTATAATGCCCATAATATCTCTGTATATATCACAAAAAAAGAAATTACACTTAAAGTACAAAAAGTAACAAAAATTATATACATATATATCGAAATCACCGAAATCTTTAAATTCGGTAATGCCCATAATATCTCTGTAAATATATTTTTTTTTTTGAAAAGTTAATTTAAACAAATTAGACTTAGACTAGAAAAAGTTATATATGTATATATATATATATATTTAGGGACTTAGTGTCCCAACTCTTAATATCACTAATAACCTATAACATTTGAATCAAACAACTTTACTTAACTAATAAAGAAACTAAAAGTAACTTCTAAGTGACACTTAATACTAAAAGAAAAAACAAAACTATACTAAATTCAATAGAAGAATCGCTAATGATTCTTAATAATGACACCCAAAAACATCAATTAACAAACATTAAATCTATGTTTAGTATTACTATTTAACGTTAATTAAAAACTAATTGATATAGTGAGTTCAGTACATTAAGTTTCACCTAGTTACTAGTAAAATTTAACAACGGTTTGTAAATGTAAATTAACTGCAGAAAGTAGTTGAGTAATGGGCAAAAATTGTCGCATACGACGATAACCACGATAGAGTAGAATGTGTCAAAATTCACGCCAACCCATGCGTGAGGACAAACCTCCACCCACCGTGCACAGCGTATGGGGGATCAATGCCAGGATTAATGGACGGATGTAGTACAATTGAGTTTTTTGCTAGTGATATTTTTTTAAATATCACTGGCTTACAGCCGGGGCATAATAGTGACTCACTCTTATTTAAAAGTATAATACTGATTTAATATTAATTGCCATAATGTTTATGTTAAATGAAAATGATGTAAAACATCAGTAGCCGATTCAATGGACTGGACGAGCAAAATAAACCATATAATTAAATTCACAGCCATTTCAAAACTTACTCTACTCCTTTCAATCAGTCTCTATATGATAAATGCGTACTACGCATTCAAAAGTATATAAAACTATGTTGTAAGAAGTAAATATTAAAAATATTATGTTTAAAGCCAAGTTGAGATTTTTCTTT